>LN483396.1:161397-664440 GCA_900002565.1 Culicoides sonorensis
AAATTTTAGAGTGAAACAATAAACCAAAAAGACAAAAAAAAAACGGTTTTTTTATATATATTCCATATGGCTGATTAAATTTTGAAATTTTTCTTTTTTTTCATTAATTTTTGGTAAAATTGAAAAATTCTGATATTTCCGATTTTTCCTACAATTTTCCGATTTTTCCCACAATTTTCCGATTTTCCCGACTTTTTTCCGATTTTCCGAACTTTTTCCGATTTTCCGAACTTTTTCCGATATTTTACTGGCCCAAAAAATTTTACGTAAATGGACACCCTAATTTTTCCGATAATTTTTTAACAGTGTAAAAAAAAATCGGAAAAAAAAAATCGGAAAAAACTTCACAGTGGTAAATTCAAGTAGTTTGTTTGCAGGAAGCTGCCCTTCTCTTTTAACAAAACAAATTTAAGGAAGATCAATAATTATTTCTGTGAGCAAAAATTACTTAATTGTAGGGTATTAAAATTCTTGTTAAATTTCAGAGAAACAGAAGTTTGGTCCATTTTTTTGTTTTTATGTTGAAAAATTTTGTGGTAGTTTTGTTTTTTTCTAAATTATCTCCATTACTTTATTTTTTTAAAGATATTTGTTAACTTAAATGGTGTTTTGAGGTTAGTTTGAGGAATCATCAATTAAAGGAGATCATTTGTCATACTGCCCTGATCGCAAATTGAATTCTTATAGAAGAAAAATCTTAAAATGAGATTATAAGAACTCGATTTATGACCTGAGTGGGATTGGGGATTGTACGGTGCAGTTGGCAGTTCGATTCTCGTTCCGGCCATTAAACTTTACAATCTCAAATGTCCCTTTTTTCGGCTACTCAATTTGAGTTAAAAGCTATTTAAAGGTTGCAACTACTTGGGATGACAGGATAAAAGCTAAGTCCCTCGGATGATGATAAAGGATATGCACAATGGGCCCGACCGATGACTTGAATGCAGACTTAACAGCCACGTTTTGAATCTGTATTTGAGCCATATGATTGATTATAGCACTTGCTCACTTTCACCTGTTTCGGGAAACTGTTGTCTCTACAAAGACATTTTTTACGAACTAATGTATCAAAACGCATATTATATTGATTATTCCCATATTGTCTAGTGGTTAGGATATTCACTTATTAACTTCGATTAGCTTTGTAGTGTTACACTTCCAAAATCTATCTACCTTGCCAAATTTTTGTTAACAATGTGTCATTGATTGAATATGCCAAAATTCTGAGAAATGTGTGGTCCAGTCTCGACATGTGTCCATATTTTTGTCGTCGAGACAACATCAAGTGCACTATTGTTTTTCTATTGTTTCATTTCTTTTATCTTCAATTATCTCAAGTACTGTGAAATTTATTATTATTATTTTCTTTTCTTTTGCACGCACAACAATGCAACATCATAAATAACAAGAACTGACTTTCAAGTTGAAAATTTTGGATCCTCATGATCAGGGCCCAGGTTTTAAGAAATCTTGTAAATTTAAACTTTGATCTCTGTCTTAAATAGGCTTGAAATAAAAAAAAAACGAGCTTCAGACGTATCATTAATTTAAAACTCACTAATTTTTTTTCTTTTCATGATCCTTTTAAAAAGTAAAATTAAAGTAAAAATAAACAAATCAAACGCGACGCCTCCAAAAAATAAAATTTCTCTTTCTCAAATAAATCATAACAGTTTTTAACCTTAAAAACGATGATTTGTTAACTTTAATTATTATTTGTCTTGATAAAATATGTGATTTTTAACTCAAATGTAATTAATGTTTACATTTTTAGTTCTTTCGAGAACAATTAGGTAGAAAAAATGCTACTTGAGATTAATCGTCCATGATTATTTTCGATGGAATGATACGAAAAGGAAAGTTATAAAACAATGATGAAAGTAAACAATAAACTGAAAAAAGTAAATTGAAGGTTTAACCATGTTTTTTTTTGAAGGATTAATATATAAATCAATGTCTATCGGCCTTTTATTTCGATAAATTTCAAAAATACGTCTTAAATTACATAAATTATTAAATTCAATAAAAAGATTATCATTAAAAATCTCAAATTATTCATTTGTTCAAAAAAATTATAAATTTTTGCACAAAAAAACTGAACAAAATTTTAGTGGGATGATGCACTTTAATATAATAAATTACAGTGAAGGCGCCACACACACTTGCACCCATTTAAAAAGATTTTCGAAAAAATAAAAATAAATATCATCAAGTCATAAGGATCCTGTATCCATTTAAAATTGAAAAGAATTTAAAAAAAGGACTCATATGTGTTGAGTTTCCATACACATATAAAAAAAAAACATATGTTAACATAATGTTCTTGTCATTTATGTGTGCATCAAATTGAGGATGCACTTTGCCAAAATTTAATTTTTTATTTTTGTCAAAAGAGAAGGCATTTAAAAATCAATAAAATTCTGACCTGTTTTCTAATTTTTTTTATTTTATTTTTAAAAGTCATATGATTTTTACAACAAAAATATGTGTGTAAAAAAGAGGCATTTACACACATATGATATTGATAATCATACTAATCTTTCATTGGAATTTTTCGCATTTAATCAAAAGAAAGTTGGGTATGGCCTTTAATGAGTGTGTGTGTGTGTGTGTGTGTGTGCGGTTAAAATAATTTTGATAATCGCAAATGATTTAAAGGTTCAGATAAATTTAAGTTTAAAAAAATATGAATGAATTTTTTTCCTACCTGTTACTTTGTCTTGGAAGTGCGCCATCTCGTTGTGGTTCTAACGTAGCTGATGCTGAAATGAGATTAAAAAAAAAATTATGTGAGTTTGTGATAAGAAAAAATTTGATAAAAATATTTTTTTATATAAAAATTTGTATTTCATACAAATTTCATATCAAATATAGAACGGAAGTCTCATGATTAACTGATTCTTTTTGTATGTCATTCACATAGGCACGCAAAACACATTTTTATTTACATTTCAAAAGGCGAAACTCAGACACAACAAAAATAACGTTGACTTTTGTAAGTCAATCTCGACTTGATATGCATTTATTCATCTTATGTCTGTATGTTTATTATTATTATTTCCAACATTTAATGAATACAATAAAGCAGTTTAGAACCGTTTTGTTTCTCTCTTGTGCAGAGGATGTGCGTGTAAATGCATGTAAACAAATTCATTTTTTCTCTGTTTATTTATTTAAACAAATTTTTGATTTTTACAATATTTATATTTATTTTAATTTCTATTCATAATAACGACGAATATGAAAAGTAAAAATATTTATTTTAAAACAACCCACGTACTTTTGAGTTTTAAGTGTGTAAAATACTGCAAAAACATATGTTAGTTTAAAAAAAATTATTTAAAAACATGTTAAAATTAGTGTTTATTTTAGAATTTTTAAATAAAAATATAAATAAGAATGAAAAGGGTTAAAAAGTCAACATTGCCTAATTTATATATGTTTTTAGCGAAATTGTATACTTCCGATAGTGCTTCAAACTAATTTGTTTAGTTGAATATGAATTTGAACTGAAAATGTGTGTTTATTTTAAACTTTCGTTAAGTGAATTTTATTTTTATATCAAATGAGTGTCAATTCTAATTCAAATGATTTTGACTGAAGATGAAATGTCAAAACGAATTCTGTATGATTTTCTTTAAAATTTACGTTAAACTTAACTTTTACAAGACGATCGACTGTGGCCTTTCTGGCATTTTCCAGATTGCTCGAATGGCCAATCCGCCACTGATGATCAGGTACAATTTGATGTCACATTTTCAGTTCAAACTCAATTTCAGGTGAATTTCATTTTAGTTTTATCAAAAAAATGTTAATTTTCAACCCTCAAACTTCAAAAACACTGGTCATTTTGTGCCTTAAACATTTTTACATAAAGGCACATGCTATTCAACCCCTTTGATAACATACACAAAAAAAAATAACATTTCCTTATACAGTAATCAGGAAGTAAATGCTCCTAACAGGACATGAACCTGTCGCTACAACTATCATTTTGTCAACCATGCATAAACAACATTAAATAGATAAACGTAATTACAGTTCAGTCCTTATTTACAAGTAAAATTTCAACCTGTTTAAGTTTGGAATTGCGCCAAGTACTAGAAAATTACAAATATTTTTACAGAAATGTTGATTGTTAATAGTAATTTTGTTCTATTTCAGCGATTTTCATAAGTAATTATTTATGCTTAATGTTTACAATGCATATGTCCTTACGTACACATATATGCATATACACACAAACACACAGGACATAATAAGTTTAAGACCATAACGTTTTGGAGGTCACTCAAGTGTGATACTCTTGTTATTTACAGTACATATTTAGAACTTAATTACAATTATTTTTCATTTTAAAACTGAATTTATACACATTTTATAATAAGATATAAGGAAAGGCTGTTCTAGGAAAGTTCAACATTCATTTTTATTATTATGAAATAACACGAAACAGCGGTTTTTTGAGAAAGAGAGCAGAATATGAATTTTTCGGTTCACTGAGAAGAAGTAAATACACAATATAAAGGGGCTCGTGTTCTTGGTTTGTTAAAGAAAAAACAATGTGCGTTTTTTTAATTTAAATTTAAATCTCGACCAACTGAAGTTTTCTTTGAACCGTGAACATGTGTGGCGTAATATGGAGCATTGTTGAAATGAAATTTTACGTTTTTTTTTTGCTTTGAAGAAGAAACAAAAAAAAACGTTGAAACTTATGTGCGTTACAAGTGCTTTTATTTACTGCTTCCTGTTAAATTTCTTTTTTAATGCTCATTTTATATTCATTTTTCAAAAATTAAAAATTTAAATAAAAAACAAAAAAAAATTAGAGATCTTATTAGAATTCAAATAATAAAAGAAGAAGAATTTAAATGAATGTTTAGGAAATCTAAATATCTTAGCGTAGTGATGCTCTTTTGTGCGCCAATTCTTTGTCTATTGAATATTGCGATTGAATTGAAAATGAAAAGAAAAGTACAAAATTGCGTCTTTGATCATCACTTGTTGAAAAATCTCTTAATTTGATCAAATTTTTTTAAATGAAATTCCTTAAACGAACCATAAAAAAGACCAAAAATGAGCAAATTTACATAACAAACATTAAACTTCACCTTGTCTTCCCGTGTCAACAAAAAAAATCATTATCATATCTTCTCTCTTATTTCCGAGTAAATCTTTTGTGTCTTTTTATGCACTACGGAAGTCGTCTTTATACAAAAAAAAAATTACAAATAAAATCCACTGAAAGTGAAATTTGACAAAATAAAACACATTTTTTTTTGTTAAATAAAATTAAAGAAGGTGTACAATAAAATTTTACATAAATATATACAAATCGCACGTGCTACGAAGGAACATTTCTTGTAAACAGCTGAGCAAAAATTATTTTTATTATAATTTTGTTATTTCCTTCACTTTACATTTCATTCGCTTTCGTCATCAAATTATTTTAAGGTTACCTTAAAAAAAAAATAAAATGCAAGAAGCATGATGATTATTATTAAATTCAATTTTTTTCTTTTTTTCTTTAATATTATGACGATGTAGATTCAATTTATGCAATTGAAGTGGTAAGTAGGTCAATGAATGTCCATCTAAACTAATTGTTTATTTGGTCTGATGTAATATTATAGTTAGACATGTCCTGTCGAGAATCTCGACTCGAGATTCTCGGACGAGAATAAGTAACTTCTCGACTCTTGATTTTCGACATTTTGTCAAGATTCTCGAGTCGAGAACTTTTACATACAAATGTTTTATTAACCATAACGTAAAATTCTTCTCACAATCAGTTCCAACACATTTTTTTTTATTTTCTATCTATTTTTTCCCATTTTTTTGACGAAAAATAATTTTTTGTATAAAAAAATGTTAAACGGTAAAAAAAAATGTGTTCACCACACCATTTTCTACATCTTTCAAGAACAAACATCATACTTATTCATACAAAACTTGTCATTTTTAAATTTTATTAGAAGAATAGAAAATAATTTAAACCCTTGTTGTTCGGTTTTTAGGGCAGATAAATTTTTTTTATTGAATATGAAACTTGATATTTTAAGAAAAGAAGCTCTAAAACCCTGAGAGCTAATGGGAGAAAATAGATTGATAAACAAAGCCGAGCAGTTGATGGATATTTTGGATGGATACAGGGATCAACGTTATGTTAATAATTTTATTTCAAGATCATAAGTGAAAAAAATAACAATATAGCTGATATTTTCTACTACTTGGTAACAAAGAAATTGTTTCCACTCTCAAAATATTTGAATAATCCTCATAAATACATTCAAAAGGACACATTTTCAGATTATAGTTGAAAAATTGATGTAAAAAGGTTCATTTTCTTCTTGGTTTGTTTTTCTCGATTCTCGACCAAGATTCTCGATTTTTTTGTGTTCTCGACTCTCGATTCTCGATTTTTGAAAATTCGAGAAAAAGGACATGTCTAATTATAGTTATTTGAGGTTATGTAAAAAAATGTAGGAGAAAATGAAAAAATTACATTGAAATGAGGGAGAAAATAGTAAAAATATTATGCATTTGTGGCCTTGGAGTTCCCTTGTTTTAAATTAAAGTCATGAAACAACAATTGCATTGAATTAGAGCAGGAAATGTGTGACTATGAACTTTTGAGGTCTGAGATCCAAAAGATATAAGAGATGAAAATGGTGATAGAAGCCCAAAAAACTCTCAATATGCGTTGTCTTATCGCCAGTGAAACATCGGATCAAGTTCACGTCTGGAGAGCCGTCTTTAAATGTCTCATCTCATCAGAATCAAGAGAACATTGACTTTTTTGTCTCTCAGTTCTTTAATCCTGCATCAATCCTTAATCGTAAATTTTATATTTTCAAATATTCATAAACAGATGTTAAAATTATCGCGTGAGTGAACGATTTTGACTCGTGCGATCAAGTAATTTCCCATATGCATGTGATTATTATCATCACACAGCAACGTATAATATTTGCCTCTGTATTTCCATTTTAAATTAATGCCTTTTATTTTTAAAATAACTCCGAATACATTGTTACTGAAGAATTTTTCAACATAAATGTCCTTAATCGTCACAGTGAGACACCCTCAAACTTAAAAATTATTGATGAATAAATTTCACAGACACCTAACTTTCAACAACTTCTTACTCTTATTATAATAATAAGCTATATCGCGCCAAAGACAGATCATAATTAACTTTGAAATTATAGCGCAGTTATGTTAATTAAAAACAAAAGAAAATAATTATCATAACGTTATTAATTCTGTCTGCATGTCCTTTTTGTAGTGTTAATCATGTAACTAGGTAAATGAAACAATTTCAATTATTGACCCTTAATATGAATTTTTTTGCAATTGTTTCATTTTTTTTTTTATTTTACAATAATTATCAAGTCTCAGTGTTATTGGTATTGTTTGCATGCATGATTCAGCTGTGCTAACAAAAGTTCCAGACTGTGAACCTCTCCTTGCATGCTAACATCAGTATGAACAGTTACAAGGGGAAGCGCGCGCGGGAATTTACCATATGGTTTTCAGGACCCTTGTATTTGATCTCACTCACTATCGCTTGGCATTCATGTCGTACATTACATGTCTCAAAGGACATTAAATTTAATATAATTTTTTATTTTTATTTTTACAATACATAACTGTGACGAAAAAAATACATTTATCGAACAACTGTAAAATGTACAGTACATTCACACATCCACTTACACACACACACAGTGAAATGCATTTCTATGACGTATGTTTGAACGTGCATGTCCTTGTATTATAAGTACATAAGAAGGAATCCCCTTCTTGGAATTTTATATACAAAATTCTTACAATACAAGACAGACACAAATCAGCTGTTTACAATTTAAGGTAATTATACGGTAGCAGGGAAATGTAAATAGAAGTAGGTTCCGAACTCACATTTTTTTATTTATCGCATAGTATGCTTAGAAAATTTTAATGTCTTGAATTTTTTTTCTTTTTCATATTTTTTTTCAATGTTACATTAATTTAATACAAAATGTAAATTAGTAAAGTTACAGAAATATATTCTAAAATTAAAATACCATATGTGATCACCGGTTCGATGCCCCCTGAATAGATAAAGTACATAAAATGATCGTGTTATGTATGTGTGTATATAAGGGTCGAAGTTTAATAAGTAAAATATAAAATTTAATAGAAAAAGTCTATTTTAATTTTTAATTTTATTTTATTTTTTAGGTATCAGGATACAATTTAAGTATATAATAAATATCTCTATGATTGTAGTAGTTCAGTGACTCTTATATAAAAAAACATAATTATTATTTTTTTGCACCTGGTCATTGAAATGGTATTGTTTTAATTTTTTTACAATAAATTAGCATAGAATGAAAATGAATGAAAGAAAAAATATCAAAAAAAGTCAAGTTGAACCCCTTTGACAGAAAAAAAAATAATGAAAGGTAAAATTTTTTGTGATAGAAGTCAATATAGGAGTAAAACTTGATTTTCAGGGATTTTGGGCCTCTCAGGACCGATATTCTAAGACACAATTTCAAGCAAACTTGCAAACTGTAGAATAATTATGATATATGAACTAGCTGTAGATGCATAACTAAAAATCCTCTGATGATTGAGGTCAAGACCAAAATCAATGAATTCCTGTGCAAAGTAATATGACACTAATCCAGGATTTTGACAGTCTGAGAACATTTCGATTAATCTTTTTGAAAGCAACCACACCTAAAAAATCAAAAGAAATGATAAATAAAACTGTGATCGTGAAGTAAATTTACATACTTTTTCTTCAAACAAGTGTCCTTGATGCATGATCATACAAGCCATTGGTGTTCCATAAAAGAACCAAACAGCAACTACAACTTTACCTTCAATTGGGTCATTTGTATTCCATTTAAAGTAAATAACGTCTTCAATTGTCTTGTAAGTCACAATTAAATCAAAATATACTTGAATAAAAAATAATTCAACCACAAGGTGATATATTTTGGAAAATTTTTCATAATTCCTTAAAACATTTTTCAATTTAACAAAAGTTTGTCTATTTTGTAGGATTTTAAAACAACTTGGCTTTGATCTGACATTTTCAAATTCGTCCAGTATTTTATCCAGATTAACATTTATCACATAAATTGAAATATAAATGTACACAAAAAAGATTGAATTGTAAATCGTTTGAATTAAAGAAGTACAAATATCAATCCAAAAATCATCATAATCATTTTCCAAAAACATGACTACGCAAACAATGAAAACACAATTAAATATGACAATTGATGTCATAACAATATTAAGCACTTTGTTCGTTTCCTCAGTCCAAATACTTCTTATTGCATCACTGTTATCGGATAATTGTTTAAATTTCTTTTGAGAAATTAAAGTTAGACTTGTAAGAGAACTTCTGAAAATCATAAATATCGGTTCATATTTAATTAGAAGATAATAAATATATCCAACATTATTCGGTTCAACATGCCATTTTAAAAACACTATTTGACGAGTAATTGATATGATTAATATAAAAATTGAAAATATAAATGACCACGTAAATAAAATTTTTGAAATAATTGATTTGTTTTGGGAATTAAAACTGAATGGAATAATTCCAAATATTTGAAACAGTTGATACGGAACACAAAATTTCATTTTCTATGTGATTCCTTCAAAATAACTTGAAAAACTGAAAATAATTTTCATTTCAAGGTCCCATTAAAATCAGGTATGAATTGATTTATTTCCAAATTGCAGTAATTGATAGAGTAAGCTTAAGGGCAACAATTAATCAATTATATTTATTTATTTATTTTTTTGATTGAAGGCAATACAAAGCGTTGAGAGAGCGCGTGATAAGTGACAAGTTGACATCAATTTATATTTGAAAGGTTTAACCCATTGCCACCACTACTAAAATTATGGGTTTATGTAGATTTTTTTTCTTGAATTTGGGTGATGAGATGCATTGGCAGTTTACAGGTCAGTTTACAGCTGAAATCATTAATATTCAACAAAACTCGAAAATTGCATCGTAATAACGTGATAAGCACACATTTGTCCAATGAATTGAAATATGGTATGGTGATCGAACATCCACTCATAACATTTAGCAAATTTCATGAAATACCAAAATGAGAGCACTTGAGGGCATTGAAGTTTGACTGATTGACCATTGTGAGTCATTTGCACAATTTTTGACATCTATGTTATTAAAAAAAAACATTATTTTTTACACAAATTCGTTTTAAAGAAAAAGAATCACCTTTTGATGTATGACCTGCCCTTGATGAAGCACCACAAACATGATACTTGTACTTGATAAAAATCCCAGAATATAAAAACCAATTCAAGACTCGGATCATAACTTGTTGTCCGAATGAAATCATCGACATGCTTTGTTCCACTCATCGTATCATAAAATACTTCCAATAAAATAAATCGCATAAATAAATGTAACACTTTTCCCAATTTCTGGTAATTCCTCAAAACCTTATAGAATTCATTGAGTAAAACTTGATTATTAGGAATTTTACGGCCTCTCAGGACTCATCATCAATATTTTAAGACACAATTTCCAGCAAACTTGCAAACTGTAGAATAATTATGATATATGAACTAACTGTAGTTGCATATCTAAAAATCTTCTGATGATTGAGATTAAGACCAAATTCAATGAATTCCTGTGCATAGTAACATGACAATAATCCAGGATTGTGATAGTCTGTGAACATTTCCAAGAATCTCTTTGAAATCAGCCACACCTAAAAATCCAAAAGAGATGATAAATAAAACTGTGATCGTGAAAGAAAATTTACATACCTTTTCCTGAAACAAATGTCCTTGGTGCATAATCATCCACGCCATCGGAATTCCATGAAAATACCAGACAACAAGAACAAGTTTTTCTTGAATTGAATCATTTGTATGCCATTTTAAGTAGATGACGTCTTCAATTGTTTTATAAGTCACAATGACATTAAAACATATTTCAATTAAAAATAATTCAATCACCACTTGAAATAATTCTGAAAAGTTTTTATAAGTCCTTAGAACATTCTCAAATTTTACTAACGTGCTGCTTCGTTCAAGGATTTTATAACAGTTTGACTTTGATTTGACATTTTCCAACTCTTCCAATATTCTATCCAGGTTATGATTTATCACGTAAATTGACGAATAAAAGTTCACAAACGCAATTGAATTGTAAATTGTTTGAATCAAAGAAATGCTAATATCAAGCCAATAATCATTATATCCATTTTCAGCGAACATGAGGGCATAGGCGGCGAAGCCACAATCAAATACGACGATTGATGTCATAACGATATTCAGGACCATGTTTGTTTTCTTAGTCGATAAACTTTTCAATGCATGACTGTTATCCGTTAATTTTTTAAACTCCTTCTGATTAATTAAAGTTGAAATTGAAAGAGCATTTCTCAAAATCATAAACATTGATTCAAATTTCGTTAAAAGGTAAAAAATATATCCAACGTGATTTGGCTCCTCATACCAATCCAAATACAAAATTTGACGTTGAATTGAAATGATTAATATGAAAAATGTAACAATTAAAGACCATGCATATAAAATCTTTGAAAGAATTGAACTATTTTGGTATTTAAGGTCAAATGGGATGATTCCAAATATTTGAATCAGATTATATGAAAGAAAAATCATATTTTTATGTAATTTCTTCAAAATGACATCAAAAACTAAACATATTTTAATAAAAATTCCATAAAATTCAAATATGATTTGATTAATTTACATTACAGTGATTGATACATAAATTAATAAGCAACAATTAATCAATTATGTTTATTTTTTCATTTGATTGAAGGTGACAAAAAATTTTGAAAAGCCCATGGCAAGTGATTTGACATCAAAAAATATCGACATACTCCTGAGTGCATCAGCTGACATATAATTTAATTTAATTACAATTACTAAGCATAATTTATCAAAAAGTTCTTCTATTCGATGAAAATTTTGACTTTAAGTGATGAAATGCATTGGATGCACGTAATGAAATCATTAATCTTCAACAAAACTCGAAAATTGCATCGTAATAACGTGATAAGCACACATTTGTCCAATGAATTGAAATATGGTATGGTGATCGAACATCCACTCATAACATTTAGCAAATTTCATGAAATACCAAAATGAGAGCACTTGAGGGCATTGAAGTTTGACTGATTGACCATTGTGAGTCATTTGCACAATTTTTGACATCTATGTTATTAAAAAAAAACATTATTTTTTACACAAATTCGTTTTAAAGAAAAAGAATCACCTTTTGATGTATGACCTGCCCTTGATGAAGAACCACAAACATCAATGGTACTTGATAAAAATCCCAGAATATAAAAACCAATTCAAGACTTGGATCATAACTTGTTGTCCGAATGAAATCATCGACATGCTTTGTTCCACTCATTGTATCATAAAATACTTCCAATAAAATAAATCGCATAAATAAATGTAACACTTTTCCCAATTTCTGATAATTCCTCAAAACCTTATAGAATTCATTGAAAATCCTACCAGTTTTTTCATTTCCAAGTATTTTTTCAATGTAATTCAAATGATCAATCATCAATTTGATTGCGACATAAAAGTGCAAAATGTGTGCTGATCGTACAAAGGATTGTGACACCGAAATAATCAAGCCAATTCTTTGCCAATCGCTGTCAATTTCCGGATAGTAAAAGATTTGTAGTAATTTTATCAGAATAAACCATTGAATGAGTACAAGTCCAGTAACAATTAAGATATTTTTTTTAGTTTGATCTTCATTTAGTGACTTTAAATTGAATAGGGTTCGAAAATATTTCTTGTACTGATTAAATGACACATAAATTGATGCTGAAAATAATGTGATTTCAATTAAACACCAATACGGTTCATATTTTAAGAAGATTCGGTAAATATAAGCATCGTTAAAATCAATTTTGCGTTGTGAATAAATCCAGCATCGTAATACCGAAAAAATAATTATAATAAAATTTACAATGATTGACCAAAATTTCCATACAGTTGATCTGTGAATTTGATTACAGAGTATTTTGAATGGAAGTATCCCAAGAACTTGAAATAAAATAACTGGAATCAGTGACATTTTGATTGAGACTGTCGGAACTAATCATAATTTCTGATTTTTTGTATACTCAATTAAAAGCTTTTAGGTAAATCAACGGACATTAAAATGATTGATTAAGTTTTTATTGTTAAGATTGATTGAAACAGATTGATTGGAATTGTCACGTGCTCACTCTTCCAATACATCATCAAATTGCAATGAAATGACATGATATCCCATTATCTGGTAACAGAATTTAAAAATCGTTTTATGAGTGAATTGCATTGTGAGTCCTTCATTGAACCGAAGTCGAAACAAGTAAGAAGTCAAATCAGGTTTCCTTTCCTTTGCAAGTTTTCTGTTGATCGAGTCCTTTATACTTGAAATCTAGGAAAAAATTGATGAAAATTAAAAATTAAATTCAAAAATTATGGAATTCAACCTCTTTTTGATACTCGTCACCGAGATGAAGCAGGAAAAATAACCAAGGAACATGAAAAATGTACCAAAATAACAGAATTGCATCATCTTTCATGTACGTATCATATGCCAACTCTTCAATGAACAGATCTTGCGTGTATTTTATTGCAAACATTGAAAAATAAAAGCATTCCAAAATTGTAACTGAAATCAGGGCACCATTTATTTTAGTAAACATCGAATATGCAGTCAATACCAAATCCAGTTGATGCAAAATATTTCGATGATAAATCCTTTCATGAATATCATTCGTTATCTTACTAACCGAGCTCAGGATAATCTTCATAAAAATTATCATTTGATTCAATAAAATCAACAGCTGAATGTCTTGAATCAGGAACATTGTATTCCCGATTTTCACATTTTTGTCAGGAACTTGAAGGATGAATTGAACTGACGATTTTACAAGGAAATACAACAAAATTCCATCGATAAAAATCATTTTAATTTGAGTAAATTTCATTTTTTGTCCACTCTCCTTATCAGGAATAGTTTGAATTAATTTCACTAATTTTGATAATCTTTTAATGTATTTGGGGTCTAAGAACATGGACAACAGAAGCACAGCACGAGCTAATTCAATTATAGGTCCAAATTTTGATAGAATTTTGTACAAGTTGGTGAGTGTTGGATCCTCGATCGATTCACTTATGAACATGTAGAAATACAATTGAACTGACGCTAATATCAAGAAACAGAGCATAACAATAAAGGACCAGTAATAAATGACTTGTGAAAATGAAATTTTTGACTTGGAACGAAGAGTTAATGGTAAAATGCCAAAAATATTGAATATTTTCACGTAAAATTGTTCCATTATGATAAATTTGTCTTGTGGTTGATGATGAACTACCATGAAATTCCATTCTCGAACATTTGATTTATGAAATCAATTCAATTAATGTCAGTAAGAAGTGTTCAGTGACCTATGACGATTAAATTGGAATCTAATATTGATTGATATTTGACTTTTTCGACCTTCATGTTGCCTGTAAAGTAAATAAATGACTCATCTAATTCATAAATTTTAATGACCTAGTTCGATGGACATTGCTTATCAGTAGAGGCCCTACTCAACATATATACACATGCAGTCACACACACAGGCCTCCAGTTATCAGTTCATTCAACATTTCTAACTGCTTTAAAATGTATTCAATTCGCACAAAAAATAAAAATGTTTAAATTCCTTATCACACTTTTTTATTTCATTTTATTATTAATAGTATGAAAAAAAAAACAAATAAATATAAATATACAATTTCCGTTGATTTAATTTAACCTTTTACCTCATTAAGTCGTTATGACAATTCCATGAATGAAATAAAAGTCATTCGTATTTATTTTTATTTATGTTTTTAATCGGTTTTGCTGATAATTCAATAAAGTCGGCACCTAATGATAATTGTTCTATTTAACATTTTAGCAAATTGTTGCATTTTAATTGATAATTAGGTCATTTGATTATGAATTTGCAAAAATGGAACAGGAAATTGTTTGAATTTAATAAAGTTAATACAAATTCACTTTCATTTGATGGTTTTTTTTGCGCATAACGTTTTGACGCATAGAGATTTGACGGTTAAGGAAAGTAAAATTTATGAATTTTCCCTCATTAAATCAGAAAATTGCAATACAATAATATGATAATTAGCCACTTGGCTAATTAAGTGAAACAGAGTACTGTGAGACACACTCAGATCAAAGCATCGATTAAAATCCAAGAAATAAAATAATGATAGCATTTTAGGATCCTTTGTGTCGATATACGATTTCAATATAACGTCTAACGTATCATTGACCTACAAAATGGTTAAAAAATTGAAAAAAAATTTAAATCTCACAATTTTTGTATCAAAAGAAAACTTACCCTTTCATGACAACACTCAGATCGATTAATGATGACAATTATAAAAGGCAATAGTAGAATATTCCAATACGAAACCGTCACATCAAGTAAAAGTGCATCAAAATTTGGTCTCCTTGCTGAATCCTCCCAACGTTTAATTGCCATCATCAGTTCATAAAAACAATGAAATGCACTAAAAAACACCACTTTACTCGAAACAGTGCTGAATCTCCTTGACAAATGTATGACTTCAATAATTGTTGCCCGATTATTTTTTATAATATTTCCATTTTTCATTTCACGCAATTTCAATTGAATCGTCTCAAGGACGATATAAATTTCAAGCAAATATGTAAATCGAAAAACGGTGAGAAAATAATAATTTACAATGATGTATCGTGTGAGGGCTAATTGCTGATATGGAACTAAGAATAAAAGACCACTCATGGGAATATTTAATATGAGTATGAATCCGTTAAGCAGAAAGACTTTAATTAAATACGGTTTAAGTTACTGCCTTGACAGTAATTTCATCATTGTTTTAACAACTTTTTCGAATTTAATCACGAGTAATTTGTCAAGTAGGATCAAACACACTAAAAAGAATTCGATGATATCAACGAATGGCAAATAAACTTTAAGAATTGAAGCGATATATCGTTGATTCATTCCTGGTGGTCGGAATACGTAATAAAAATGACAGCGATGCAAAAATATTAAAAGGAATACGAAATTTTTGAATGTAGCAATGTTGTAAAACTTGCGAGAAAATGATACTCTGCGTTGGATGATGTTAAATGGAAATATTCCGTAATATTGAAAGAGTTTTAAAATAAAACGATCCATTTTGTGTGAGTTTTGAAAAAAGATTAAAGACTTGAATTGAAGAAGACAACGAAAATTGGTCGTCATAGGTCAGTGAACATGTTTCAGTGTTTCAAGGGCCATCAAATTTTTGTTGACACGTCTCATTATTTTTGATGAAAATTGAAACAATTGAATTGGAGCATGTAATAAAAAAAAATTCTATTTATATTTTTTAGTGCATTTTAGTGAAAAATTTTCAAAATGGCGGTTATTTTCAAAATGGCGGTTATTTTCAAAATGACAGTTATTTTCAAAATGGCGGTTATTTTCAAAATGACAGTTATTTTCAAAATGGCGGTTATTTTCAAAATGACAGTTATTTTCAAAATTGCGGTTATTTTCAAAATGACAGTTATTCAAAGACGCTTTTTTAAAAAAAATTTGAAACATTCAGCCATTTATTAATTTTAATTATTAAAAATAAAACTTAATTATACTCAATGAAACGAGTCCCATCGAAATGCACTTTTCTAAACCGCCCAGTGGTTAGAATTTCCCATTTTTTTGTGTAGTCTCCCAAAACCAACGATAAAAAAATCAATAAATGTCATTTCAGATCAATTCACAGAATTAAAAAAAATCCTTTCAATATTTGCAAAAAAATGCAAATTTTGGTTGCACCCTTTCATTGAACAAAGAGAACCAATTTCAAGAGGTGAAAATTTGAATCAATATTCAAATCAAGCTTAAAATCAAAAATAAATGTTGAAGTCAAGACAATAAATTACTTGAATGAGCACATTGAATTTCGACAGTTAAATAATCAAATATTAGGGGCTTTGGTGTTCTTTGAATATCAACATCAAAATAACGAAATGTGATGAAAAGTGAACAATAAATTTTAATAATATTGATCTTATTTACAATCGATTGCACTCATAATTGAAATTTGCATAATTTTGGCATGAATCTTTTGAAGAGAAATTCGGTGATTGCAAATTGCATTGAATTGCAACATGCTTTGTGATGCAAAAACGGCTTTGAGTGAGATAAGTAAGTTGATTTCTATCACGAATTTAAATTTAATCTGAATTTCTTTAAAAAAAAAAAACAGAAAAAGGCGCGATATTTGAGTAAAAATATGCAATTGAGTCAATGATCGTGAATAGAATCATTCACCCCTTGAACTACTCGTTGAATTTATAAATAAAATTTCATACCTACGAAAAAAAGGACTTAAATGTAATAAAAAGCGCGGAACTCATCCTCATACACATTTAAAATAGTGGAACAATTATCATAAAATTAAAAATTAAAAAAATATTTCCTATTTTCTATGTCATATGAATGCATTCATAATTACCATAATAGTAATTGTTACGCATTGTTGACGAAGAAGAGGTGAAGGAACACAACATAAAATGACAATAAATTGTTACAGTTAAAATACTAGAAATATAAATAAATGTAATAAATAGATCAGTATGATATGATGGCACGGGTCAACTTAACTGAATTCACATCTGTTGTTTTTTGTTATACTTTCATAATTTTATTTAATGTTCAATTTTTTTAACATGTCTAATCAAAAGCCAGATATGAAAACAATATCGCTTGATTATTAAATGTTAATATTTTTAATATTTTCAGATATATGAAAAAGTCATTTATTGTTAGACGACAACAAGGAACAACAACGGTGATATCACTTATGAGTATATTTTTGCAACAATAAGGAAACGATCTATTGTTATGTTTGTGTCTGAATGGTTTAATTCGCTGCAAAAATGTTTAAATTGCAGACAGATAGGCAACTGTTATAAAAATCAAGGTCTTAAGACGAAAATCAAGAGGGTGATTCTCACATTATTTATTATCCATCTATGTATTTTCTTTTCTTCTGCTTTTGTCAATTTGTGTATTGTATCTAACTAATTTGTATGGTTTCAAGCCAGGGAATTCATTCGCTTGAATTGAATTGATCAAATATTGATTTTTTTACTGTTTGAGCATCCAAACTAAAATTTTCGTATTTTCAGTGATTTCTGTGCTCTGAGTCATGAATTACATGAATTTCTCAGATAAAATTCAGACATACAATTCAGATCTTTAATGCATAAAACAAGCGATGTGTATAGAAATTGCACCATTCTGTGATATTTCATTCAAACAGAAAAAAATGCACATTTTTTCAGTCCCCTTGAAAAGCAAAAACATTTTATCTTAAATTTTAAAATTTCTCGGTGCGCTATCAAATTAATAATAAATACATTTCATTTTTATTTCAATTTTTTTTTTTTCTTCAAAGTCAGACGCGTAAGAAATTTCAGAAGGAGCAGCTGTTTTTTTTCCTTTTGTCACACAATAGATCGGGGCACGTTCTTCTTACACTACATTGTTTCACTGTGATTTCTGCACATTTTGTATGTAATTTATTTATTTACTTTTGATTAATTTTTTTGTGTGTTTTTCTTTCAAATAAACAGTAGAATGCATTTTAATTGTCCTTGTCAAAGAACAATGAACACCGGGTGGGGGGTTTTTATCAAATAAGAATGCATTTAAATCTCATGTCACATTCACTTTGATTTTGACTTTTGATTCCAGTAATTGAAACTGAAAATGGGATGTAAAATCGGAATTTCATTGTTTTTGACTAGCATTGTTTTAATTTAATTAAAGGAATTTTGGTATAATTTCATGACATATCCTTGGAAATAAAATACGCAATTAATGCTCAATTCATCTCATTAAGATGCATTTAAAAATATAAATTGATGAATTAACCATAATTATATCTCAAAACTCAATCAAAGGTATTTCTATTCATTTTAAATTAAATATAATTCTACGCAGATAAATTTTCGTTTTTTTTGTTAATGATCCTTTATTTATCGAAGGTAAAAGTAAATGCCAATGACCCTAGTTGTGTTTTATATATCTATTGAACAAAATAATAACTGTTTATTGATCAGTATTTCTTTTCTTCTTTTAAATTTCTTTTCAAAAACTTAAATTTAAACGATTTCAATATAAAAGTACGCTTTTGTACACATTTTGTCTGTCCGTCTATTGGGCATGTTATTAAAATGGCTATGAGAATGTTTTTAAAAAGCCAAACTTTAAAATGTGCTTATCGTTGCATTTGAAGATTACGGTTTTTCATTTTTCTTTAAAGTTTAAGGTATCCTTGAATGCAGTTTTCTGCATCGTTTATAAATTTCTTTCTTTCGTTTTCGTACAAATTACTAAAAGAAGACCATTGTGCATGCATGCAACCAAAAACTCTGTTATATAAAAATTTATTTGTGGTAAGACCAAATTTCAATTGAATTAGACCGAAATATTGCAATTTTCAAATGATCATTTAAGATTGTAGTTTTGAAAGCAAAATTATTGATTTTAATTATTCCAAGAATACTCTTCTTATCTCCAAGCACATTGAAGAAAGACGTTAGATTTAATATCTTCTTAATTTAGAATTTTTGGCGCGACAAAGATCCCTTTTCTTCAAATATTGTACGATCATTGCATTTCTTGCATTACAGATCTCATTCCCCTAACATATTTATAATAATAATAATAGTAAGAAATAGTTAAAATAAATAAAAGTAACTGTATTTTTTTCTTGTACATAACAAATATAAAAATAATAATGAATGAACATAAACAATTTCCTTTAATTTATCACAAAAAAAAAACCATCTGTGTACTTAACGTTACGTAAAGTAAAAATAAAAGTAATGTATGAAATTTATGTTATGTAATAATTATATCGATAGTATAAAGATCAATAATGTTCCCTTCTTTAGATATAAAAATGATTTTTACCGCTTTTGATTTTTACTTTTAACGATAATGCATTTTACTTTAAGAAAAAGTTGAAATTGTGCCACATTGACTCATTTCAGTCACGATCTCAACTGCCATCTAGGTTCACCTGATAAGTAACGATATGATAAAATGCCACAAAATCAATCATTTTTATTTAAGTGGCCTAATCAATCTGATTTGATTAAACTAAAAATCAGCTTTTAATATCAAAAGAAAAAAATATTAATGAAGGCTCTCAATCAAGGCAAGTTATTAATATTTTAATACGCAATCAAATCAAAATGATCATAACCAAAAGTCTGGTAACAAAAACAAATCATCATTTCAGTGATAGCCTCTAAAGGAAGGTGAAATGAAATCCTTTCCATGGGTTTTGTTTAAATATTGTGGCGTATTTCCATTTAACATAAAAAATGCCCAACAAAAAATTATTATTTCAAGATCTTGGCGCATATGGTCCGTGTTTGTCATCTTACTTACTCTCATAATCTCATTTAAACGTCTTCAAGTTTACTACAATGTCACTCCCGACCCGCACGATGCTGATTTTATTTATAATTTTATTTTTCAAGCATCACCATCACTGGAAATAGCCGAAATATTACTCGCCAGTTATTCAATGCAATGGACATCATCAATGAGGAAGATAAGCAAATGTTTTCAGAAAGTGAATTTTTTCACCTTAAAACAAGCTCCGAGAAAGTTAAGTTCAATAGTCGTTACTTACATTACATTGCTGATAATTTTACTTTTGTTCAACGTGTATTTAATAGTTAATGCAGTGGGAGATTTCACACTTCAATTAGATTACGTAACAGATTTTATCCAAACAGTCTTAAGATCAATGCATTTCATGTTGATCCATGAAATAATGGAACTTATCAACTTGAATCTCATCAAATCCGAAATTAAACTAAGGGATTTGAATATAAATGATAATTTTAATCAAATTATTCATGATTTAACAAACACGGTTGAAGTTTACAAGGAATTCAGCAGTTTATTCCAATGGATCATCAAATTTCATTCAATTCAATGCTTTTATGAAGTGCTTTTGGGACTTAACAGATTTGAGTGTGTCCTCTTTGAGTCAACTCATGGAACAGTGTTTGGTTTATCTGCAATAAATATATTTTGGTGGTGTTTTCAATGTCCAATTCAATTTTTGATTATATGCAAGGTTGATGCTTTTATGAATAAGGTAAGGATATTGATTACCTAAGCCTTGGTCTCAAAAATATCTTATCAATATTTCAGGTTCAATTGCTCTCAAATTTAACGGAAAAGTTTTATATGAAATACAAAGATCCAAAAGTGCTATCGATGCGTTTTCACATCAATTTTAATTACATGAGCTTCAAATTTACTATGACCAAGAGAGCCATTTTTGAATTTGGATGTAAAATTAGTTCATATTATATGATTATCATGCAGTTTTCTGATTTAGTGTTAAACGAAAAAAAATAAAACTTTTGACAAATGAATCACATATATCAAAATAAATTGATGACGTTCACTCAAGTTTTTTAATCAAATTAATGTTTTCAATGTCAAATCTTTCTTCCATGTAATTTAATCGATTTAGAAAGCTTCCATCAGTCAAAGGGAACATGAATAAGTTTCTTTTAACAGTTTTCAAATTTTCTGGACTGTGTCCATTTAAAATTATACATTTGAACGTGATTTCATCCAAAAGAACATTCATATGGACAATTTTATTTCATTTATGTCTTGTAATAGTGTCTGTGATTAGAACTTCGTGGTATTTTTTCAAACCATTCAAACCTGAAAAATCAAAACTTATTTTTACAGTTTTGTATAAAATTGAACCTCTGTTAGAATTGATCAAACTTTGTATAATTTTTCAAGTGATATTATGTCTAAGTTCGTTCAAAAGATTAAAAAAATATTTCAAAGCTTTATTGTTTCTCAGTAAAAAAGAAATTAAAATAATTCAAGTAGTTTGTCTTAATACCGTTCTATTAATTATCTTAATGATTTTTATCATTAAAGACTGCTTTTTTGTAAGAATACATTTTTCTCACAAAATTGACTGCATGTTTAGCTTTCTTCAAACTATCTTAAGATCAGCCAATTTGTTTCATGTTTACTGTACAATGTTAGTAATTCAATCGAATTTGAACAAAGTTTTAAGTGAAATTCATCAAAAAACGTGTGATTTTAAACGAATTCATTTGAATCTGCTCAATTTGCTTAAGTTGAACAGGATTTGTGTTAAATTATTCAGTGCCTTTATTAAATTTACCATATTCCACTCATTTTATGAGCTTCTCAATACAATCAAAGGTGTTGAAGATGCACTTGGCGAACCAGAAGATAAAAGTGAACAAAGTATTAACGTTCTCTCATTCATTTGGCATATTATTCATCTACCAATGATATTGCTTCTGGTTCATCGAGGAGAGGTGTTAGAAAGAAAAGTAAGTGTTTAACAAAGATTTAAAAGTTTTAATGAAGTTTTTCATTTTAGATTCAAGCAATATCAAATTCGATTATGAATTTATTCATTAAACGGAAAAATCCTAAAATGTTATCGATTTTTTACTCTTTTGAATTCAGTAAAATCGATCAATTCCACCTCAATCACAAAACTTTATTTGAATGTACTTGTGAATTGATTACTTTTTACATCATTGTACTCCAATTTGCTGATATAATTGAAACAACTTGAGATATCCTCAGATACTATAATAGAAGTAGAGTCAATCGATCACAGTCAGCGCACAATAACTAGTCAACATCTTCACAACGATTTTGATTTCGATACGGCTTAGTCTAATTAATTTTGTTTAATCACGGAATTAGGTGCTTCAAAAAATACCCATCAAAAATGTCATAGGAGAATAATAATCAAGGGTACATTGAGTCCGATGAATGACATCAAATGTCAAAGGTTATCAGTTATCAATAAAAATCTCCTATATAAATGTAAAATGTTTATTTAAATATCACTTAACCCTTGGAGGTCCCTAAGAAAAAGTTACATACGAGTCCCTAGGGTGACATGTCACCCAGAATATATGTTTATCTAATTTGCATTTACTTTTAGCTTTAAAACTTAACTTTTTATGATTCTAATTTAATAACTGGATGTAAATATTGTGTGAAGAAATATGATTCAAACAATATTAGGTCTTGAAGACTCACTATAACGAGGCAATTATATAACTAAATAAAGCAAGCGCAAAAGGAACCGTTTATGAAGCATATGTACTCCTTTGTACCCCTAAAAGTATTTTAGAAAATTCATAATATTTACAAAAACATTATTTTTTGAAGAAAATCCGCCATTTTGATAATTTTAGGAAAAAAAATTGAAAAAAATCAGACATTTTGAGCTTTTTACCGTTTTTAGGCTCTGGAGCCTGATCCCTGAGCCCAATCTCTGAGCCTAACTTCCGAGATAATTAGTCAAAGTTCATTTGAGTAAACTTCTCCACCCAACAAAACAGATCATCAATATTTTAAAATTTTCAACCGTTTTTTAACGGTTTTTCAGGCTCTGGAGGCTCTTGAGCTCAATCTCAAAACTAATGAGTTATAAATAATCTTCATGAGCTCCTCTATCCTACTGAAAGAACTCGACCACGCTCCGATGAACCGTTCTGGAGTTATAGAGCTAAATGTGGGTCAGAGTGTCAGATTAATGGCGGACCGTCTGTAATAGTGCATTTTTTCTTACAAAAGGAACTAAAAATGTAAAATTACATTGATAAATGAAATATTATTACAAAAATAATAAAGGCAAATGTAAAAATATTACCTGGGTGACATGTCACCCTAGGGACCTATGTGTTACTTTTTTTAGAGACCCTTTCCAAAAGCCAGATTTAAGTTTTTTCTTTTGCTAAATTATCTTTTGATGGCTCCTAACAAAGTCATAAAGTTTCAATAATATTGGAATCAAAATAAAAAATATAGAACAAAATTTAGTTCGTTTTTGGGTGATAAGTCACCCTAAGGATCTCCAAGTGTTAAAAACATTTATAAGAATTAAATTCCTTAATGAAATTTAATCACATTCACTTTAGTATGTCTGTCCTTCAACTTTCCTTAACCGTAGTACCAATCAATCAGCGATGGATACACATTCTCAAAACATTTTCCATATTTTAGGAGTATTTCCATTTAAAATTTCATCTAATAATCAAATTCACTTCTCAAAATTCTGGTATATTTGGTCATTACTCTTGCTATCATCCATAATTGTATTTTCATCAATAAGATCAACAATTTACATTTTATATGACTTGCATGATGGTTATTTGTACAACATTTTAACGAAATTTGAGCCTAATGTCGCTGTAATTCGCATTTGTATACTACTCTTGTGCATTTACCTTAACAAATCAATTAAAATATTGAAAAAACTTGTCACCATCTTGCATGAAATGGCATCGGATCAAAGTAAAACTACGCAAACGAGATTAATTGTATTCAATTTCATCTGGATGTGTATTTTAATGAATTGCATTTTCATAAATGAATTTTATGAATTGAACTTCGTTGATCAATTTGATGTGTTGATTAGCTTAGCTCAGGATACTTTGAGAGCAGTGATTTTATTGAAATGTACAATTTTCGTTGACGTTCTTGGATTAAGACTTCAAATTATTGGAAGGCGACTAAAATCAATGAGGAACTGTAAGAAGCTTTTTAGTGAAATTGTGAAAATTCAAACAGCGAGTTCAAAATTCGATAAAATTTATAAACCACTTTTATTGGTGATTGTATTGGAATGTTTTTATGATACATTACTCGGTCTCAATTGTTTTCAGGACTTTTTTTTCCGGAAAAGGCAGTACGATGACTTTTTGGAAGATAAGCCAATGCTAATATTGTGGTACTTGTTTCATGTACCTTCGTTATTCATTTTCATACATTTCTTGGATGGTTTCCAAAGAAAGGTGAATTAAATTGCATTTTAAATTAACATTTCAATTCATTTATTTATTATCCAGATTTCAAATATAATGGATATAATCAACAAAAAACAAGGCAAAGGTGAAAATCCCGAAATGACATCATTTTTGTACCATTTACGATTTTATCAGAGTCTCAAAACTGAATTTAACTACAAAACAATCTTCAAATTTTGTTATCAAGTCATGACTTATCATGTTATTATTTTGCAATTTTCAGCACTTTTGGATGAATAATTACATTGGCTTACATTTACGAACTCTCAAATAAATCAGAAAATTGCATGATAATCACGTAATAAGCAGCAAGTTGACACAAGAATTGAAAAAGAATTTTGTATCCAAAATTATAGTTAAAATATTCACTGAATTTCAAATAATTGAATGTTGACAAAATTCTTGCCTCTCGCGTCTTCATATACCAGCGCTCTACTTTCTTAAAGTGTCCTTGAACCTAAAAATCATGGAAAAAGTAAATTTCATCATATAATTAAAGAAAAAATGAAAATCATACCTCTGATTGAAAAACCTCAACCTCATGTAAAATTGATAACAACATCGGTACTTGAAATAAATACCAAAAAATTAAAATAAAATCCATTAAGCTCATGAAATTATATTTCAGTAGCACATCATCCAAGACCTTTGGCGCAAGTAAGGAAAAGAAAAAACACTGAAATATTCCATATTCGATTCGAATTCTATAAATGCCATTAAATTTCCTTGAAAATACCATTAAGTTACTAAGTTTATTAAAATATTGTTGAAAATTGTGCTTCATCATCTTCGTTTCAATTAATTTTACATTGATGAAATTCAACAAGAAATATGCCTCTAACAGGTGAATCGCCTCAAACGTTGTTTGGAGTAAAATCACTGTTGCTTTCAAGCGATACACGAAACGTTTTTCCTTAAATCCATTCCAATATACGAAGAGTATTATCAATATGCAGAACATGATGCAATAAAGAATCAAAATTCCGGATTTCTCCTTATTTTTTTCATTGAAACCAAGATTAATCATGCACTGGAAACTTTTCTTCATTTTGACCATTAGTCTTTTATTTAAAATCAAGGTGCTGCCAAGTAGAAGTTCAATGAAATCAAAAAACACGTTCAATTTCATTATCAATAAATATCGATCTTGAGCAAATAATGGAGGTTTCAAATAATTGTAGCACGTGCGAATACCAGATATAAGACATATTGTCACATTTAAAATGATGGACCAAATATAATTTTTACGATTGACTACTGTACCATTTCCCTTGATATCAAACGGAAAGACTCCGAAAAGGTGGAATATGATTAAATAAAGTTTGTTCATTTCAGAATGACGATTAAAATCAAAATGAAAATGATATTACAAGAGTCGAATATGGTAAAATTAAGTTTTATTTGAAATTAAACGTCAACACGTCAAAAATGTCATGAAAACCATTGAATTTAAAAGCAATCAACTATCAAAAGAAATATGAATAGTAATGTAATGGGTCGGGAATCAAAATAGATTTTTTTTATAATTTATTTCTCCAAAATACTGGAAAATTGAACTACCATGACATAAAAAGTAGCTATTTGAGAGATCCACTCAAAAACGTGTTTATAGGTGAGATCAAGGACAAAAAATTTACTGAACTGTAAATAATTCACTATTGAAAAAATTCGAGGTTGCTTGAACTTAACGCTCATATTCATCATTTCATTGAAATTCATCTGAATCTAAAAAAACGAGAATTCTTGTTAAATTTATAATTGTCAAAAGAAAAAAAATTGAATTGAGTTACCTGTCCATGTAGAGCATTTGCCCGTAAAACGGTCATCAAAATCAACGGAAATTGGAGTACTGTACAAATCCCGATAATTATGTCATTCTTTATCGAGTTTCTAGGTTTCAGGATTGCATCTTCAACTCGTTTTAATCCCATTAACAACTCAAAACAGCACAAAACAACATTAATTCTAACAACTTTATTGAAAACATTGCTAAATTTCCTGAGCAATTCCATCAAATATATAATTTCACGATGAAAATTCAATGGTCTTAGCCTTAAATTTTTAAATTTCACTGTAAAAATCACCAAAAAACAATAAACGTGTATCATGTGAACCGATCTAAACATTGATTGCATTAAAAATACTACCATATTAAATTTATTTTTCGAATTATGTATCATGATGAAAATTATATCAATCCCATAAATAGTTGAATATCCCACTATGACTTTGATCAAGTGTGATTCATTTTCAGAAACATTAATTTTAATCAAAATCTTATAAAATCGTTTCGCCAATTTAATGAATGAATTTTTGAAAATCACAAAATTCATTAAAATTAATTCTAAAAGAGTCAAATTTGGACCGTATTTTACCATGCAATGAAAAATGTAACGATCATTCGAAGAATCGAGTTTCCATTGAAGGGTGTTGTAACTGTATAGGAGTGATGTGATTAAAAATGTTGAATTTATGATGATTGTCCAGATTTTCCATTGCAATGAGAACTCAATTTTTTGATTTTTTATTTTGAATGGAAAATTTCCAAATACTTTGAAGAGATGCAAAAGATGTCTGATCATTCCGAGAATTGGACTTGAAATGAAAATGAGGTTATATCAACATGTATGACATGAAATGGATGTCAACCTTGATTGATTAAAAATTATGATGATGGTTAATCGAAAAAATCAATCATTTGGATTTGAATAAATTAAATGTAAGGACTTCCCACGTCTTTTTTGAGACCTATGACGCGTCATGACGTTTTTGTAATTTTTCAATGTAATTTGAGGAAAAAATGACTCTTAAATGCTCATTTTCAGGCTTGACCTTATGTCAGATCCGATTAAAGGACATTTAGCACTATTTAAAGGACATTTCCAGAGTAATTTCATTTATTTTTGTTCCAATAAATCAGAAAATTGCATGACTATAACATAATAAGTGACTAATTGACAAATCACATCAAAAAACGAAGAAAAATTCAAATTAATGTGAAAATATTCATTGAATTTCAAATCAAAATATGCTGACAACATTTCAGGCTTATTCCATTTCAGATACAAATTTAGTAGCAATTCAGTAAGTTCTTCGTTCTAAAACAAAATTTAAAGAAATTTATTCTAATTACATAAAAAAAACGAAATTTACCTCGACATGAGCCGCATTGGCATAGTAAACGACCATTAAAATCAACGGCCAATGAAAGAACGTCCAAAATATCACGAAAATATCATTTTCCAATTCTTCTAACGGCTTAACAATTGTGTCTTGTAATCGTTTCAGGCCCATCAGCAATTCATAACAATGTATCATGATAAAAATTTTGAGGATTGTCCCATACAGACAACGAAATTTCCTTGAAATTTCCGAAATTACTCTCAATTGACGGGAAATCGTTTTCCAATTCATCTTATTAGAGTACTTTTTTAAGTTTAATTTAAATTTCCCATAATTCACTTTAATCAAGACAAAATAACAGTAAAATACCATAAAAAACACTGATCTCGTCACAGTTTGAATAAAAAATATAATTGTATCAATTTTATCAGTTGAATCCTCAATCACTGTCACTACTACGTCAATTCCTGTCATAATGGAGTACAATCCAAGCATAATTACGATTGGTAATTTGCATTCATCGATTGTGATTGTAAATACAATTTCAAGGCATGCTTTTAATCGATTTAGTGATGACTCTGAGAAAGTAATGGAAAATACTGCTACAAATTGTATGAGGACTAAACTCGGGCCATATTTCACCATTAAATTGAAAATGTATCTTTCGTCTGAGGGATAAATGTCCCAAAAGTAAAAAAAATAGCATTGAAGAACAGAAATTGACAGAAGGAATCCTACCACTAAAATTGTCCATGAAAATAATTGATATGAAAATATTATTTTTCGATTTTGTACTACTTGGAACGGACAGATCCCGAAAAATTGGAATAATTTCAATAGAAAAGTCATCGTTTAAGGTGGAAACGTAAACCGAGACTGTTTATTTGATTTGAAATGTGATAAAAGTCAAGTCATTGTTTGGCACTAAAGGCAATTTGATTGATTTGTTAATAAATCACAGTCAGAAAATGAATTTCTTCGAAAAAGGTACTTTTATATTCTGTTAATTTAAGTTCTATGATAAAAAAATCGACATTCTTTCACTGTCATGAGACAGGGTCAAACAGGGTCAAAATAAACGATTTGACGCTATTAATAGCCTTTGCAGTCTCAAGGGATGTCTTTTGGTTCTCTGAGGAGTGTAAGAATATAAAACAAAAACCTTGGTGGGTTTAAGTCGTAAATTTTCAAAGGATTAAACCGTGAATAATTAGGCATATCAATACATTATTTACTGGGATATTAGTTTTGATCTTTCAGGTGGTGTTCTAAAAGTATTTTTGATGAATTTTCAGTATTTTTGATGAATTTCCAGTATTTTCCACCACGTTTAAGCACTTTTTTTCTTAAATTTCCGTTACAAATTATCACAAATTGTCATAAAGCCATGAAAAATTCATGATAATCATAAATGAAACCCTATTATGACAAAGCAAATCAAATTTACCAATTAATGATCAATGCAAACACTCAAGATTACTTTTACTCATAACTTTCACAAAGAATGTTAAATTAACAATAAAAAAATTATTGATGAATAAATTGCATTCAATGAGCCGTGAAGATTATTGTTGCAATATGCAAATTAAGAAAAAAAGATCAAAAAAATAACGGATCGCACTGCATGCATCAATTTGAACTCCCTTGGAAGAGAAATCTTTTAACATTTCATGCTTCGTAACGTTCACACAATGGTTTTAAATTGATGATAGTAATTTAATTCATCAAATTCTGTTTCATTTAAGGAATTGAGATTATCATGTAACAGAAAAATGTTTGAGCACCATCTAGAATATGATACAAAAAGTTCTCTTAATTCAAATTGGAGTCCAACATTTCATGTTATTGCGCTAAAATTTATTTCAGTTTGAATCTTAATTTGTTTACACAACATTTAGTGAGTTCAGTTTTATTTCAATGCTTAAAGTTCAGTTTTGAAAAAAAAATGTTTCAATCAATTATTTGTGACTCACCCCTTGATTCACTTTGTCTCGTCGAAGTTGGTGTTTGAAATGTGCAGATTCCTCCAAAGGCATTAGCCAACTGTGTCAATGGTGACGCCGTATTTTCACTTATATCATTTACTCGATCTGTTTTTTCACCTGTATCAGAATCCGATTTCATTTTTCTTTCTAGCAACTTTTCTTTCAACTTTAATTTGATACACTTCCGATTAAATTTACTCGACACTCGCGAACTTAAAAACGATTCATACGGTTTTTTGACTTTAGAATCCTTCAAAATGATCTGATTCGGTGAAACCTCCGCGATGTCCATTAAATTTGAAAAGCGTTTCATTTTAAAACTAAATCTTTTGTGCAATATAATTGAATTGTATTGAAACAATGAACAATAAATTCTATAAAATATGTCAATATAAAATGGTATCACATGCACAAAAATGTTCATATAAAATATGTTTTTATCGTAAATGTTTCATCTGAAAGTCAAAATGATGGAAATTTGATTAAAATTGACATTGACAATGACAATAAAAAAAAAAAACAAAGGAAAAGAAAAGAAAGTGGCTTGACCGCCATTTAAATTTAAAACTCACCCAAAAGAAAAGTTTTTTCACTTAAAAATTAGCACTAATTCCTAATTAATTTCCTTTTTACAATCAGTTGTACTGATCATGTATACTGTTATTTTATCACTTTACTTAGTTTTTCCGGGAAATTTTAAGGCAAAAGCATTTAAACTTAAATTAAATATCACTCCACGTTTTTGACTGCTTTCAATAAATACATGATCAGCTGTCATACTGAAAATGCATGAGGGTGTCTCGATATGGGGATGTCATAATTTGACAGGTTGATCCCGATTCATGCAACTTTTGGATGTGATTTTGTGAGAAAATTTACAATGAGTAAAAATAGTATAATTTTTGATGAAAATTAATCTAATTTGAATTGAATAAAAAGATTTTCGAATAAAATCGTACTAGGTGAGTAGATTTCTTATAAGATTTAATTTAATCGTCAAATTCTGATTAGATTTTTTTTTGTCAAAAAGTCACTCATAAATTTGAAATTTCAATGAAAAATTTTCAATTTACTAGGATTGCGGGTATGGAAATCAAAATTAGGGCCACAAATCGATACAAATAACATTTTATTTAGATAAACTTTAATTTAATTTTATTTCATTTCATACTGCTATTTGTACAAGTACGTCATCTTAACGAGAAATATACAAATAATTTTTTTTTACCATGTATCACATTCACTTTTTTCTGTTCCTGAAAATTTTTTTTAATATTTTTTAACAAAATCCACTTATTGTGGTAATTTAGCTGCTAGACTACATAAAAATTTCAAACAAGTGTCTCTAATTGATAATCAATCAAATTTTCTGGATTATGTTCCAGTTGTCAATTGATATAATCTCCTAAAAAAAAAAAGTTAAATGGTAAAAAAAATCTAAAACTAAATATACAAGTCTAAATCAGAGTAACACTGACTCTAGAGAGACAGGCTGTTTAATGTGGTTTATATTTCTAAATAACTTATAAATTTAATATTTTTTTATAGATTTTCTTAAAATTTTATAAGAAATATAACATTTTTGTTTGTAACATGATTTGTGTTTAACAATGTTTTTTATATCTTTACGAAAAAAAACACTAATTTTAACATAGTTTTCTTGATTTTATCAGACTAGTCGGTGTATAAATATAATAATAATAATCAGAATATTATCTCTTGCGTCGAAGGTATATTTAATGTTCAATTACGACTGTCATAAAAGCCATTAATGAAATACCAAAGATTAGAGCAAGAAATTGCTTAATTGATTCTTTTGGATCGGGTTCTTGTAACAAATCTGGCAAAACAGTGACTAGAGCGATGTGTAAGAAGCCACCTGCTGTAAATGGCATAATCCATGATGTGCGAGCTTCCATAGCGGAGGTTACACCTGAACCACCAATGGCCACAAGAGCACCTAAAAGACCTGCACCTGCAGTTAGTAATTGGGCACGAGCAGCATCCCATCTCGAAAATCCAGATCGTAACAATATGGCAAAATCTCCAACTTCATGTGGAATTTCATGTACTAATAATTAATTTTAAATTTAAAATATAATGAGATCAAAATTATGAATTAAAATTAAGGTTTCTTACACAAAATAGCAAACGTAGCTAACGCTCCATGTCGAAATGAGACTAAAAATGATCCAGCCACGGCAAGTCCATGTGTAAAGTTATCAATTGAGTTTGCTAATAAATTAAGATATCCGGCAACTTTCTTTGAGGCTTCAGTTTTCTCCTTAACATGTGCATTTTTGGATGCCAAGAAACATCCATTTGGAATATCTTCAATGTCACCATTGGGAGCACAACAAGTCGTTTCCTCTCCTTCTGGTATTTTTCCACCTGAGCGTCTTAAGAGACAGTTTGCTATTTCAACACACTTTGGCTGTGGATTATTTTCATCGGCATTTACGTAACCAGAAAAGATCTTTTCCACGATTGTGAAGAGTAAGACACCGGTAAGCACCCACATGCCACTACGCATTGAGGGATGTTGATTAGCTGTAATCCAAAATTTACATTATTGAAGATTCAATTAATTTAAGTAGAATTACTTACAATCTGTGCTAGAATTATTTGAGTCATATTCCCATGCTTCGGGTAATAAATGTAGAAACACATCACCCAACAATCCTCCAACTGCGAAACTGAGAAGTACTTTGAGAAATTTTGAATTGGCAGCTGAAATTACACCAGAAAAAAAATAAAGATCATTATCATGCTATTTTTATAAATAAATCAGAATTTAATCATAAAAGGAAAAACACCGATTTATCTTCTCACGTAAAATGATAATATTTTGATAATAAAATTACGATTAAGTCGAAACATTGACAGTGAACTTTAACGATGTCTGATCATCACTATGAGACAATGAGATAACATGTAAAAAAAATTATCGGCAATGCAATTTTTTTTTGTTATTGCAGTTAAAATGTGAGAGAAACGTGACTCTGATATGATAAGATAAGATAAATAAAAAGGATCTGGCGTCTGAATTTGAGTAATTTTTCTTGATTTTTCATCTTGATTTCATTAAAATTGAGTCCTATGGACAGTAAATTGATGATATCTAATCACTGACAATGGATTTAAACTCACTTAGCATCAAAATGATTGAATGAACGTAATTACTTTCAAAAATAATTTTGTAAGATAAGATAATTGATGATGTAATGTCACGAGCCACAAAATTACTTACGATCCTTATCCTTAATTTCATTTTCTTTCACATTCCCCGTTTGATCAACTGGTATAACTAACAATGGTAAAATTCCTGCTAATCCAACTAGAGCTGAGCCCATCAATGAAAACATCCAAGGAACGTAACCGATATTTGTGATAAATTCTGGCACAAATGGTTCAATCATTTCCCGATATATGTAGCCTATGGTCTGATCCATAGTCTCTGTTTGTGGTGTTTGGTTCATTATTTCACTGATTTTCTGTGAGTATTTTTAATATTTATTTGTCCTTTACGTAAATTTCAATGTAATTGTAAAAGGAAAGAAGAGTACAAAAAATAATTTCCTTAAATTTTAACACTTTTTAAATTTACATCACTTTAAATTAGTAATTGATTTTAAATAGTTGTAGCCTTAACTGCATTGATGACAGAATCTGCAAAGGTAAAATAATGGTAAAATTTTTATCAATATAAAATCATTCAAATATTTTTTTTTTTTATTTTAAAAAATGTGATAAATTAGGTCCAACCGTAACGGAATCACTCAATTGACTGAAATATTTTTTGGAATAAATCGTATCAGAATGCACCTTAAAAAAAACACACATTTGTAACAGAAACTGTAAAGATATGAGTGATTTCGGTATCTATATAGTCAAAATTATCAATGATGAGTTAAGTCACGGGTGAGATTAATAATAAATCATTATTTTATACTTTATTTATCAATCGGTGTGGATGAACGATAACAATTTTAATGGAAACAGGTGATTGTATATGTGTCGTGATGTTACAATGTCTCAAAAATGTCCAAAAAAACCTATAAATTTCACAATTCGATGACAATGTTCTTGTGTCTCGGAACGTTAACAGAGGATGAAGATCGAGTATCAAAAAAAAATTCAAACTGTGTTTCACTTCAATATTTGACGTAGAATATCAATTTAAATCCCAATTTTACATTCCTTTGTATTCCGATTAAGGCAAGTTAAGAACCGAGTTAAATGTACAAAGACACTTCTAATTCTTAATTTATTAATGGCACTAATCTTACCCGTTTCAACGTATAAATGTGATTTTAAACGATTTTTCATTAAAATTTCACGATTTTATTTTTTCAAATTTTTAACAAGAACGTTATGTAATTAAATTATGTTACAATCGTAATATTTCGTAATAGGACAATATCAGTTATAATAAAAATAAAAATTTTATCAGACCGAGTCTCTTTAAAAAAAAATAACTGTTTTCTTTAACGATTGGAGGATAACTGAGCTCTCGAATAAAATTAAAAAAAAAAACATGAAATTAAATTTGATATCAGACAAACATTGATATCAGTGTCTGAAATGAATTTCTCAATTCGTTATAAATAGAGAGAGACTCAAATAAGAGTTTTTGTTATGAATGAAGTGTGAAATACAATGCTCATTTGTTTGTAATTGAATGATGTTTTGTGTTACTTAGCTGTAGTGTGAAAAAAAATGGGAAATTCTAACCACTGGGCGTTTTATAAAAGTGCATTTCGATGGGACTCGTTTCATTAAATAAAATTAAGTTTTATTTTAATAATTCGAAAAAACCATCATTTTGAAAATAACCGCCATTTTGAATAAAAAAACTGCCATTTTGAATTTTTTTAAAAAAAAAATCGGACATTTTGAGCCTTTGACCATTTTCAGGCTCTGGAGCCCAATCTCTGAGCCCTATTCCTGAGCATTATCTCAGAGCCAATGAGTTAAAGTTCATTTAAGTAAACTTCTCTTTTAAGACATTGGATGCTCTGTAGCCTAATCCATGAGCCCAATCTCAAAACTAATGAGTTTAAAATCATCCTCATAAGCTTCCCTATCCGGAGTTATGGAGCTAAATGAGGGTCGGAGTGTCAGAGTGACAGAGTGACGGCGGACAAACCGTCTGTGATAGTTCATTTTTTCTTACGAAATGCACTAAAAATCAATTAATTATCTTGTCATGTCTGTTTTGCTCATTAAATTCATGTGAATTGAAATTGTGGAAGTCAAATAAATGGTCTGGATATGATCAGCGATCAAGCACCATGCAAATTAGCTGATTGAACTGAGGGCACAAGGTGGGCCATGTCACCAATTTTTTGTATGGCGCACGAGATTTAACGAATTAAGATCAAAAATCATAAAATAAACCGGTATCTGTAACAAAAAAAGTATCATATTAGATTAAAATAATAAATAAATTATCAAAATTAACAACGTTTTTTAATCAAGACAATAAACTGACTCAATGTGTTACGGTAGGTCAGGTTTTTTATTTGTTGATATTTTATACGTTTTAATTTTTCAAGGTCATTTTTGTTGTTGTTTTGTCTCATTTTATTGAACCTTTAACGTTAACATTGAGACAACAGGTAACAATTCCTTGTCTCTATTTTATTTCTAAATTTCCAAATAAAACCATAAAATGAGTCTAAAACCAAGTTTGTTGCCGGTACAAAAGATAAATATTAACCAAATCTAATCAAAAGTCTCTTATCACTTTCATTCGAAAAATAATCAAATTCATGTCTAAATTTTACTAAGCACATATTTTCTTATCAATTTTGAGAATATCTCACTTCAGTTTCAAATGCATACTTTTAAATAGATTTTTACATGAACGAATGTGTTGCAATTGAACAGTCATCGTACTAATAAGTCACTTTTTGTTTGTTTTTTCAATATAAACATTATTTTTACAATAACAAACGAGTATGCAGATAAGTCACATGTGATTAATTATAGATTACACTCCAAATATCCAAATCACATGTAAATTTAATGAGATCACAATTTTTTTTTATTTGTTTATTTTTTTATAGAATTTTGCATGAAATTTTTCGTCGAATTCCAATATGACCAGACATTTTTGATACGCAAAATATAATTGATAAACGATAAATGTGTATCAATTTACAATTAAAAGTATGCTCACAAATCTAGGTTGATGTGAATTCCAATTCACAATTCAAAGAAATTTTAATTTGAAATTTCCAATTGAACTATCACTTTTTTGGATATTTTCAAGCAAATTCAATCACTTTCGGCTTCTTTATTTGCCCATTTACTTGTTATGACATCAACGAGGAAGTTGTTATGGAAAAAATATGCCTTTGTCGTAACCTTACCATTAAATTGAATGTAGAGCTTTTTTAAAAAGCAATTTTTTTACGTTTTATTTTCGATTGACATCAGGTTTTTATTGTATTTGATTGATATTGAAATGTAAATTTATATTTTGTGCGGATTTCTTTATAAAAGAAATGTTTATACTTTTATTACGACGTTATTTATGTTTGAATTTTAGCAAAATACTGAGAAGTATTTTTGTTTTTTTTATGTTATTCTTATTATTCCCTCGTATAAGTCCATAGAAACCCGTACAGACTCGGCGAATGGAGAAATGCGGAACTGTCAAAACGACGAATAGAATTCCTGTATCGAAAAAAACTTATACATGATTTGAAATCCTATTGAAATGCAGATGGCGCTACTTGTGACGTGATTGCTATAAATTGCAATGACCTTTTCACTGGGAGCTCAAATATTTGAATGAATAATCAATTGAACGTTATCAATCGCGTTATCAAACTGATAAGAGTTATCAATAAAATTAAATTCATATTAATTTGCAATTATTTTTTTAGTTAATTTTATCAGTTCATATCGTGAATTTGAAGTGAAAAGACAAAAGTTAAAAAAAGAAAATGTCGAAATTATTAATAATTTTCTGTCTAACAGCTTTACAATGCACTACGATTAAGGCTGAGACTGATATTCGTCCAACATTCGTCTGTGAGCAAGATGGTTATTATGGATGTATTTTTAATAACTTGTATTTAACAAAGGAATATCCAAATTTTACACCAACTGCAAACAACAACAGAACCCAAAACGAAATTAAAGAAGTAACTGTTAATTCAGTTAGCATGGAAGTGGTGACATCAGATTTTTGTAATGCATTTCCTAATTTGAGGGCTTTAGATTTGGGAGAATTATCGATAAAAGAGATTCAAAGAGATGCCTTTAAAAATTGTAGTAAATTAGAAGTACTTTCATTGCATAACAATAGTTTGACATCATTAGACCTTGACATTTTTGTGAATAATAAAAATCTTAAAGCTTTGCACTTAAATAACAATCCAATCACTTATTTGGATGTCGAAATCTTCAGAAATTCAAAACAATTGAATACTGTTTCTTTAACGAATACGAAGTTACTTGAAATTGACATTGAAAAATTGGTGGTATACACTTCATTGAATGAGCTCTATTTGGAATCAACACATTTGAATTGTAAGCGTGCAAAAGAAATTGAAAAGATCGCGAGGAAAAATCATGTCTATATGAAAATAAGCAATTGCCTTCATGACGAGCAATATTTTACGGAAATAATGGAAACCAAATCAAGTGATTTGTTGTTAAATGCTAAAATTGATTATGTTTATCGGGAATTACATAAATTGAATGGAAGACCAAAATATGTATATCCAACTGAAAATTATGGTGAAGGAGAATATTCTTCGACATCAAATTACTATAATTATCGTGGTGAACGTTCTTCAACGAATAATTATCCTTACTATAATCGTAGATATTCTTCTACTCCAAATTATTACGATAATGGTGGCGAATATGCTTCAACTTCAAACTATTACGATCATAGTGGCGAATATTCTTCATCGATTGATGACTACGACTTTGAAGGATCTTCAACTGAGAATTATGATCAAGACTCCACATACACTGTGTCACGAGAGCTTTTAATCGGAGCAGTCATGGTCGTTGGCTGCCTCGTGGTTTTGCTGATCATTGCTTGTGCATGTTGCATCAAAGCACGTTGTGAATTGAAGAGATCAAACCAATATCACACATTGAATGAATAAATCGTACCAGGAGCCGTATTTCAAATTTTTTATATAAATTTATGTTGTATTTTTATAATTTAACAAATGGGAAATAAAATGTTTGAAAAATAATCTTGAATTATCGCATCACGATGAATCGTGCATCCTCTCTTGCTCTTCGACTTTAATATGACTGGGATCTGCAATTTCCATCTCAATCAAGTTCAAGATCCCTCCTATAAATAATTGACTTGGTAACCAAAAAAATTAATAAATTGCGCATGACTAACAACTTTTTACCTGTATCAACTTGTTACGAAACAAAAGACAGTGAATTAACCGTGAATGGAAAATAATTGCGTCAGTTTACAATTAACACCCATCTGATATCCTTTTAAATGCAAATTAAACGTTTTTGTGGGAGAAAAAATTATACATAATTGACTGAAATTTACTAATTGAAATTTAATATTAAAAATTTAATAATGACGGTTGAAAATCAAGACGAAATTGAAGAAATTGAACCAGATGGACCAAGCTTAATGGACTTATCCATTGAAGTAAGTGTCTGAAATTCGAATTTGCGAGATAATTTCACAATCCAACCCAAAAATCATCTGTTATAGAATAATTTGGTAAATTATTTGACTTATCAAAAATGGAATAACTGATTAAATTCCGAGAAAGATAAATAAATTTTATCACTTTACTAAAATTAAATACGAAGAATCGATTGATAAGATTAAAAATAATTCGTTGAAAAAAAAAGATAAGAATTTTCTTCGATATAGTATATTAAAAGGAAAATGAATAACAAATATTGAATTGCCATAGCGATGAAAGTAAACATAAAAAAAAAATCGAATAAAAAATATTTTTACATTGACATTGAAAGACACGCGAACTATCACGTGCTGTTAAATATTTTGAATTCAAACTTTCATTTAACTGAAAACCCCATTTTCTTTTCAATCACGTGTTATACATGACTTAGATTTGACAGTTGAACTACATTTCAATGTTTTCCTTTCAATTTCAGATGATAATCCACATCTTTAAGTACCTTAATCCATCCGATAGACAAATGCTTGGTCAATGCTCCTCCGTGTTATTTGAAGTTTCAACACTTTTCTTGGATGACATTAAATTCCATATCAACGGTAAATACATGGCATCAAATGAGAAAACATCAATCCAAGAATTCCTCCTAGACATCAGACCATACAAAAACATTTTGATATCAGGCATCATCGTCAATGACGAATTATTGCCATATTTTGAAAAGTTTGGTCCATTTATGGAGAATATTTGTTTTTGTAACACACAATTTCATGTGACGCTATTTGACATCCTCGAACATACACCGCAAATTAAACGTCTTGAAATCTATAGTTGTGAAAGTTTCGGTCTTTTACGCGAAGATCAGAATCTTGTGATGAACGACCTTGAAACATTGACATTGCAGTTTAATGATCAAATAACAGAAAGTGAATTCAATGATCTCGTGAAAATCTTACCAAATTTAGTGCACTTTGAATTTCTTCATATGCAAATTCAGGATGATCTTGAAAATGCGATGATTGAATATTTGATTGGGAAAGGCGAGCAATTGAAAACAATGAAAATCCTTGAATATTATTTGGATGATGCAAATTTAAATCGGATTCTCGTTGAGGGTCAAGGCAGATTTAGTTTAGAACGATTTTATGTAAAAGAATCACGATTATTGAATATTTTGGAGTTTCTTCGAAGTCAATGTAATTCGATAGTTGAATTGGATCTCACTGAATATGCACACATTGATGAAGTCATGATGAAATGCATCTGCGATGAACTCAAACACTTGAAGCATATTAAAATGTACAATTCAAATGCAAGTAACGAGATTGTAGGAATTTTATTTAGAGCAATGGTGAATAATCGATTAACGGATATTGAAACACTCGATTTAAGTTATTGTCGATCATTGACTTCACATGTGATGTTGGAAAATTTAACTGGACAAGCATATCCTACATTAAAAGAACTCAAAATTGATAATTTGAATATAAATGACGATGCCTTATGTTTAATGATCTTATCATTTCCCAATTTGCAAGTCTTATCTATTGCATTTGGATTCAATTTGACTGATATTTCAATGGAAGCAATTACAAATTTAACTGACTTACGATATCTCAAAATGACAAATTGTTCGCAAATCACGGGAGGCATTCCAAGCATCTCGAAATTACAAGCCCTTCGTGTCCTTCATTTAACCGAAATCCCAAATATGTCGGATGAACAGTTGGCAAAATGCAAATTCCTGAATCTGAAAGAATTGCATTTAGTCAGATGTACGTTTACGGATATGGGAGTTGATGCAATTACAAGGAATTGTCCAGCACTGGAAGTGTTAGATCTTAGTATGAATGATTCAATTACAGAAAAGTCAGTGGTGATGATTGGTGAAAGATTGAAGAGATTGACGAAATTGGAGATGCGATGTTGTAAGAGAGTTGGCGATGAAATTACACCGATAATTAATGAACATTTTGGGAGACTTAAGGTAAGAATAAATTATTTTGGAATTCAAAATTTAATTAATTAACCGTTATTTTCAGATTCTCAACGTTTATGGCACTGCTGGAAGGAAGCGACAATTATTTGATCACATGTTCCCAAATTGCTTGTACTTACGAATCATAGAACAATAGGATCCGGTTTTTGCTCCAGCATGGCCAACCAATGATCTTTGATGATTTACCATGAATTGGAGACAGATTCGATTCTTTGTAATTTAGAGCTTTAAAGCCCAGCACTTCATATTACCTAACGACATAAAATACCGGTGTTAACTTTTCCCAAGATCTTATAAGGCGACGCCTTAAAATTCATTGGACATTTAAATTGGTGAGAAAAAAACGCTTGAATTTAATTTCATTGAATCTTTATTGGTAAAATGGTAGACAATTAATTAATAAATAAAAAAATATAAATTAATTTTAAAATGGATGGAATAGATCTAAATACTGTTAAATGGAGTGTGACGGATAAGTTTTTCGTTGTTTATAGCGTTAACTTAAATTAAATAGTAAAAAATGTTAAATATATTTAATAAAAATTTAAAACAATAATCAGATTTGTGATGATAAACAAAAGCAATAACTTAGAATTAAATTAAAATTTAATATGTGATCTTCTAATAAATGCAATATTTTGGCACATATGTTAAATTTTTACAATTTCAATTAAAAAATCAATATTTTACATAGACACGGGCTCACATTCACATTATAAGTAATAAATGGTTAAATATTAATATTATTTTTTTTTCTTAAGTACATGCACAACACATAATAAATATTATACTATTAGATTGCTGTTTCGTTGTTACGTTTAAAAATAAACACAAAAAAATATGGACAGATTCTGGTATTTAAAATGTTGATTTTAAAGTTAATACTGTCATGTTACTTGTCATCTTAATATAAATATATTTTATAAATATTTGATTGCTTTTTGTTTCGATTGTGTCATTTTTTTTTTAAAGTTCCTTTTCCTTTTTAATCTAATGCTGCTTTGTTCACAAATTGTGTAAGAGAGCTGATTTCTGTGGGTTGTGTCAGTGATGGTAGACTCGTGAATTCAATTTCTTCGCTTAAGATGCTTTCTTGAGCAGGTTGTTGTTGTGGCCATTGTTTGTGACTTGGAGCATAGAGGACAATTAGAGCAAAAATGTAGATATTCCACATACCATAAACGCCGGTGAAGAAAGCCGAGGTGTATTCTAAATGGAGATTGTCATCCCATTTCCATTGACCTTCAGCTACTTGGCCTAAAATGAAACCGGCGATTGTCAATGCAGCACAAATTAGTGTTGCGAGCATCAAAAACTTGAATCGGTAAATTATTCCTTCGTAATGTAGACGTCTTGCACTTGACATGACTGGTAAAGATGAACGCTTGATGCTGATATTTGAAAAGACTTTCCATACCATGTAGCATAAGAAGAAAAAGTAGGTTGCTGCTGATATCCCAGCTAGGATAATGAATGTCATGGCAAGACGAGAACCGATATTTGTTCCCCAAATTGAGTAAAATGGATTACGAAGCTTAGTTCCACGCTCACACATGTCAAACATAAAAAGGGAAATACATCCAACAATGACTCCGATTAAATGACGCCAATATGACTTGAGTGTCTTCTTTTCACCAGTTTCTTGAATCTTATAAAAAAATAATTAAATTAATAAAAATCATCACAATTCACAAATTAAATAGACTTACAAGCATATGCTCTCCTGCAAAAATGAGCCAAAACGAGAGTAATGAAGCATAAAAAACACCTTGCTTAATGTCACCCAACAACAACATAAATGGCATATCAAATGCCAGTGTAAACCATTCCAATGGTAAATTTAGTAAAGTCAACGCACCTCCCAAATATAACAACATATACTCAAGTAATGCAGGTGACCGACTGAGTAAATGCACTCTGTGCCAAAACCATATCATGATTCCAACGATAAATGGAAAGAAGACAGTTTTCAATGAGACCCAAACTTTAGTGAATCCTCCATTTTGATAGATGACAGATAAATGTAAATCTCTCACATATCCAAGATCATAATTCATTTTTGCGTCAGTGTCACGAGGTAAGCGCACATTTAACAGATAATAGTCATGATGTAGAGAGCCCAATTCAAATAATGGGATTGTATCACAATCGTAAAATGATGTTCCAGAAATTTCATCAATGTTACATTCGAGAGAGCGAGTTTCAAGTGAAGATGCATAGTATTTCCAATCCTTATCGTTATCACCTTTGTTGCGATAAGCGAGACGGGCATCAATGGTAACATCCGTTTTGGGATCTAAATTAAAAGGAATGTGAAATTAGAGTATTTTACAATAATTTTTTCAATTTTTTACTCACTTATTGTCAATTCATTGCTGTATGCAATATCTGTTTGAAGAACCCCTATAAGATTTTGCTGCCAACGTGAATAATCCAATATTTTACCTTCTCTAGGTAAAGGCATCTAAAACGATAAAAATAATTTCTTTTATTAAATTCTCGGAATTTTTTATTATCTCTTTTGTTATTCATCTTCTTTCAATTCAAACATTCTCATATACAAACAAAACATATAAAAGAAAAATACCGCTGTATAATCATCACACACCTTTATATGCACCTACAATTTCACAGGTGAATTTGTATGATTCATATATCACATATAAAGCTACATACCTGGAAAGTAAATACTAAACTGTTCGCCATCTTCACATGATGATTTTCTATTTTATCTTGTGCCAAAGATTCACATTTGCCTTGACAAAAATAAATAGAGTAATAATTGGATTATGAATTATGAATGAATATTTTAAATAGAATTAATCAATTATTTATGCATCATCATACCTTCACCTCTTGGATATAACCAAATTGAAGTATCATTGAAAGCGTTTGGTACATCCTCACAAATTGTACCTAAAATTGTTTGAACACTGGCCGGTATTGGAGCTGAAAGAGATAAAATAATGATTTTTCTTAATTTCATGTAATTAAAATGGAAATCTCACCAATCAATCCACCGATCAGGAAACAAATAACCTGACATATCATCAAAATTCCAACTAAAATTGATAGTTTTTTGGTACTTAAATTTTCTAATATTGTTCCTGGCATTTTTTAATTTTAATTTTTCTTTTGTATCTTTATTTCAATACAAACACAACCTTTTTTTGGAATAATTCACTTGTTTTGTAATTTATACGCCAGAAAATCAATATTACAGATAAAATTTAATGCACCATGCACCAATGAAAAACTATGTCTGGATTTGATATTTATTGCCCCATAAAAAGGAAAATATTCTACTATTATTTATACTGAGAATTTATTGTTGTTGTTGTTATTATTATTATTCCTTCGTATAGTTTCATAGAAACGTACAGAAGACTGTTAACAAAGCGAGTCGAAAAAATGCAAAGCTGACAAAAATTCGAATAGAAATAAATTTTTTGAAATTTTTAAAGGAAAATAACGGTTGAAATTCTTAGAGTGTCCATATTCGTGTAAAAATAAATCATTTGAATCAAGAAAATAAAAAATCAATTTAAATGTATTTGCATTGATAAAATATATTAAAGCCTAATCAAAATAAAAAAATAAGTTACAATCCCTAAATGTATAAAAAGGTGCTTACAAAGTAATTTTTGGAATAATATTTGATTTTTTTTTTTCATTTCATAATTTTTTGTCATGAATTTTGAATACTTTTTGACATCATGTCAAAATTTTTAAATAACTCTTGAACTAAATTTATGATCGTGGTGGTTCCACCCATCCTCCAAAGGCATGTTCAAGTTCAACTGCCATGGCTAGGCACAATCTATCTTGGTACGGCGCTGCAACCACCTGAAATTTATGAAATGAATTTCAGTTTTATTTTTAATAGAAAATTTTCATTTTATACGAACCTGAAACCCGATTGGCAGTCCCTCACTATTGAGTCCCATTGGTATGTGACAACTTGGAAAGCCCATTACATTGAAGAATTTGGCATACACAACACCGGATAACGTTACCAAGGACTCATAATGATGAATTGCTGGCTTGCAATACGTTGGATAGAAGAAAACGCCATTTTCACCAAGTAAGTTCTGAAATTATATGTTATTTTGAATTATGATTTCAAATAAAACTGAAATGTGACTTACAATAAATTCTTTTCTTAAATCTTCAGCTTCTTCGGTATATTTTGCAATTTTATGTTCTGGCATCATTGCACGTGAATCATTGATGTAAGCCATTGTCAATGATGAAAATGTGTATTGTGATTTCCCTACAATGCATTTTGCCATTTCAAGTAAGGCACTATCTCTCAATTTATTGTCTTTTCGGTATCCCAACAAATCAGGCATCTCTTTGATACCCAAAAGGAGTGAAATACCAATTTCAAATGAATCTGCTAAATTAAGACTTGTGGCTCGTTTAATTGTTAATCCATTTGAATTGAAGTGATCTAAGGCACGTTTCATTGCATGTTGAATATCCGTATCAATTGACATAAAACTAATTGAATCGCCAACATCTTCCCGATAATAAATTTTAATGTCTTTGGTTAAAATTGGCTCGTCAAGCCGTAATTTTGATGCATTATCACCACTCATTATTTGTAATAAGGGATACAAATCTTTGGCATATCGACACATTGGACCAACAACCAAGTAATTAAGGAAATTTTTGTCTGACGAGAATGGGAAATGTCCATTTAAACTTACAACACCAGCAGTTGGCTTATGACCAAAAATACCAGTAAATAACTGAAATGATTAAAATACGTTAAGTTTAAATTGACATTCATTGAAATAATTTCTCATACCGATGGAATTCTAATAGAACCACCAATATCAGAGCCTGGTCCAAAAATTGATGCACCAGCTCCAATTAAAGCAGCTTCACCTCCACTTGAACCACCAGCGGTACGGGACAAGTCATATGGATTGAGTGTTCGACCGGTAACATGATTGTAAGATTCCCAACTCATACACCTAAATTTAAAATTTGATTTTTTTTTATGAATATTAACTTAAATTCACACATACCATTCAGGAGTATTTGAAACACATAAGGGAATAGCACCAGCTGCCCTCAATAATCTCACAGATTCTCCATCTTTATCAGCTTTTTCATTTAAACGAGCAAGTGATCCCACGGTATGTAATAAACCTTAACATGTAAGTACAAATAATGAAATACTGATAAGTAATCTTTTTTTATTTTTAATTTAAATGAACTTTTGTGATCAATAAATAATATTATTTACAGAAATGATAACAGAAGCCGGATTTAAATAACAAATAATGTACCTTTGACCCCGATACTCTCTTTGACAGTGAAAGGAACACCTAAAAGTGGATAATTTTGAAGCAAATAAATTGGTGTCATGGTTTCACACATTTGATCGGCTTTCTTTGCCTCTTCAAGGGCTTCCTTGTATCGCTCATCCACCACAGCATTTATTATTTTGTTTACTTCACGTAATCGTTCAATATAAAGCTTCACAACATACTCAGATTTGACCTGGAAATTTTATTAGATATGAATTTAATAAATGTTATCAGAATTTTGATTAAATTTTTCATGAAATCACTGTGCAACGAAAAAACCTGGAATGGCGAAAATGAGTTTAGAGATCGTTTTTCGGGTCAACAAATTAAAGAATCATCAGTAAAATCAACTTAACCCATTAACCGCCGCTGGTCGACCAGTAACTTTGGAGCCGGATTTCTTCTAGAAGTTCTCAAAATATTTTCTTCAAATTTTCAATGTAAATAATTAGTCATGTTTCAAAGATGTCAGGCCAGTTATTTTGATTTTTTCGATTATTATAAGAAAATTATAAGCAGAAATATGATAAAAAGTCATGTTATTTTTTCCTCTTCGTACAAGAATTCTGTACGTATTTCTGTGGTATTATACGAAACTTTCAAACGGCTATCCTGTAAAATTTGTGTATGAAAACTCGTCGAAACGAAAAGTGACAACTGCTACGCAAAGAACAAATCCTAGAAGAAAGTTTGACTTTAAACTCAATATTTCTAGGAGAGGTGGTTAATGGGTTAATTTTTGTAATTAAGTTTTTCAATAAAATTTGTTGATTTTTTTGTTGCACAGTTGTTTTTTTCCAAATTATGAATTGAACATACCTCTTTATTTCTAATTTTTTCCGCTAAATCTACTGCAGGGATTTTAAGTAAATCATTTGTAATTTTTGGTATCTTTCCAGTCTGCTTTCTATACAATAATCTTAATATCGGTCTAACAATTAATCCGAGGATTCTCAAAATGACACCAAGAATTCTTAAAGTTAATTCCATTTTTGCTTGTAATCAATGTGAAAAATTACACAGTTTATTGCACTTATAAAGAATTCTTGACCTATCACAATGTTTGTTTTAAATGTCTCTCTACAATTTTATTACATTCACTTTTATTTTCATTGAAGATTATTCTCGTTTTTATTTCTTATTAAATATTTCCTTATTTTGTTTGATTTGTAGTTACGTTTTTAATGTTAATGTTAATGTTAATTAATACAAATCATAAATAATACACAATTTTAAACATATAAAATTATCTTTAATTTTAAAAATTTTTTATTATTTATTTATTTAATTTTTTTTCTCAATTATAATGCGAACTGACCCACAAGTCGTCTACCAACAAACTGATTTTAACTTTTATATACATTTAAAATGATAATAAAATAAAACAAGCGCGAACACAAAAAAAATCAACTTAATTTAAGTGTATTCACTGTCCATAGACATTAAACATACCCTTAACATGTGTAGGACTATGAACCGAAAAATAATTTAATATTATTCTGTCTTAGTCTAGTTACTGTCTTCACATTTTGAAGTACACACATTCGAATTTTCGTAGTTCATGGCTATTTACTACTTTTTAAATGAATAAAAAAATGTAAAATGGAAATGCGGTAGTGTTGCTGCAAAAACTGGAAAGAACAGTTTTCTTATAACAACACACACTCTTAAATAATGACTTTTTCTCGAACATATGCATTTAAATACGTATACTGTGATAACTTGAATTTTTATTGCGGAAGAGTTCAAGATTTAAAATATCTCATATTAATAATTTAAAGTTGTGTTTATTTTATTTGATTTACACTTTGGTTGTTATGGTAAAAAAAAGAGCAAATAATCATGATCTTGTATTGAAATGCCGGTCAATAAACTATAAGTATCGGAAAAAAACTTGTAAGAGCACTTGTAATGCATTTATTAATTTTTTTTTGTACCTTAAAGCATTTGATGAATGATGCTTTATTTTAAGAATGACATTCATTATTCTGTTTTTTTTTTTAATAAAAAACGTTGATGACAATTAGATTTAAGATGAAGTAAATCTTGATTAAACAGAAATTTGCTTAAAATTTTATAATCAGGATGTAAATGTAAAATACCAGGCGTATTCATTGTGATCCAAAAAATAACCAGTCGTTTCCATTATACACTTAAATTTTAAAAAAACCAGGCGTTTCCATTACACACATAAAATTTAAAAAAACCAGGGGTTTCCATTATAAACTCAAAATTATAATTAACCAGACGTTTCCTTCATGAAACATTTAAAATAATACAGCGCTTTTAATATTAACTTAAATAATCATTATTTTTAATTACAACTCAATTAACTATATTAATATTAAAATTAAATACAAACTTAAGTCTAAAGTAAATATGTGTTAAATATTTAACACAATTACTCAATTTATCACAGAAATTTTGTTTTACTTGTTTTATTTGTGTTAATACACATTAATTACAAACTTTAAAAACTTAATTATATTTTAACAAAAAAAAAAATGACCTTTGAAGGTCTTGTATTAAAATAAAGTACGCATATTATTTGAATTGATCCATAACTAATAAGGAAGAATTATAATTGTATTGAAAGATTAACAAAAAGTGGCTTAGCAGGGAATCAAATATTTTTTTATGTTAAGTAATGGAATTCCGTTCAATCCATTGATTGGCATTAAAATCTCAAAATCATAATCAATTCAAATAACAAAACTTAAAAAACAAAACTAGATCATGACGTAAATTTTATAATGATAGTTAACTGTTGCAATTCTAAGAAACTATCTTTTTTAAATGAAAACCGGTCTACATTATAAATATCAAACTAATAATAATTGAATATAAATTTTTAATCGGAATTTTTCATAAAATAAAAATCAACATGTATGTAAACTTATATTTTTTCACCTAAAAGTAGGCATACCAGGTATATTGATGAAAATCGGGACTAGTCAAAAAAAAAAAAATCGGGATTTGAAAGCAAAAAGCGGAAGAGTTCAAAACTTTTCATTTTTTACTAGATTAAAGTAATCAATGACCTCATCAACCTGCTTTTCAGCCTCGACGCCATCAACGACTTTTATCCTGAATTTCAATATTTTTGCTGTTTTTAAACTTTTTTCTGCGTGTTAATCACAAAACAGCTCTGAGCGCCCTCTGGAGTGTCTAATTGAAAAAGCCAGATACAAAACGCTGTATTTTTTGATTCTCTATCGATGTACACAGTCATCAACGACATTTTCCTTGGAAAATTTTTCAGGAAAGTTTTGTGTAATTAATTAAGGTCAGTTTTTGGACTTTCCTGATAATAATTTTTTCAATGTTAAAAATTGGGACAAATGAAAGACAAATCGGAAATCGGGACATTGATTCAAAAATCGGGATTGACCCTCCCAAAAGTGCACAAATGGCATGCCTACCTAAAAATCTATGTTTAGGAAGTAAATAATGAAAATATTTTAAAAAACTTAAAAAAAATACATAAAGAAACGCAAATATTATTTCAAGGTCACATTTTTATCTTTATCTTTTATTTAATAATATAACATGTGGCTCTTAAAAATAAAAACAACATTTACACATTGTTTATATTTTTCTGTTTTGTTTTATACTCTTTTTCTGTATTGTATTGTTTTTTATGTAAATTTCTGTATACAAAATATTTCTTTAAATATTTTTATATAAAATCGAGTATTGACCTTTGGTGACGAGACAAATGTGAGACATTGTAAATGATGTATGACGTAAGAAATTCATTTAAATTTAATTTGTTCTCATACTTTTTTTTATTATTATGTTTTTAAATTAATCTTAACATGTTTCTTGTATAATATACGATACAGCAATAATATAGCAAATAAATGATGATTTTTTTAAATTAAATTGTGCGTACACAAACATTCTGAAGATTCGTTAATATAAAGAAAGATTTGCGATAATAAATGAATGACCTTCATTTTATGTAATGTCACCTCGAAATGAAATAAGATTTCATTATGAATTATGTTTCTGACGTCTTTTGGAGGACTTTCATTTTATTATTTGATAATGGACTTAAATGTGGTTTACTTGATAAAAGTCTTATTCCAATTTCTAGAGTTTCCAATTCAAATAAATTTCCTTACACTGTAAGTTGAAAACGCCCCGCAAAGAGTGCCTATAATATTTGAAATTTTTATCCAAATTAACAGAAAATGCGACTAAAAATTGCATTCATCAAACATTTTGTAACCGTAAATCAAAGATCAAAGTATTCTACACTGTTAATAAAACTTTTTCAAGTTTTCAGTTTTCTTCAGTTTTTCTCATTAACAATTTTGATTTATTTAGATTTTATTGGTTTTTAATTTCATAAAATAAGTATTTTTATCATAATGTGTTGTAAACACCGGAAAGATTTATCATAAAAAAAAATTACTCATATGTAAATTGAGGAAATTATACAATAATTATCACCAATTATGTTGTTTTTTTTAACATCATTATAGTTTTTTATCTCTAAATTAAGTCAATTAAGACATTAATAAAGCAAAATGCTTGAAAATGGAGACGCCTGGTTATTTTAAAAAGGAAAGAAAACTTTGAAATAAAAATATTCGTTCTATTTACAGACGACTTGTGTCATATTCAATGATTTCGAGTTCAATGAGTTTAATTTTTTTTTATTTATATTAAATGAATTTAGAATCAGAATTTTCACTTTAATATCAATATTTATTTTTTAATTGCATGTTTTACTGCATCAATAATTATTGTCTTGCAATTTCACACACGAATGCATGTCTTAATAAGCACAAATGTCTTTAAATTAAAATTCAACGTAAAATTCAATCGAGAAAAAAATATGTTTATAACCGCATTCGCCAAGAAAGACTATAAAACTGATTTTTCACTAACAACCGTAGAAAGGTGTAAGTATGAAATTCTGCGAAATTCTTTTATTACGTATATGTGTGTAATTTTATGTGCATGCATGTATGATACAAAAAAACTAGATATTCAGACCGGCTAAGGCTATTTCCTTCAACTCATTTTAAAACACATAAATATGATAAATTGTATATGAAACTCAAATAGTATAAATGTCTTTTAAGCTTATCAAGTAACCGTAGAGTCGTTTAAACTACTCATTTATGCATACTGAATGTCATACAGAAAATAATAAGAGTTATTTGTATTTTTTTAATGTAAATATTTACAATGTGTGTATTATTACATAATAATAAAAATAAAAACAACATCATAAATAAGAATATCTCATGATTTGAATGGACATGAAAAAAATCGTTTGTAAGAAATTCTCGTTTGCTCATTGGTTGGTGTTTAAAATTCTCTTAATGTACATTTTTTTTTTAATTACGGTGCTTTATTATTAATAACTTAAGTCAATTCAATGGTATTGAGGTGTCATTTTTCACAATTCAATCAAGTAATAGATAATTAGAACAAAGTAATAAATTATTAGGATAAGTTCAATAAATTTTAAGTAAAATATGAAACTCAATTGAGCGTGATGATTTTATTTTATCGATAAAAAATTTTAATTTAATAAAACAAGCATAAAAAAATTTACTTGTACATTTCAATGATGATCAGTTTAACCAGAAGAAATCTTACATTGAATGCACTTTGGTGACGTATCATGACGCTGATACATTTTTTTGTTTTAATTACATTTCATCAACCGAGTTCCACTTAAAGTTTCATTTTCGTTGAGTATATTGAGAACATTGACACTGTATAAGATGTATAAGAAAAACAACACCGGCTTTCATTTCGTGTGTATTTTGTTCAATGTCAAGGTTTAGGTCAAGGTCATTCAGAAACAGTTCATCTAACGATTCTAGTTCGAATATTGTACGAAATACGAAGGCATAACGTTATCGGCTTGGCAGGCAAAGCGGCAACGTTTAGCAATCCAATAATTTGTTAAACATAAAATGATACAAAATGAAACAAAAAATTTGCCTGCGCCCAAGCAATTCAATTAAAATTTTATTTTCTCATCTTAACGGTAGAAAAGTAGTACCTAAAATTAAAATATTTTAAATCAAAAGTATGTTGTAAGGTTCCTTCAAAAAATCCGTTGAGAGGTTTCAAAATGCGACAACTCGTGTCGCACATGGATAAAATATGAAGTGGGCATTTTTGAATTTTACAACAAAAATTTAACCGTTATTTTTTTTTGGAAATGTGACTAATGAATGGACGGATTTGAGATAAATTTCTTATTTTCTCATTATGTTCAATTGATTTCAATCGTGAAATTTTATATCTAGCATTATTTGGAATTCAATTTCCGACTACATTTCATCATACAAAGGAACAAAGACAATAAATTTTTAACATTCAACTCAAATATAATTTCAAAGAACAAATTCAATCACACACACACATTTCTGTTACACAAAAGCGAATGAAATAAATTTTATAGTTTGCTTTACTTTACTTTTTTTTAACGTTTCTCTCCAACTTTGTACATTTTAAAAACGATGACGGAAAGGCCAACAAAGAAAATGTTAACATTTTTCAAGTAAAACAAATATACATACAATGTAAAATAGTAATTGCAGGAAGTTATATCACACATACACACACAAAAAACTATTTTCTATTTCAAAAGTTTTCTGTTCAAAGTAATTTTGTATTCAAAAAATTTGTTTTATTTTTTTGTTTTTGAAATGTTTAAATGCGCTTTTCGAATCGTTTGTAACGGATTTCAATACTGGGAAACGGAGATAAAGAGACTCAAATAAAAGGTAATTTTATCGACCCATCAGCCATAACCCAGTCTAGTTGACTGTATTTTTTTACGCTTACGATATGCTATACTTAGCGCTTGCGGGTTGCGCATTTCTTGTCTGGCGTTATTTTCTAAAAACTTACGGAAGACCGCGGTATTTTTTAACAAATCACGGGAAATTCTGGAATTTTCAGGAAACTGCTAACTTTTATATAATCATTAACATCGCGGAAAATCGTGCGATTTTGCAAAATTACAAGCGCCCGCCAAGAAAAGCACCTCGTACGGCAAGCACGGCGGATGACTTATGGGCAGTTTTTAACTTGGACTGTACAACCATAGGAATACAAATTTTTAGTTTAAATTTAGTTTGAACGAACCGAAAATGCACCAATATCTGGATTTTTCTATTCAAAATACGTTTTCTCGTCATTGTCAATTCCCTTCAAACAATTTTCTAACAGAAAACTTTCACTATACACGTAGATTTCGTGAGGATAAGTAATTTTGCTTGCCTGCCTTTGTATATATATTTCTTTAAACTTTTCTACTCTCTCACACACACATAGCGTAAAATAAAATGTCTTTTGTTTTATATTTTTAACTATAACACTATTCACTATGCTCTGTAAAATATTATAAATGTAAAAGTTTCCATACATAAAATAATAATAATGGAAAATGATACAAACATAAAACTTTTTTCCTTTTTTTTGTGTTGCCTCTCGTTGCCATTCTTTTATGCCTTATTATGATTATGATTATTATTTTTCCTTGACACTTTCACACAAATGATACACTTTCTGACATTGTCAAATGTTTTCTTCGTAACTTTTCTCTTATATTTTTGTTTTATTATATTTTATGCATTTATCTTATTATTTGCATCATATCTCGTATTTATGATTATTTTATTTATTCAACAACAAACAAAGAAAAAACTTTTTTTAAAAAAATTGAATAGAAAAGTATTAAAAATTTAAATACTATAAGTAAAATTGACAACAATTTTGTGACAACTTTTCATATTAATAAAATTTTCAAAAAAAAGTGTCATTCACATTGAAATTTGATTTTTTTTTGTAACATAAAATCTTCTTTTAACTTAAATTATTCAAAATTTTATTAGACCTAAGGCAAAAATTTTACCATTTTTACCATCAATTAATTAAAAATTCTTCATATTTAACATCTTGCATATTTGAGACTTTTAAATGCCATGTTTTTGAGGTGTGTGTGTTTGTGTGAGTGCTCATACTGCAATTTTACATTAAAATCCACATATGATGGGTTGTTACTCAAACTAGAACCGCACACACAATGTAAAATTGAAAATGAAAAGAAAAGAGCTAATTAATTATAAATTATATGACAAAAATGCTTTTACTCATTATGGTCTTATTAGTTACAAGTTTTGGTTATATGAGAAAAATTTTTTCATATTAAGACAATGAAATTTGCATTATTGAGTTTTTTTTTGAGGTGAAGTTATGTAAAAACAACCAAAAAACTAAGAAATTACATTTTTAATAAAAAAATTAATTAAATATTGAAATGAAAATTTCTTTAAAAAACTTAATTTAGACAAATTCTAGCATTTTCTATACATAATTTTTATAGTTCAATGTCTAGAAAAAACGAGAAGACTAATTTTTAGAAATTTCATGATCAGATTTAAGAAGTTATGAAATTTTATTAATTTTTTTTTTTGTTAAACGAAAGCACCCTCAACACATTCTAAGAAGGAAAATAATTATGAAAGTTTTCTTTGATGCTTTATAAAAAAGCTCATTGAAAAAAAAACACCTCAGGCTATGAATTAAAAGTTTGTTCAACTCAAAATTAATAATGTTTCAATTCATTTTCGACACATTCGAGAAAAAGATTTTTAAAAAAGTAACTTTTAAATGAATGGATTTAAGCGTATTTTATTTAAAAACTGAATTCAGAAACTGATAAAATTTGCAAGAGAGCCAAAATCCGAGGATTATTCAAAATCACTGAGAATCGTCCGTATTTTAAAGTTTAATAGTTTGAAAAAACTCTGCGATTTTTGAAAATTCATTGTTTGTTTTTAAATTTTGCGATTTTTGAAATTTTATGTATTTACGCGGATTTGGACAATTCTAATTTTCTCAGGTTTCTCAAAATTCTGGGCTTATTTTTAAAATTCTGTGGTTTTGGAAATTTCCGCGGTTCTTCAATGAAATATATTTTCGGCTATTTTAAAAAACTTGCCGTATAGCCGTCAGACAATCCTGTAAATCTTTTTTTAAGTGAAAAAGGTTCACTGTCATATTTCCATACAAATGCCACGGGGAAGGACCATTCCCAAAATATTACTTATTGAGCACACATGTTTCGATAATAAAAATCAATAAATATTAAAATATTTTGGGTTGTCTTCAAGTTTTGTGAATTATTGAGGAAGTTCAATATTTTCAGAAAAACCTTTTTTAAAAAATATTTTCAATTAAAACGACTGGTCTTATGCTAATAAACAGTCAAAGGACTTAAAAAAACGCTAGTTAATGAAAATTTAATTATTCTAATTGTAATTTTGAAAAACGATTATAAACGATGTTAATTTATTTCTCAGGAAATTAATGTTTGGTAGAAGATCGAGATTTTCATGACTAATTAACATTTTTTCATAAATTCTTCAAAATTATTACAATTTCAAACTTGCTTGTACAGAGGGCGATAAAATTGAAACGGAAACTAATTAAAAAATTTACGATCACATTTTCAGTTGAATATTTTTTAAGTTATAAAAGGATAAATAATTTGATTATAATTTAAATTACACTACAAGACTTTTTTAAAGCTCTATTAAATTAAAAAAAAAAAAAATCTTATCAAGATATTTTTTTAATGACCTAAATTTACTTCACAACTGTCAACTTCTCTTACAGAACACTATATTTTGCTCTATTGTTCATGATGATTTTATTTTAATGCAAACAACTGGAAAATATGATTATTCAAGCAAAATTTAGTGACATTCAACTATGATGATGATGATTTTTTTTTGTATTTTATTTCATATTTTTTAATATAAATAATAACAATAAAAAAAATGTTTGTGACACTTATTACAGTACATGGAAAAAGTCTATAAATGTCAGTGATTTGTTTTATTTTTTTTTTGTGTATTTAAAAAAAAAATTAAAATGAATATAAATATGCGATTAGAATTTTCTTTGACATATGAAATGAAATATGAAAAAAAATTAATTTTCTTGTTGAAATTAAATAAAAGTTAATTTTAATACATTTTTTTTTGTAAAAAATCGGAATGCGCTTATGAAACTCACTTAAAATTACTTTTTTTAATAATTTTTATTCATTTGGATGTTATTGTCTATTATTATTATTTTCTTTTATCATGCTGTGATATTCACAATATTTTTATTTTCATTTATTCTGTAACTGAGATGTAAATTTATATTCATTAAGGCATGCATGTTGTGTCTCCTTTTCTTATTATTTCTATGTAAGATAAGATATTTTTGAAATTTGAGTTAAAAATATGAGAAAAGTGGGAGAGATAAACGGAAAGTGAGGGAAATGAAGAGAGAAAGTGAGATAACATAAGGGAAGCACAACAGTGAAATGGGGAGATAATGAAAGTGAGCAGAGACGAATATATGAGGGGTGCTAGGAAAGGGGTGTTGAGTCCCCCTATTTTATAATATCTTTAGCTTTTCATTCTAAAGTGAGTGCGAACTACAAGTGTTTTTTTTTTTTTATATAAAACTGTGGTCTATGAAAATAATTGTATCTGCCCTAAAAACCGAAAAACAAGGATTCACATTTTTTTCTGTTCTTCAACTTAAAAATGCACAAATGACATGGTTTTGTATGAAATAAGTATGATGTTTGTTCTTAAAAGTTGTAGATAATTGTTTGGAGAAAAAATTATTTATTTACCATTTTACATGTTTTCATACAAAAAAATTGATTTTTCGTAAAAAACTTTTCGTGAAGAAACTGTTAGCCTTAAATTTTTGTTTTTTTCCAATAAAATCATGTTTTCGATCTTTTTTGACGAAAAATCATTTTTTTTTTATGAAAACATGTAAAATGGTACATAAAAACTTTTTTCTCCAAACAATTATCTACAACTTTCAAGAAGAAACATCATACCTATTTCATACAAAACCATTTGCATTTTTACGTTGAAGAATAGAAAAAAATTGAAACCCTTGTTTTTCGGTTTTTAAAGCAGTTACAAAATTTTTTGTAGAGCAAAATTTTCATATTTTTTGATGGACCATAGGTCAGTGAAATCAAATTGATAGAAAATGAAATAACTTGTGATCGGCACTCACTTTAAATTATGTTGATATGCGAAAATATCAGTTTCAGTGCATGTTCTAATAAATTTCATTTTACATCCTGTTCACAAAATATACTTTAAATCATAATAATTTTAATAATAATAACAATGTTTATCATAATTATTTATGAAAATATATAAAATATCAACATCAACATCATCAAACTAATCAAAACAATATTTACAACACAATTGTTTTCCTATTTAATGGATTTCAATAATAAAAGCTATTATATCAAAACAAAACTTTGTTTTTGTTTCCCGTGAACTGTTATTTTGTTTATGAGTGTGTTCTAATTAAAAGGATGTATCGTAGTGGTTATGAATGTAATACTGATTTTATAATTATCCAAAACATGGCTTAGAGTAGAATGGAATTTTCCTGTACATGAATTGTGTTTAGTTTAATTTTGAAGCCAAAGGTCAGATGTGGGCCGTAATTGTTGATTTTGAATAATTTATGTAAAATTAGATTTAGAGGAAATTTTCATGTTTAATTTTTTTTTTTTATGATAATTATAATCTACTTACGTTACATGAAGCTTTTTAGAATGAGGTTTTCTTGAAATATTAAGATAACATTGATTTGATATCAATTGTGTTGGTTTATGGTTAGAAGTCAAAGCTCTTAGTCAAAAATTTACATTTTTTCTTTTCTTCTATTTTGAAATTAGATCAATTTCGAAGACAAACCGGAAATTCATACATAAAATTTGTAGATTTTTTCTGTTTTTGACTCAAACATGGTCTTAATTGATTTTCGTGCTGTGACACAAATTTTTACACATATTGAATAATAGCCAAAATTTAATTTAACAATCTGCCTGACCTGATTTAATGGTTGTAATCCTTTTTGATATTCAATACGATATCTCGTGAAATATTGTGCGGAATATTAGTAAATGTGTTAAAATTATCAATCTCCATACAAACACACACATTCACATACATCTGTTCTTTTTCTATTTCAGTATAAACATTTATTTATCTCTTAATATCATTTTTGTCTGTTATTTTGCTTTGATATCTAAAAAACACACAACATATTTCGACCCACTAATTTTTGTGTAAACCTCTCAGTTTGAAAAACGATGTGAAATATTTGTGAGTGTGTGTGTGCTTTTACATGTCAAACCAAAGTTATACTACACACACATACACACTCACGGTAAATGTTATTTATGGTCACGATAATAGTATTTGACATTGTGCTGATTATAATGAATGTTGAATAAATTTATGTAATAAAACAACTCAACGGAAATTACAGATGAAAATAACAAATATTAAGTTGGATTAGGAGTAATTATTTATCTCTATGCACATTTAGCGTGTATCTGTGATTGGGTGGTTTAAGGATTTTTTTCTGGTTTATTTTTAGAGTTAGCATTTGAAAGATATATCAAAATGATTAATGTTATATTGGAGGATTTTTGAGATAGAACAGGAGTTGAATTACATAGAGCATGCATATGACAAATTGTAAATAAAAACATGCAGAAAATTATCTGATGTTTTTTTACTGGAAACAGTTGAAATAATTCAAAGTCAAAATTACTAATATATTGAAGTTCAATCTTCAAAAATTTTCAGCAAATTTTAGCTAGGGTCATGGAACCGTCTACCGTTCGTACCGAACCAACGGTGATTTTGAGTAATCAATGACGGTGACACAATCACGATCTTCTTTCAACTTTAACTACTCTTTGTTAAATCAATCTATCGCTAAAGTAACTCAAATGACCGATTTTTAATTCTAAATTTGACTTATCTGACGACCATGCTTTCAGAATTTCTAAAGCTAAATTAATGCTGGGTTTTATATCACGTCAAGCCTCTGAATTTCGTAACCTAAGGGTCCAATTAACACTTTTTTATGCTTTCGTTCGCTTGGTTTTCGAGTATTGTAGTGTGGTTTGGTTGTCTCATTACCAGTAATACACTACTGAAATAGAGAAAATCCAGAAAAGGTTTTTAAAATTCATCCTCCGTGATCACAACAATCTAAACTAGCAGCAAGTGTGTCAAACGTTCAACCTGGAATCTTTGGAAAGTCAGCGATCAACTGCAACGCTCATGTTTGGTTTTGGCATCTTGACTTCAAAGTTGGACTGTTCAGAGCTTCTATCCTCTCTGAACCTGTTTTGTCCAATTGTCACCACAAGCCATACCTGTTTGTTTGAAGTGAAACCTAGCAAGAGAAATTACACTTTTTACCAACCCATGAAAAGAGTGATGAGGGAATTAAATGCAGTCTGTGATAAAATTTTTTTTAGTATTAGTAGATTAGAATTTAAGATGCCCCAAGAGCCCAGAGCTTTGCCTGTTGTTGCCAAATAAATGAAATGTGGTCCACAGCTTGATTTTCTTGTCCCACAGGTGTTGCCATTTGCTTTTGATTGAGTCAGGTTTTCATTCAAACGTACTATCATATGTCTTGAAAGATGGAAAGAGTTTAAGACACAATATTTGAAAAATTTTGTAGTCGTAACAGAACTGTATCATTTCAATTACAATACCGAACAATTATCGTTGTAAACCCTATTAAGACGTCAAGGGTACGGGGGATCAAATAAAGTACCAATTTTTTTCTACTAAATAATGACAAAAATTATCTACGAAATTCTTAATTCATTCAATGATTTAACGCCCACCATTTTCAATTCTCCTTCCCCATAATTTTTTGGTACCTCATCAATTTTTAATTTCTTCATCCATTACCCAGATAAAGAAAAAAACAAGAATATATTAGTTTTACTTCTATTTATTATAGGTAACTAAGCCAACTAAGTGCCAATAATAAAGTGATGCCAACTAAATGGATGATAAAATTTATATGGAAAAAAAATCCCTTTATTACATTCATAAATACATTTCCTTTTTACATCTCATTAGATATTTAATACAAAAATATCCAAATTATCTATCTAATTTTTTTTGCCTCACCCAAAAGGCGCAAGAAAAAAACCTATTTAAAACGAATCTCTTCAATAAACAACATTAATGTTCAATTTTATTACATTTTCAATATTCATAAGCACGTAAATTTATTTTAATTTATCAGAAACCACGATTCATGTTTAAATGTAAAAGATTTTTGTATGATCTCACATCTTCTCATTTTAATACTTGTTCTAATTTAATATTATTTGGAATGTTACAGGGAAAAAACGAGAAAATGTGGTTGGTATCAATAAATTGGAAATTATGTTCATACATATTTTAATGTGATACAATAATGATAATAAAATATGTAAGTGGAAAATCTATTATTTCGTGTCATGACATAAAATTTGTGATGTGGTAAAATGTTAATATGTTTAAGAAGGTGTAATAAATGTGTTTTTTTTTGCTTTATCATATACTTGGTGGTAATTTGGTGTTTCATTTAAAATGTGTATAAATTGAAAATGATAAAGGCAATAAAATTATTGTGGTTTAATGAGAAATACAGATGTTACAGTTCATTATTTTACATGAAAATGAAGCTAATAATAATAATTTTATGTAAGGAAAAATAAGAGATCAAAGATTTACTTGAGGGATTTTATAAGAGTGACAGGATTTAAGTGGTTTTTAATGCGTTAAGATATTTTTTTTTTCTTTTTAAGGGATTAGGAAATAAATTATTCAAAAGGTCATCGAATTTAATAGATTTTATTTTAATTTTTCATTTTTATTTTGAATTGAAAAAAATATTATTATGAGTACGTCACACTTTTTACTTAAAAATTTCTTTTGATCACACTTTTTTTTGTATAAACTAAGGAAAATAATGAAATTTAATTAAAGTCAGCACCTGAAACAATTAAATAATCCAATTTTTCACAATTAAGATACAAAACGAAAGAAATTAGTGAGAGAAGTTCTAATTTCAAACACTTATAACAAATACAGTAAATACAGAACATGAAAATTAAATTGCACTACAATCAATATACGTTTTTCTGTAAAATAAAACAAAAATTGAATAGAAAAAAAAACAAATAAAAAATAAAAATAATAAAAGTAAAGTTTTTCAATTAAACAACACCAAATTGATTGCAATTAATTGAAAAATAAAATAAAATTGAAAAACAGCAAGCGAACAACTCATTCATTCAGATGAAAACAATGAAATATCTGTCGATAGCTTTTTTTATATTTTAACGAGAATGATTTTAGAAAATGAAATGAACGTAAATAGAGAAAAAAAAATTGTATACGAAAAAAAAACAATTAAATTAAATCATGTGTGATGTTGAGGTAGGCAATTTATTGTGCACTTTATAAGTCATGCAATTAGGAATACAAATTATTTGCCAAGAGGTATTCAATTTGAAGTGAATTTTAGGATGAATTGAGAAAATTATTTAAGTCTGAAGAAATTTATATATTCCTTTTATAAAAAAATTACATTTCGTTAGAAAAAAATGCACTATATCAGACGGTTTGTCCGCCGCACAGTAGGAAAAAAGGGTTTTTTTTGGACAAAATCAAATATTTCCAGAGCTAGAGACCTGAAATTTTGAATAGAATTCAAGGAGATATGTATCTTTCCGGGAAAATTATAGCCAACTTATTCAGTCATCACGGGGACCCACCACAGTGGTCCAAAGTTGGCCAAAATTGCTAAAAATGCACTTTTCGTTATTTTCACTTCGGAAATATTTGATTTTGTCCAAAAAAAACCCTTTTTTTTCTACTGTGCGCCGTCACTCTGACACTCTGTCACTGATCGCTATCCATAGCTCCAGAATGGTCCATAAGTCAGTTTTTTTTTGTAGATAGAGGAGATCATGATGATCATTAGTTTCGAGATTGAGCTAAGAGTTTGGGCTCCCGACTCTACAGAGCCTGAAAACGGTCAAAAGCCTAAAAATCCTAAAATAAAGGATTATTCAAAAATTTTAAGATCGCATATTTTTCAACAAAAAAATTCTTAAATTCTTTTAAAAAAATTTAAAATACGGAGCTCAATCGAAATGCACTTTTCTAAATCGCACAGTGGTTAAATTTCATCATTTTTCAAAAATATTTTGACAGGAAAAAATTTTTGCTAAATTCCAAGAGGAAAGATCAAAGAACTGCATGCCATATTGCCCTTAAATAGATCTAATACACGACTCAGGAGCTGAACAATCCTCCATTAAAAAGTTAAACAGAAATACAATTTACAATTTTCATCGATTGCATTTCATGTGTCTGGTAATCTCTGTTACAAAACTTATACATCACGTAGTTTTCAATTTAGTTCAATTAAATGAGAATTTTCTCCACATTTCTGTTCTACTCACATTTTTTTTATTTAATCCACAATTTGCAAATAAATCAAAGCCAAAGTAAATGTTTGTTAGAGAAATTAAATGCTTAACATGAAAATATAATTTAAAGTTTGAATTTAAAAACATACGACGATGTAAGACTTTAATTTTTGTAGAATTTATTTTTAAAGCTTGTTAAACTCATTAAAATCAAGTTTTATCATAAGAAGAAATTAATTTATATGGATGTATAAAAAAAACTCAATTGAATGTAGTTCATCATAATCGCATATAAAATTTTCATTTGAAAATAGACATGGAAAAGATGCCAAGCCATATAATAAAAGGCAGGCGCCCAACATCTAAAATCTACATAATAAATCACTTTTGTTACATTTTATATTGTACACATTAAATATTATTGAAATGAAACAGCAAGCAGCATTCATGGCAACACACACACACACACACATACTCATAAGGAACATCATTAAGTTTTGTATTTATTATCATAAGACAAACGTTCTTGTAAGATTTCGATTTTTTTTATCTTTATTTTGAATTTCCCTTTTTTTCCATATGATTTACATATGAGACGCATTTTTTAACAGAACATAAGAAGCGTGTTTGTATATAAATGAATGTTTATATTTGACACACACATCAGTGTTTACCTACTTTTGTTTTGTATCGCATTGTATCAAGTCCGAATAAAATAACAAGGAAAAAAATTTTTGTAGTATTTATTCATGCAAAAGAATAGATAAATTATCATTCATAAATGAATAAATGGAGCAAATATTAAAAGAAAAAAAACGGATGTAAGGAAATCCTTATATTATTAAAAATATTTTTTCTTTTAATATAAAGGCAATTTATTGATATCAAAATTTATTGATGTGTCATTAAAAATGGAACATAATAATTTAAAGACTCATTCAGGCTTTGATCGAGCTCATAAATTATTATTAATAAGGTCACTTTTAATATGTGTGTTTGGATATGATTGCTCATATTTCGATAATGTTGGTGCCATTTTATATCTTTGAAATTGTTATTATTATCATAGAGTTAAGTTATTGTAATAAATATACATTTTATGATCATTATCTTCTCATATGATCTTAATTAAATTCTAGTTATTTTTCTTTTCTTGGTGTGTATTTTGAGGACATAAGTTTAATATATAATTTTTATGTAAATATTTGTCATACTGTAATTTCAATAGTCAATTTGTTTTGTTTCATTTTTGGTCATAAGCATGGACATCACGAGTCTCCTCCATTTTCTGCGTAAAATGTATTTGCTGAAGAACACGAACTTCAAATATAATAACTTTAAAAAATTTTTGTGCTACATTTCATTCAGCACAAATATTTTTTTATTTTTTTGGTACTAGTATAAAAACAATTTGAACAGCCACAACTTACATCCCTGTGAGAAAGAAACTGTGTGGCTTTCTTGATGGTTAGGATTACACCTTGCTAGCCTTGCTGAAGACAATCCTCGATAGGATGGCTACTCGTTTTATCAAATATTGCTCCACATGAAATTAGACGAAAAGCTGCAGTAAAAAGAACGATTGATTCCTAGTAAAGTTTATCCTTTGCTTGATTCTAATGATTTCAGCTTCTTCAAGCATACTTCTAATACTGGTAAGGCGGTCTTTTTTTCAAAATTATTCTGAGTGCTTGGTTCTGCAGTTTTTGCAAAACTGCTAAGTCAGTGCCATTAGCAAGGAATAAAATTGAGCTACAAAAATCTATGTGTGGGGCAATCATAGACTTGTATAACAACAGACGCACATCTTTATTGAATTTAGTTCTTCTCAAAAAGTTAATTTTACTGGCCATTTTCTTTGTCACATATTTCAGGTTACTTTTAAAGTTTAGAGAACTGTCAATCACGACTCTAATTTCATTTCTTTTACTATTTTGATCTCTTCATCACCAATTTTAATTGCATGCTCTATTTGTTAATTTTCCGGGAACCACATTTTCTCACATTAAGGTTCAATTGATCAGCACAAAGGTAATTCTTAATATTTTCTAGGTCTTCATTTATGAATGACACAGCCATTTCTGATTTTTGACACGAGCACCAATGTAGAGCGTCATCAGCAAATAATTTAATAATAGATTTATTGACAGACACAACAACATCATTAAAAAAAAATTAAACAGGATACAAGATAATTGCATTCATTGCGGTATGCCTAATTTAATTGGTATTACACTAGAAATATCAGTCTTAAATCTCGTATATTGCTTTCTCCCGGTAATCCAACTTTTGAACCATTTGAACTGTGCCTTGTATTTTAACGAAGACGACTTGTAGCACGCGTCTGGCATCCGGGAACCGACTTGGATCTCAGCTTAGAGCTCACGCTGATCGCGCCTTTGTGAAACTGATAATTAGTTTCGAGGTGGAAAAAATGCTGATGATTGTTGCAGGAAGATCGACCTATTTTCCACTGTTTTCCAAATCTAGAACCTTATTTGATACCTTTTTGGGAACTTACATTAGTTGATTCGTCAACTTCACCTTCTCTGCCATGCGCTTACTTCAAACTTTCTAAAGCAAAGCTTGATAAAAAGAAATTAATATTAAAAAATTTAACTTTAAAGTGGATTATCAAGAGTAAAATTATACTCTCTCAATCATAATTTAATACTAATTGACCTTTTATTCAATAAAATTGTAAAAACGGATTTTAAGAATACTTATTAAAGTGCATTTCCGTGACTGTCTGAAAATGTAAAAGTAAAAATCCTTATATGATACCCATAACATCTTCAAATTTCATTCTGTTAAGATACCGAGTACAGAATTAGAAAATTAAATAAGTGCAATTTATTTCTTTTCTTTTATTTCACACTCTTATTTCAAACAAAGAAGAAGAAATAAGGAGTGTAAATGATACTCTCTGTTCAAAGTTAAAGAGCAAAAGAAGCTTCAATTACAGGTATTTAAAGATAATGAAAGGATCAACTTTGCAATGCAATCATACTGTTTTTTTTTTGCTTCTTCATTCATTTTCGTTTTTAACTTGATCCATAATAATTTTGCACCTTTTATATTCTCTTTCACTTAATTTTCTTCAATTAAATTCTTGTTAAATTCTTCATTGTACATAAAGATTGAATGCAATTTTCCATTTAAATTTAATTCATTTTGCAATTTACAGAAAGTGTTCTATTAAAACTGGATAAAAATAGTTTAAAATTTTATTGTAATGGAGTTTTGTGACAAAATAACTGAAACCAAAAATAAAATAATAAATGACATTACTTTTAATAATATCAACTAAGGTAACAGTAATAATAATTATTATAAGACATCATACACCTCTGGCATCTTAAGTAACTTTATTTCCTCTTGTTTAATGTATTTCATACACATTGAAATACAGATAAATTATTATTATTTTCTTCCAATATAATCATAACTTTATCTTTATTCACTCTCTATCCCATTTATAATAATAGATTTAACATGAAATAACGACTGAATTTTGAATATGATTCCAATTATAAAATTTTGCTATTGTTAAATTAAAATAATGATAATTTATATATTGGTGTGATTGTGTAAAATTATTTTCATGAAAATTTGATTGTCTCATTCGCTCATGTACTCTAACTCATATCGAAATCCTATCACAATTTTGAGAATTTCCTTCCTTCCGTTATTAATTATCCAATTCAATAAATTGAGTTCAATTTATTGATAAATGGATATGTGTGTGTGTGTGTGTGTGTGTGTATGTGCGTACTGGGAAGTGATTTTGTGTTATGGGATGTAAAAAATCAATATTTTTTCTGAATTCAAACACCTTGCATCCATGTCTCCGCAGATCGTTGCGGAAAAGGCTTGAAGTTATACATTTTTCTTGGGTATTACCTTGCGTACCATCATTTTACGTAGAGTGTCCAGGCTCAGGACTCGTATAACGTGAGGTGTTGTAGATAGCGCAGATTTAAGCATAAGATATGCGTCAAACTTGTTGCACGTGTTCCGGATCTTCTGATGCCATTGAATTGCCCTTTTCAAAGCCAACTTTGAATAAAGGAGTTGACAGTGCGTCACCTTATCAAAGGCCTCTTTGGATCATAACAGATTCAGATACTTCATTTCAAGCTCTTTGTTCCTTCTAAATTCAATATGAGTGGTGGCCACTTATCGTAGCCTGATCCCGGCATTACCACAAGCATCTCACTGTGCTTAACTTTGTCATAAGCTCCTTTGAAGTCAACAAAAACATGGTATGTGTGGACTTTGAATTCTAAGCCTTTCTGCAAAATCAGATGGATGCTAAATTCTGGTTCGCTGTCAGGAAAATTGTTGCAGAGTTTCATTGTAAACCCGTGTTTTACAGCATAAGTTTCATACTTGCCATTTTTTTTTGATCCGTTCTTTAACCCCTTGCTTTAAATGATTAGCACTTAGTTACTTTCTTTTTAATCAAGTATCTATTTGAGGTGAACAAATATCAATAATTTCACATCACAATAAACTAGCGAATAAATAAAACATGGTCTTTGATGTCTCCTGACAGCTAAACAATAATAATATACTCTATTATTGTCTTTTTGTTCACACAAAACGTTAAAATAAATACAAAACAATCAACAAATGTACTGTCGACTCATGTTATGCTCATACACTCGGAATAAAATTACCATTATTGAGTGTAAACATAAGAATTTATTAAGCAATTTATGTTTATTTATCATTTTACGTGTAGAACAGTAACACAAATGAAGAGTGCTTGTATGATGACAGAATTAAGTCAGTCTCGGATAAATAAATGCAAATTTAAACAGTTAATAATGAAGTGTTTGTTGTTTTCAGGAGTTGATTGTACGACACGAATTTAATCCCTAATTATTGAAAACCACTTATGATTTAATCTAAGAAAACACAAAACCATCATTGGATATCTTAAATGTCCAAACCCTAATTCAATGGCTATCAATATTCAAAATAATGTTGCATGATACCAAAAACCGCTGATAATAATAACAACAAAAACAAAAACAGAACTAATATTGTTTATCTCTTAAATACAATTTCAATGTTATCTTTATATTCTGTGTGAACATCCATAGTCTATCAAACCCAAATTCAAACACACAATTTTGATGATATGAAACATAGAGGTCCACAACTACAACCACACACCAATATCTAAATATAATTTGATGTTGAATTTCCATTAATTTTTATTTTTCAAAATTGTTTCATCGTATTTTTAGTTTGGCGAGAAATTATATTTTATAGTGAAAGCCTGAAATGGTAAATATATATCAAAATCAACAATAAAACACACTCACATACACACACACACACACATTTTATATTGAACATGGTTTGGAAATTCAAATATTTGTGATGAATTTTCAATTTGTTTGATGCAAAATAATAATAATGCAAAATAAAAAAATTGGTGATTGAATTTTCAATTCATGTATGATGTGATGCACGATATTTTAACTGTATTTTTGGTGTTTGATGCATTTTTGATCCGACAAAAGCAAATATAAATTGGGAAATTCTTTGTTAATATTAAATGATGTTTTTTTTTTATTTGAAAAAAACAAATTGGTATTCGAGGATTAGTGTGGAAAATAGATAATAAAAAAATTATGAATTTTTTTGAAAATTTTTATTGCATTTTTATTATTGGAAGTTAGTAATTGAAACCATCAAAGGTTATTGTTTTAAGTGCAGTGTGTAATAAAAGTGCACGATTATAGAAAATTTGGCCGTCGTTAATTCAGAAATTTTTCATCAATCATTGTTTTTTCACTGTGTCAAAATTCAAATGGTCGACTTTCAAAATAGCTGCAATTCCAAAATGGCAAAATTTGCCAAATTGTTTGACTTTTCCAAAATAGCGGAATTTTCCATATTTGCAAAAAATTTAAAAAATGGGAAACTCTAACCACTGGGCGGTTAAAAAAAGTGCATTTCGATGAGACTCGTATCATTGAATATAATTAAGTTTTCATTTTTTCATTCAAGTTTTCATAAATCAATAAATTGCTGAATATTTCAAAAAAATTCAAATAAATTTCACTTTTAAAATTTTTGAAAAAAACCGTTATTTTGAATTTTTTTGAAACCACCATTTTGAAAATAACCGCCACCCAAAAAATCAAAAAAATTTATAAAATCAGACATTTTGAGCTTTTGATCGTTTCAGGCTCAGGAGTCAATCCCTGAGCCCAATCTCTGAGTCCAATCCCCGAACCTTATCTCAGCATAATGAGTTAAAGTTCATTTTAGTAAAATTCTCCATCCAACAAAACAAATCATCAAATATTTAAAAATTTTAACTGTTTTTAACGGTTTTTCAGGCTTTGGAGGCTCTGGAGCCTGAACCCTGAGCGCAATCTCAAAACTAATGAGTTTAAAATCATCCTTAAGACCTCCTCTGTCTAATAAAAAAACCCAAATTTTATCTATTGTAATGCGCTCGTGTATATCGTTCATAATCACAATAATTTGTTTTTTAATTCTTTTATTAATTTTATCGTTTCATTAAATTTAATTTTAAAATGTTACCCCGAGAGTTTTGTAATGAAACTAAAAATAAAATAATTTTACAGAAATTATTATTTTCGTTCAACTTTTTTTTCATGTTAGATATTGAGTTTTTTTTAAAAAATGAAGTTCAAACATGCAACGTGACTAATGAAATGGCTATTAAACGATAAAGAAAAATTTTGTTCTACACACACACTGGCATACATGTACATACACGAATATAGCTGAATTTGTAGAAAAATGATCATGAACACAAAAATACTAATAATAATAATGATGATAAAAATATTGGAAAATATACAGAGAACATCTTTATCATTACACTTCTTCTTCTATATTATACAATTTTTTTTTCATATTACTAAAAATGAGCTTTATTTTTACAAAAATTGTCTATGGGTATGTAAGTTAAAAGATTTATGGTTACACATAAAAACAATAAGTAACGAATGGCTGGGATGATAATGTAATTTTTTATCTGATGAATTTTACCGGGAGAAAGAATACATTTTCAGCATGTTTCAGAAAATTGTGTGTGTGTGTGTGTGTGTATGATTGGAAAATGTTATGTAAGAAAACCAATCGTTTATAACAAAATTCCATGTAATGCAACATATTTACGATGGTTATTCACAAAATTTGTCCGATTTAACTTATAAACTACTTTTCTGATATTCATTTTAGAAAATCCTCAATAAAATGTTTTATAAGAAGAAAAGGAATGAAATGAAATAAAGAGCAAAAAAAAAATTGCACGTGAGCATATTTTACTTGATATTGCCACAGAAAAATAGAGGAAATGTTAAAATGCAAACTGGCGATAATAGACTCAAACGGTAAAACCATTTTAACATATTTTATAACGGACTTTGTAGAATGTAGTACATGGATGAAGAAAAATGTAGGATTGAAAAAATAAAATTCTGGTTATTAGGATTAGATTAGCTTTTTGAATTCTTTGCAATTTTTCACATCGTCTATTTTATGGATGGGCACATTAATTTTTTTTCTTTCTTTTTTTTGGTGAATCAAGTCAACAAATACACATAAGATGATACAAGAAAAATGGAATAAAATATTTAAAATTGTGTCTCTGTAGTTTTTAGTATTTTAAAAGGATAAAATTCGACATAATTTAAAATATTTTGAATCTGAAAAGAAAATTTATTCATTTCAGCAGATCAAAATGCTGGATAACGAATAAAATGTGATTTTCTTTCATCATGGAATCAAAAAGGAAAATTTTTTTAGGCTCTTGAGACGAATGACTGAGCTCCTCTTTTAACACAAGACATTTGACCTCGCCCCATGGACTCTTATTCTGGAGTCCTGGCGAACAAACCGTTTGTAAAAAAACAATTTTACCAGCTTAAATCCATTCACCAAATTTTCTGGCTTCTGTTTACTGTTAATCGTAAAATATTTTCATTGAATGACTTTAAATGCAGTTAAATGTTGAATGGCAAAGCAATTAAAGTGATCTATAAGAAAAGAATTAAAGGAAAATATGAGAGAAAGTCATAAAAATGCTGCATTGACAATAAATTCTTCTTTTATTCACATGACATGACTGTTTATATCAGAGCTCTAATAGCAACATTTTATACAAGAATGAGATGAGATGATATACGTTGAATGTTGTTTTTTTTTTGCATTTTCATCAAAGAAATACTCTTCTGTTACCATTTTGAATTGAATTTTAATATTAAAACAAAGTCAAACGTCAATTGTGAGTTTTGAAGGAATGTTCAATCTCGCTAAATGCAATTGTGGATAAATTTCACGACGACGTTTTACATTTTTTTTATATTTATTATTAAATGAATAAAGTACTCAGACAAGCATTTAAAATTAAGTTAACTATTCAGACGTTAAAAACATATTTTAATGCTTTAACAAGCTTATTATGATATTGAATTGAGTGAGAACTATTCAGGGATTATTTTAAAGGAAAATAATTTTACTTTAAAGAAATGAATTCCAAGAATATTATTGAAGATTTATTTATCGGTTTAAGAATATGCATTTCGAGTTGTATGTTAAATTCCGTGTAATTTTCAGCAAACCCCTTAATACGTTTAAATTTCAATAAAACTGGGAATGAAAACTTATTACAGAAATAGAGTAAAATACAGACGATAACATGAAAACATGTCTCTTATTATAACGTATAATAATGCAATTATTTTGTGTTGAAAGCAGAATTTTTGTTATTATTATTAATATGTCTGTGCTCCAGTTTGTCTGATAAAATAATTTTTCTCATTACGATTATGATGTCGGAAATAAATCAACAAACTTGATTTTGTAATTATGGATGGATTCTAAAAACTGTGTATATTGAGTCATCAATGCGAGCTTGGTTGCGTAGGTAAAATAAATATTTTGATTTTTCAAGTGGAATTGAAGTTCTAAAAATAATTTGATATTTTTAGAGCATTACTTAAGAAAAAATGCAATATTACAGACGATTTATCTACGGTCACTCTGTTACGCTTCAGGTCCGAACTCTGATACAGATTACCATCCATGACTCTGGAATGACCCAGCGAAGCGAGATAGGGGTTTTAAGGTTGGATTGCGAAGTTCATGAGGATTATTTATAGCTCATTATATTTGAGATTGAGGTCTAAGGCTCATGGTTTGGGCTTTAGAGCCTCGAGGGCCTGTAAAAGGTCAAGAATCGAATTTGAAATGATTCCAGTCCCGATGTAATGCACTTTTCTGAACCACTTTTTTCTCTCTAACTCTATTTTTAGAATCAATCAGGTCAGAATTATTGACTGCGCTCTGTTAACCTGAACTAAAACCTGGGAACCGTATTCTACCAATGAATAATATGAGAAATAGAGGACTCAGAAAAATTTCTACATCTTTTCAAGAATTTGATCCGAGCAGACACTTTGAAAGTTTTAATTGATTAGAGGCTCGGAGAGTCCTCACTTGCCATGGGTCCACACAGATTAGCATGCATGGACATACATAGAACATGTGTAACTAGAAAAATTAAGAAGACTAAATCATTATTATTATTATTGTTATCTTTCTTAAATTCAAACATGTGTTGCATTTTTTTAAACATCCATAACTCAGAAATTGTTTTGGAACAAACCTTAAAAGTAAAACAAACAAAAAATTGTTAAAAAATGTTTTTGTTCATTTTTGTTTCATTTTATACAAAAGTTATGGAATAACGTATTTATTTTTGCCTAATATATAAATATTTAAAAAAAAAAACTGAAAACTTTACTTCACAGATTTTCAGAAAACACAAAAACACACACACACCACTTAACAACGCGTGTGTTTGAGGAAAAACATGTATAAGTGTCTAAAAGAAGTGCTGTGTGGTGGTGAAACATTATCAAATTATATTGTTAGCTTGACTTTTTTTTGGTATTTTTCTTTTACATTACCAATTATATATGTGAATATATGACGCCAAAAAATTTTATAAACTTTTATTAACTCTACAATTTTTGTTTTTGTTCATATACAAAAACGGACCAAAAAAAAAATTCTTAAACGATTTTCAAGAAAGTTTCAGTGTGTTCTTCGTACTTCATAAATAAGTTTTTTACTTGTATTCTTCATCATTGTTTTTACATTATAAAGAAGTTCTTTGTGTTACTATGAGAATTAAATTGAAAACAATTCGTTTTGACAATTTTCTTGGAATCGCTAAGACTGAGTTCAATTTCAATTTCAAGGACTCTATTTAAATTGTTGAATAATTTGATAAATTAATTTCAAGAAAACATTTCAGCAATTTGACGAAAAATTCAGTTTATTGTATTTAAAAAGCGAAGATAAAATTTGAGAAAATTTCTGACAAGCATCAACTAAATGGAGTGAGCAGTAAAGCAATTTTGTAAAATTACATCAGTAAAAAAATTAATATTAAAAAGTAAACAAAAAATCTGGCAATGAAACAATGCTTCTAAAAAAAAATTAACATTTAATTTTATATTTTGAAGTATTTTAATATTCATGAGGGAACAAATTAAGCAAATCCACATGATGGAACAAAAGTCCTTCAAAAGTGAAGAAACCTGCAAATGAAAAAATAAAACTTTAAATGAATAATCCAATTATCTGATAATATTTCGCTATTCGGTTAGAAAAATGAAATTTAAACAGAAAGTTAAAGAAGATTTCATGTCTTATTTACCTAGAATAGAAAACTTTTTAATAATATTTATGGTATCTTTTTTTTTTCCTTTATTCGATTACTCCCTATTCTCTAATAATAAAAATAGGAACGAATTGTAGACATAAATTAAAACATTTTGAGTTCAAAAGTCTTTAAGCGAGACATTTATCGTTGTCGTTGTTGTCCTTGTCTCACACTCTTGGAAAAAAAATGTTACTTGAATCAGCATTTTCACACAAACAAGCAACTATACATTGGTGTGTAAGACACCTTAAGGCACAATGAAAAAAGTTGTGTCTCTGATAATTTTTTTTTATTTTAAATGTATAAAAAGGTGTTATTTTTGTGTTAGCTTGTCAACATTGAACAAAAATGTCCATGGAAAGGTATGTATGCAAGTACTGAAAGTGTGACATGAAGCAGATTGCTGACACAAAAACGAAGTAAAAGAATGTAATAATTTAATGAAAATCACGAGAAATAAGGGAAAAAAACGTTTCTATTACATAAGATAACATCCAGATTTCTTTGTGTGATTTCTTTTTTTTCTTGCTCTTTTTTGTGTTGGTGTAAGATGATAAAGAATGTTTAATGTGGCTCGTGAGACCATTATCAACTGATACTATCCAGGATAACAAAGGAAGTGCCTTTGTTTTCAGTTTCATTCATTACCTTTTTAAAAATGGGAAGCATTTACCGGAAATTTTGTCACTCTGCACAGGAACTACATAAAAAAAAGAATAAAAATGAAAAAGAAGTGTGAAAATATTATCATTATCATAATTTTAATAAATTTTATACGGGAATTCGGTATCATATCACAATTAAATTGAGATACCGAGACCTGATCAGACGTCTGTTTGTGCAAAAAAATGCATTACAAATTCAAATTCCCTTTAATATAATTTTCAAGTTAATTATTTTTTTAATAAAATTTCATGACACATTTAAACAAAAAAAAAAAACTTCATAAATGTGGCATCATAGTCGTTAAAATATCCAAAGGCACAATTATTATCACTAACAATGTAACTTCATTCTCATCAGCTCCATTAAATTCATTTATAAATTTTCTGCAGGATTTTACCTACCACACCATTTGTGTTACATTCTTTTAAATAAAATTATATTTTTTTTTCAGAATTATTCCATTGTGGTTAATTAACTCAAACAAACACACACACATGCACACACTCACATAGTTTGATTTTTCATGTGACTTTTTGTTAGATGGAACTACATTCTACAATGACTGTAATGTAATAACTAATGGTTTTCATATACACGTTTTAAAATAAAAAAAATATATAAAAGAGAAAAGAATATGAAATTATTACATTTAAAAGGCAAAAAAAAGACAGGTAACAGAATAAAATGTGGAAGTGCATCTGTATAATAATTGTTATGATTGTGTGTTTACTTTTAACATGTTATGTATGATGAAAGTAAATTTGTAATTGCTTGAAGCAAATTTTACCTCTACATTACTCTTTTATTGTAAGCTCTGTGCAAAAACTGGTACCTTCAGTTGAAATAAAATAGCATGAACATTAAAGGATGTCACTTACATTCACATTGAAGACGATGCAATCGAAAAAAAAATATAGGCTGCAATTTTTTATTATTATTTTACAATTATTATGATTGTATTATCGATTTTACATGATTGAATGATGAAGCTTTTAAAATTTTTGTTCAATTTATTGAGATTTTTCAATGACTAGGGTTTTGGATCAACACAGACAGGTGAACGGACGATGCGACCCCGCACAATACTCCTATTTATCCAAATCTACATTAATTCTTTTGAAACTGAGAGAGCGAGTGAAAGAAAAAAACGGAAAAGAGAATAAAAAGTGATAGAATAGAAAGGAACTCAATGGAAGGAGAATAGAGGAACAGAGAGAGAAACAGGGAGAAAAAGAGAGATTGGGTGAATAAACTCTGATGTTCTTTTGATACACAAAAAAGAAAGAGATAAAAAAGGACAAGAGAGATTGGGTGAATAAGCTCTGACGTTCCTTTGCATACAAAAAAGAAAAAAAGAGAGAGAGAAAAAGAAAAACAGAAAGAGAGAAAAACAGAAAGTGAGAGAGAGATAGAGATAGAATAGAGAGAAAAATAGATGGAAGAGAAAAAAAGAAGACAAGAGAGAAAGAGGAAGAAAACAGAAGAGAGAATAACTAATAAAAGAGAGAAAGAAAAAAGTAAAGAGATCGAGATAGAAGATTGAGAAAAATAGATGAAAGAGGAAAATAGAGGAACAGAAAGAGTTCCTTTTCATAAAAAAATGTCATAAGCTAAGACAACAACATTGGGAATAAATCCTTGGATAACATCTTTCAGAACTTTTTGATTGAAGTCTAGACGCAAGACACGCCTCACCGCATTTTTTAAGCACCAGAGCACCGATATTGATCACATATTTTCCTCCCAATCTAAATTCAAGAGAAAAAGTTAAAATTACTCAATTTCTGACTTCAGAACAGTACAAAAAAAAAACAAAACAAAACAAAAAAATCCTTTTAATTGAAATTGATACAGTTCATGACATCAATTTCATTTTATTGTTATACAAATATATTTATTTGAATTAATCAAAAAAAAAAAAGAAATCGGGTCATGAATGTCATGCCAAATCATTAACATTATATTGTTAATGATACGGAATTGGAAGAGTCGCCACATTAACATACTTGGCATATAATGAGACCATCAAATCACCAACAACAACAACAAAAAAATTAAGAGTGTGTGTCCACAAGAAATGCAGAAAGAAAATGAAGAAAGAAAAAAAACTAATCAATTATTTCCAAGCAATTTCATACAATAAAAATATTATCATTCATTTTCCATTCCATTGTTTTCGTTTTTTCTGTACCCTCTTCCTTTTTCCCATTTTCTCATTGTTTTTATTTAAGAATTACCATGATACAATGTGATATTATTTAAAAATAAAAAAAAAAACATATTTGCTGCTCTGTTTCCGTTGTTGTTGTGCATCATCATTGTACACCCGTGAATTTATAGGTAAATATTATTCATTTAATGTAAAAATTTACCGAAAAATCTGTTTGTTTTATAAATTATTGTTTGTTCTGAAATGTATAAGGTGAGTTATGAAAAAATTATATTTAAAATATTATGTAAGGCAAGTGACACACAAGAGAATTTTAAAACAGTAAAATTATTTATGATGCTACCGTGACTTTGTCATCTTTTTTACTTTTTTTGTTGTTGTTGTTTCTTATTTTAACCCTTTGACTCCCCGTGTCCCATATAAGGGACAAAATTTCAAGAATTTTTTAAAAATTTCACATTTATTATGTAAATGAGCATCAGCATGCAAAGTATTTTTAATGAAAATGACGAGAAAAAAATATTTATATTCATTTGAGCTTTTAATGAGAAATATCTATTGTTACATTATACTGTTTACTTATTTGACAATGATAAACAATGAAATTTAAATAAATTTTTGAATCAATAAAGAGCGATAGACTTAACGGCTTTAAATTTAAATTTCGATGAACAAAGGAACATCATCAATTGAAATTTGGTGTTACAATAAAAAAATTGTATGGCTTTTTACGCAAATGTTCATTATCAGAAGACATAGTGGCATGGAGGAAACGACTCTTATATTAAATGGACTCAAGATGACAATGTCTGTTTAAAATTCCGAACCAAAATTCAACAACTGTTAAAATAAATGGAAACGTCTGGTTATTTACATAAATTCAGTATATAATTTTGGGTTTGAGTGATATCTTGATCAAATTCATGCCTGTGTAAAAAAACACAAACGAATTTTATACCTATTGGAAAATTTATACCAGTTTTGATCATTTTCACGCTTTCCTCGGTTCTGAAAAATTCGGAAGGCATAAACGGAGTAGAATTCGATCATTCGAGAAAATTCGACCATTTGGGAAATTTTAAGCGTTTGGAAAATTTATACCATTAAGAAAATATCGCATTAACGCAAGAACGCTTTAACGGCTTTTCTCAGTTTTGAAAAATTTAGAATGCATGAACGGAATAGAATTAGGCCATTTTGAAAAATCAAACATTCGAGAAAATTCAACAATTTAGAAAACTTTTAGCGTTTGCAAAATTTATACCATTTGAAAAATTCCGCCAATCTGAAAATAAGACCACTTTTGTAAATGTACAGGGCCAGCAGAGAATTTTTTGTCAAATCCATGAGAAATATGCTTAAATTATTAATATTACAGATAAAAAATCCTTTAAAATCCATTGTAACCCAAAATTCTTAGCTATTGTAAAAATAATCACATCATTATGTAACAAAAGCTACAACAAAAAATCAAACTCCAAAAATAAAGGAAAATTTTCTGACACGTTTTCTTCCAAAATAAACAAAAAATAAAACTGCCTCGACTTGAACAGGAAACTAAACATCCTGCAACACACATACGATAAAGTTCGATGTAAATCTTTCACGTTTATTTACCTTATTATTATTATTATGATTCCTTTTTCTTTGTTGTTCCTTATAAAATATTTCATAAAAATTCTATAAGTTTTAGTTAAAAGACGTAGACAAAATAAAATAACATGAAATATTTGAGATACTTTTATATTAAAAAAAATCTCGATACCTCGATTCATAGCAACATTCAAGTTTCTTTTTCTGATACGTGCTTGAATTAATTTTAAGGGTAATTTTCCCATTCTCAAAAACATCTTTTGCATCAGTTAAATGATGATGATTATGACATACATGCGGATTAAGTGTATGGATTTAAATGTTTATTTCTTCTTCTTCTTGTGATAATTATTGTAACTTTTCTATTTATTTCATTTAGAGAGTAAGGAGAAAAAAAATTGTATAAATACTTTTCCATAAACATTTCTATTTTAATTTAGAACCAAACACATTGACACACACACACAATATTTTATTTTGGTTTGCAACTCGATAAGATTAAAAAGTTTTCACATTATTAAAACAGGCACACAATGTTCCATTTAAACATACTATTTAAGATATAAATATATTGTTAGGGTTCTGTTTCTCTCTATGAGTGTGTGTGTGTGTGTGTATGTATGTGAATGGGATTCAATGTAAAGGAAAGTAAGATATGCTCATCATAAACATGTCTGGGACTTCTTTTGTCGTTGTTGTTATTATTATTATGTGAATATTTCTCTGTTTCTTCTCATGGAAATGCTTTTATATTTTTTGAATTATATATTTAATTTTATTTCACCGCTTGCTGCCTATTTGGAGTGTGTCGGTTAAAATAGAATAAATACAATAAATATATAGATGTTTGAAACGTTCCTAGAATATTTGATTAAAACCTATTTATGAACATTTTACAGCAGCAACAACAACAACAACCACCATCACTTACACAAAACAAGTTTCATCTTGGTATTATTTCGATTGTGTTGTTAAATGTATGCATTGAAATGTATGTTAGCTATTTCATGTATTTTTAAAAATTTTATTTGTAAAATAAATTTTCCTGATAAAAGTTTTAAAAGTTGAATCAATGAAAAATTTTTTGTGATCCATCTAATCATCTTACTCAAATACAAAAGACTATAAAATAAAATTAATATAAAAAACAGCAAAAACAGATCTATTGATTATGCTTGCATTTATATATTTATTGTAAAAAAAGGGTAAACATTTTTATATAATTCAAGTATTTCAGTACAAATGTGCAAAGGAATTGAAGAAATATCTTTTCCATTTATCTTTAGTGGTGCAAGAAAGTGACACACATATGAAAACATGAGCAAGTTATGAACAAGAAATAGTAACAAAAAAAAAACTAAAATACATGATCATCATCATCATCTTTTGTCGTTGGTCTCCTCAATATAATTTCAAATGTATTTAAACTCCTTACTACACCTGATGTGTGTTTGTGAGTATAAATGTTGAAGAATAAAAAAAGTTTTTTGTTTTGATAAAAAATAACCTAAGAGAAATAATGAAATGAGAATGTACGATAGAGTTCAAATTATAGTTGAGGGAGGTATTTGTGAACAAGACATTTTTTTTGTTACTTGATATCAAGGTATGAGAATTTCAAACAACAAAGAGTAAAATAAATTTTGTATTGTTAAATGAAATGAAATAAATAGTATTAATGAAATGATGTTGTGGTTCTCAGTTTTACTATAGATTTATTTTTTTTCAGGGTATAAAAGAACTTTTTTATATCAATGCTTTTACTATTTTGTATTGTGACAAACTGAGAAACATTTAGATTAAAACAAAAATGAAAAGAGCTCAAAATAGAAGTCAAAAGTTGTAATCCCCTTACCAGGACTATATTGCCACCCCTTGGTAAAACAGCATATAGTTTAAGTCGCAATAAAATTGTAAATAGCTAGAACACAACAATAAAGATTATTATTATTATTATTATTATGATATTGATATAGATAAAATATAGCCAAAACATAGGTTTTTGCCCAGGGGGTGACTTATTTTCGACTAGGTCAAAAATTGGGACTCTTCTCAGGTGACAGTATGTAAAATACGTCTTCTACCAGTATTGATTCGATTTTCAAAAACCAAAAAATAGTCGTTTATTCATCAATATTTATCTCTATTTACTTGTTTGCTTCATTTCTGTTTGATTTTAGTATCAGTTTCAGATGACCAGACACAACTTTAAAAACCACACATTATCTCTTCCATATTTATATTTTCCTTATTTTCAAACTCATCTGCAAGATGAATATGACCGATTTCGACCTGTGATTGCGCTGAAGACGATGGTTCCCGATTTGTGAATTTATGGGGCCGCGTTTTTCTGACTTTCTTGGCATTTTAAATTGAAATGCCAAGCTGACCTTTTGAAGTGTTAGACGTAAGGAGGGCATCTGGAGTTGAAAATTCCCCTGGGAATCGATTTATTATGCCTACTTTGAAACGAATTTTCACATCTTTGTTCCGCAAACCATTACATTTGTCTACAACCACATTTGCAATGCAGCGGACCAAGTGGGATCTTCTGGCGGCACTTAGATATGATGATTTTCGAATTCTTTCAATATAGACTCTTTACCTCACTCACTCAAGTGCTGGGTGCCACTCTCTTGATTCTCTTTCGACGTCGTAATGCTTTTTTTGACAATAAGCATTTTCCCATTAGGGACTGTTATTTGAGAGAGTTGATTTTATTTTGTTATTCTTTCTACTATCACAGTTTTTGGCATTCTCTCAGAAGTTTTAGTTGATGCCTTTGTGTGACTCCTTTTCGACGTTTTCAATAGTACTCTTAAAATTAAGTCTTTTCCCATCATTCACTTCTAATTGAGATATCTGCATTCGACCATTTTTTTGTATTTGTTTTTCTGACGATGTTTGTATTTTCCTCATTTAAGTGCTAGGTGTCACCCTCGTTGTGATCTCCTTTCTACATTTTTAATAGTCCTATACACAGTTAACATTGAACAGTATTTTGAACGTCAAAATCTTTTAATTTTAACATCACTACTCTTGATTATTTACATATTGATCTGAATTGAAATTCTCATTAATATACCTAATTTTCCAATATGTCATGAGCAGAATTTTCAATTTAATATATCATTTTAATAACAAATATCTTGTAAACCTAAAAATATCTTAACCCTTAGATTGATAAAAAATATTTCTATTATTGTCATTTTAACAATAAAAACTATGAATCTAATCATGATACCTTTTCATTGTAATTTTTTTTTTGTCGAAAAGCAGGGTTCAGAAAATGTAAAAGATCGAATTTTCAATGAATTTGCACTAAAATATTGATGTAATGAGTAATAAAATGCATTTGAATTATATATCAACTTTCTCAAAAGAATTTTCATAATTCCAATTTATATTCTGATTTTCTATTTTCATTGTTAAACCTGATACCGTTCGATTGATATTAAGTTCTTTATGATAGTCTGGTATTATTGAATATTAGATTACATGTTGTATCGTGTTCAATCTCAGCATTGATTGTGATGTAAATTTTTAGAAGCACTATGCTACCTTTCAAATGTATGATTACTGAAAATTTACCGTCTTTTGAAAAAGGGTTCCATTTTAACTGTGGATAGGTAAATTATAGGGTGGCCATGAAATGAAAATAGTTTGTTTAGTGATAAATTTACATAGATGTTAAAAGTTGTTAACGAACACGCTGCTCTACTGTTCCATTCAACAAAAGTGATCTAACAACGTAATATTAATATGAGAACCAATTCTTCCTTTTCCATTTAAATCTATTCTCAATTTTGAAAACTAATAACATACCTAGAAAGTTTTACTCTTTTTTTATTATTAATAATATTGAAATATGATGACGATGACAGAAACACACAATATTTTGTATTATATACTTTGAAATTTGGATATGCATATTTTGTATCATGACAACCAATTTTCTTCTTTAATAAATTTCCATTGAATTGTAGAAATAATGGACATCATTGCAATTCTCAAATTAAAATCAAGTAAATTGGTAATTTTTGGTAGACCAAATAAAATAAAATGATATCTGTGTATTAATTGAATACCATGGTTTATGGGAATGAATTGTTTGTTAATTTCGTTGTATATCATTAAAAAACATCAATTTATTTGTGTGTGCTCATTTCCCGAAAATTGCATGAAAACAACATGAAATGAATCTCTTTTCTATTATTATGAATTTCACATTTATGCGACTAATAACTAATGAGACTGTGCACGTATTTTTAGGTATGTAGGCCAACACCAAAAAACCACCAATATGGCTGATATAGTGATACAGTTTGCGGTTTCAATTCAAAAATAAATGCTTTGAAATTTTTATCACGTACACACGCTTCTCATTCATACACAACACCAAAAATTAAATACCTTTTTACTACATTTATAAAATAGCTTTGATACCACACTAAAAACAATGTTTAATTAATTTCTTCTGACTCACACACACACACACACACACACACACATTTGTATATTCATACAACAACTAAAAAGAAATATTTATAAAATTTTAGCATAAAATATTTGTTTGTACCACAATTAAATGGTGCGGAATATTCCTATAATGGTAATGATACTACAATAATGAGATTATGTTCGTGATATTCAATAAAAGTTAAAGCTCTCGCGTGGAAATTTCACAATCAATTGAAATTTATTTTCTATTATATTTCACACAAACAATTAATTGACGAAAACTAATCAGAATTCTAATCACATTTTAAACAATTTGATTCGTTTTTATTTCATTTAAAATTAAATTTAATTTTTAAGGATTGATTTTTTGATACGTTTTGTTTGAAATGTAATTTCCCTAAATTAAATATAAAAGTTTAATATTTATATCAATTTCAAAAATTTACTTTTTATTACAATAAAAATACTAGAAGAAGTTCAATATGAAAATATTTTCATTTTGAATAGCAAAAAGGTAGAAATAGCAGTTTTTAGCACTTTTAAAAATTGTGAAATAAATTGAGTTTTGTAGGACCTTGCACTGTCCGCCCCTGTTCAAATCATCTTAAGAATCATAGAGGGTTAAAATAATATGGAGATGGAGCCACTTGCTTTTTTTTCACGGTATTTGACAAATAAGCTTAACGTTTACAAGGAACGTCAATGGAAGGCACTCATGAATTAAAAAAAAGAAACAAATTTAATCTTTTTTTTTTTTGAAAAATTTCAAATGGAAAATATCATTTAATTTTCAAATATTCTCTTTTTAACCATCAAACATTTTCCAACAAATTTTTTCCTATAATATTTGAAATTGTTTTAATAATTTGTTAAATTGCTTTTTCAGTTTTCCATATATTTTTGCCTCATCATAATGTAATCCAATATCAAATATTTACTTGAACACAATAAAAAAATATTTTATAGTAAAGTTCTAATCTTGCATTGTAAAACTTTACTATTTTTTTTTTTTTTTTGAATATTGGGGGTTATATGATCAAAGTGTTATACATACAAATTATTTTAAAATTTTATTGTACTCTAGTAAACACATATAAAGCATAACAAACATTATAGGATTTGCACGTTTCGATCTATGTAGGTTTGTGTTTAAATTGAGTTTAAAAGATAGATAGAAGGAAAATAATAAAATAATGGTTTTTGTTACAGATGAACAACAACAAAAACAATGTGCATTTTCATTGAAAATAGAGTTTTTTTTACCCTCTAAACACATTATATGCAATGTAAATAGATATTTTAAAGAGCAAGAGCAGATAAAGTCCATTAATAAAATGAATAAGTTAATATAATATTTAGATATCATAATAGTTTTCATTCACATTATGAGGCTGATGCCACTTACATGGATGCTTGGCTTTAAATGAATTGTAAGTAAAAATTGAAATAAAATCATATTCAGGGTATGTTAAAATTTACTTTATAAATATTAAAGAAGTCTGAAACTCTTGTTAAACTTGTAATGCCCTTATTGCATTTACAAAACTTTTGTATTTGTGTAATTGGAAGAATATTGCTTGGTATATTGTTCTAGTACATTCACTTTATTATTCAGATAGATAAATTATGGATGAGTTAGAGGCGGTTTGTTACATTTCAGTAAACTAAATACTCCAAAGTACTTCTTTTTATATCGTTTTATTCCTTCTGATTGTGTTTGTAAAAGCGTTAAACAAAATAAATTTTGTAAAATCATGTAAATAAGAATTTTAAGCAAATAATAGTTTGTAATTTCAGGCAGATAAGCAACTTTTAATACAAAGAAGAAAAAGTAATTCGTTTTTCTTTCATTAAGGGTGAGTGCAATTTCTCGACTTTATTTGAGTTTGCTAACTTGATTAAGGAATAAATTTAATATTTTCATAACTTGGTGATGATGATGAGAACAATGCTTAGCATCATTACATTGTAAATTAAATAAATGCAATAAGCATTTTATTATTTAACTTTGAATTTGTGATTTCATGACACGAGGAAATGGTTGATGCTGCATAAAAATTAGAATGCGAAGTTTCTTTTATTTTAACGGTTTTCATGAAGATTCTCAAATTTGAACTAAAATCAACAAAAGAAAATCGATACGAATGTTGACCATTACGCCCGCTTTGTTCAAGGTATAAGACTTATAACAAATTCGTATGTGTATAGATAGCGGAAAAAAATATAACCTGCTCTGTACGTAAATTATAAGGAGTTATACCATGCATAAAGTAGTAGTTAAGGTGAAGAGCTGAAGCCTAATCAATCGGGCGTGTTTATTTTCAAAAAAGACCACCCTACTAATAGCCTTAACGCTGATAATTAATCATTGATACAGTACGTCATCTCTAACTCGAGAGACGAAATTTTAAATGTGCATTTCTAGTAAACAGGCAATAGTCAAAAGGATATATGAATCCTGTGTATATCCAACGCTGTTTTTACATAAGAATACATTGTTGGATATACACAGGATCTAGAAAATGCCTGTAAACTAACATTGAACGAATCCTTATCAATAATTGAATGATAAATCATCAGTGATAGTAAAAAGTGTCTCATACAAATTCAAAAGATGATGATGCGGATACTGTCAAGTCTCCATATAGTGAAAAATACAAATACAAAAAGCCACGGATGTCTTGTAAGCATCAGAGGACAATAAAAATTCATCTTTGCAAGGATATCCGGACATTTTATTTTATTAGTCAAGATATCGAGCCCAAACATTACGTTGGAATGTCTTCTACGATCTCTGATAGATCCCAACTCGAAAGTTTGACACATATGTTCATAATTATTTGTGCATGATCCTTCAAAACAAAATGAAGGAACCTTTTTGAATTTTTTCCATCTTAACATCGTAAAACTGCTAATGTACCGACCACCCAACACTACAATACTCTAATATCGTGCCAAAAGAACTCTTGGAACTGACATTAAACGAAGCCCAAAAGAGAACGGGCTTTTGAGATTCTCATGACATGACTACCATTAAAATGCGAAATAGAGGCATTGTGTCTAGTGAGTAATCGAAAAGAAAAGGCGGTCTTGCACGTGAAATTGATATTAATTTGCATCTGTTTAGACTCAGATCGAGCCCCATATCCGAACACCACAAACAAAACCTTTGAGTGCTGACTGCAAAAGCAGGCAATCACCAAGTGAACGAATAGGCCAGAAAATTTTAAAGTCGTCTGAATACATTACAAAGTAAACATCGTCCAAAACAAAAACAACAAAATTAATCATAAAGACAAATAGTGTGGGAACGACATGGCTCCCTTGAGGGACACCTGATCGAACGAAAACATTTGACGACTTACTATATCTAACTGTGATATACTGAATACCGTTAGTCAAGCAAGATTTAAACCAATCTATCACTGAGCCAGAAACACCAACAAGAGCTTTTAAAAAACTTGAAACTTCACACGATCGTAAACTTGCTTAAAATCAGTGTAGCAGACATCTGTGTATACGTTCAGATTATTTTCAATAAATGGAGGCTTGGCTGTACTTCAAAAAAAAAAAATGCATTTTTTGATCTAACTTTTTTAAAAACATCATTTCAGCTATCTTTTGACTTCTCTCCCATATCTGGATCTTTTTTTGTTATCTCAATTTGAAAATTTTTTGGTGTATTTTCTGAATAAGGTTAAATCTGAAAGGGTTAAGTATCTGAGAAGAAAATATTCGACTTACTTTGAGAAGTATTCCTGAGGCTAAGTATAGTTTTTGCTGAACTATGAGCATTTCTTTGAAAATCACATTTTCTCAATGTGTCATAGGGCGATTTTTTTAGATATCCGTGCTCAGCGATCATTCTTAATCTGGTGTTTGGTCAGATTTAACTATGTAAGCCAAATTGCAAGAATTTTTTTGAAAAAAACGCTCTTAACATTAATTTGAAATTATACTTACCATCCTTTTAATAACCATTACACTCAATTGAAGCCTTAGTAATAAAAAATAATGTTATTTCAATAAAAATATTGACATAGTATTCTTTTATTATATTTTTTTTCAATATCCGTTAAAATAACGCCTTTTTCCTTTGTCATTCGAAAAAATTTATTGATTAAAATATCATATAAAATATAACAAATTCAATAATAATCTTCATTCATCGTTTATCATATTAATTAAATATGTACAATAACACTTTTTTTTATATTAATTTTTTAACATTTTTACAGTGATAAGGTTTCAATCAATATTTTCTTGTTTGTTTTTTTTTGCTTATTTTATATTATTTTTGATCTCACATTAATCATCATCATTTTTTGTTTACATTTTAAAATGTATCAAATTTTTTATTATTAATACATTGGAGCTTTATTTTACAAGCAAACAGCAATTTTTAATTAATTTTTTTTTTGTGTAATTGCATATACGCTTTATATTTTTTTAAAATTAATTTATAATGTATATTCATTATTATTTTTTATGAGATTTATTTATAAAAAGGATGGTGATGATGATCAACGATGTGCTTTATTAAATTTATTATCATATTTTTTAAATTTTTTATAACGAGAATGATGATGAAATTTTCCACATTTTTGCAATGAGTTGAGGTTAAATTAAAAAAATTTTAAACGGTTCACTTTTTTATTAAAACGAAATATGACAATGAATTTTCAAGTGAAATTTCTCCGAAATCTGTCTGTGATATGTTTCAAAGAGAATTGAAATGAATTAATTTAAAAAAAAAAATTAAAGGTGATTGTTTTTACTTTTAAATTTGGTTAAACAGAATTTTTTTCATGAAAACTGCTTTTGATACGAAATGCGATTAAAATTATTTGAAATATTAATTGAAATATAATAATTTTTGAGTAATCAGCATCCGATTATCCGAATAAATAATAAAATAACATATTTTAAATATAATTTAAGAACATTTTAATAACAAACAAAAATAATTTATTGGATTACAAATATCAATTATTATGAAAATTAAAATGAATACAAACTCTTATTTTATTATTATTCACTGAATCATCGAATATGAAAATGAAATTAATTTCTTTGTAATTAAAATCCATTTACTCCTTTCTTTGTTTTTAATTAGTAACCAGTAAAAAAATAAAATTTTATCTGTGTAACAAATTTTATCAGAAAAAGTCAGATTTTTTTCATTAAAATAAAATAAAAATATAAAAAAGGTAACTTTTGTGATTTTTTTTTGTAATTATGATGAATTGTTGACTCAGGAGACCATCATTTTTTGTTTGATTTTATTCATTGTTATCCTTTTTTTGTTGAAATTTTACATAACTAATTTTTTTTTTCCTTATTTACAGTTTCGTTTTCAAATCGAAATTATGTTGATCCATGAGTTTTATATCATAGATTAAATCGATTTCCAGTTAATGTTAAAATAAATTCACATTGAGAAGATGAAAAAAGTGTTGCAATGAGACTTAAAAATATTGACACAAAATGATGACTTGATGATTGAAATGTGCTGGAACCTGGAAATGTTTATAAAAAAAGGAAAAATATTATTAAAGTTTCATTCAAAACCAAGGAAAAATAGTCGTATAATAAAATTTTCATGATAATTTCTGGCAAAATCCTTTACTTGTACAAACATAAAAATAAACTTTAAGCATATAAACACAAAAGAACATGAAAAAACCAAGATATAACATATCAAATGAATGTTTAAACAGAATTAAAAATAAAAAGTAATGTGAGAGAATAAGGGAAAACTTTCAGACCGAACATTCATGTCAAATGATAATAACATAAATGAGGATAGTCGTCTTGTTTTTTTTTTGTTGTGTTTTGTTCTGTTTCCAAAACTACAAGTTTAACAGATACATTGCAATACAAAATATAGAATGAGATACAAAAGCCCAAAATTTAGCCAGGAGTGTTTTTAAATATCGGTGTGTAGTTTTGTCTTTCGATGTAAATGCAGCATATGATGAGACTTCACTCATTTACATAATCATATTATGAGGCTTTTTGAATGTATTTTAAGGTTCACCAAGTAAGTTTTAGAGCATAAGATGTTTTTTTATTTTTTAGGGGGTATGTAATGTTGTTATTAAAGTGTTATGAGCATGAACGTGTAACTCACTTGTAAAACTGAAATTTAAGTTGTTGCTGTAATTTTAAATTTGGCTTGTGAATGAAGTTTCAACTATCAATTATGAAGTTTCAAGTGACAATTGTCATTTATGAAGTTTCAACTGTCAATTATGACGTTTCAACTGTCAATTATGACGTTTCAAGTGTCAATGGTCATATATGAAGTTTAAAATGACATTAATGAAGTTTCAAGTAACAATTGTCATTTATGAAGTTTCAATTGTCAATTATGACGTTTCAAGTGACAATGATCATTTATGGAGTTTCAAATGTCATTTATGAGGTTTTAAACGTCATCTATGAAGTTTCAAATGTCATTTATGAAGTTTCAACTGTCAATTATGAAGTTTCAAGTAACAATTGTCATTTATGAATTTTCAAATGTCATTTATGAAGTTTCAACTGTCAATTATGACGTTTCAAGTGATAAAATGTCATTTATGAAGTCCCAACTGTCATTTATGAAGTGATTCTTATAAATCAAGTTAATTTTCATCAAATTCCCTCCTTGAAACGTATTTAAATTACAGCTCACCTCTAAAAATGACACAGACATCACAAAATGTTAACAAATTTGTAAAAGTTGCATATCTTTTCCCATTTAAATTTTTTAAGAAAACTATTCAATGTATTCACTTGGCATTCTCATCTTCTTCCATTCACATTACCTATTATGAAAGAAGTTTTAAGAAAATTTGTTATAGTTGAAATGTTTACAAATGCTTTTTGGGTAAACTAACGACTAACATTCATTTTATGCAATTTAAATTTCAAAAATAGAAGAAAATACTATTCAGATTGTGTAATTGCCCGTTATATGATATTTGAAAATATGTTTTTATGTTTTGAATAGATTGAAGAACATCTGTTTTTTTTTAAAGAAGTTCCATGTGCAAGTAAATATATAGAATTAACTGGGCTATGTCTTAGAAATAAAGACATTTTCTTATCATGCAATGAATGTTGTAATGCGATAAAAAAAAAAACAGAAATATTTCAATAGTTAATGAAATTATTTGACACACATACACAGAAACGCACACAACATCACAAGCGTTGCATTTGTAAAAACGCTAGGAAGAGTCATGAAAACCTTCTTTTAAATTTTTTATAACCTTAGCTTGGCTTGTGTTGCTTAGAAACATATTTTTTATGTCTTATTTATTTATCTTAGAAAAAAAACACTGTTTTAAAGGAAAAAAAGTAAGATATTGTCGTTGCAAGCTAGAGTCATAAAATTCCTCTTCTGGTCTTCTTACATTTAAATGTAAAAAAACATGGAATAGCGTTTGCGTTTAACGTGCATCATTTTATATTTATTTTATTTATGATCATCGTATTCAACGTTGAAAAAAACAGACATGTAACAAAAAATTTAAAAAAATAGAATGAAACCGCCTTTTCTTTATAAATAAAGATGGAAAAAAGTAGAAAATACTGCTCACTACGGAGTAATAAAAATAAAATTGTATTGTTTTGATTTATACAACGACGTTACACGACATTTCCTTATTTTTTTTATGTAACTTAATATATTTTAAATAAATGAATTAAATTTCCTTACCTGAACTTCTCCAGGTAATCAACTTTTGGTTTGTCAGTTCATCCATAGACGGTACATGAATCGTTGCTACAGACTCCTTTATTGCTTTTGGCACTTCACGTATATGCGAGACACATTTTAATTTTACACGTGAATTATTTTCACCAAAAATACCCTTATGTAGGCGAAATTTCAATTCTAAGCTACGTGAATAGAGGCGAAATCCATCAGCTTCAGTTATGTGTTCGCGTTGTGTTTGCACCCACTCACCAGGAACCTTGAAATTGAAAGACAAAAAAAATTAAAGTCAAACATTAATTTGGTGGTTCGTTTAAATTGAAATAGGATTTAAATGAGAAAAAAATTATATTAAGACACATTAAGTCAAAAAAAATAAAGGGACTTATAAGAGGCGGTGAAACTATTACACCATTTTCAGTAACTTTGAAAAAATTGCGAGTAACTGAATTTTTTCAAAATCGCTTAAATATCAAAAATCTCCGATTCATCCAAAGTTTCAAATCATCTGCCAAAATCTGTAAAATTTTCACTGAATGTGTTCAATTTCCTTTCATTTAAGTCAGATCAAATTACAATTTATGTAAATGTTCCATCGTCAGGTAAGACTTTTTTAAAATCCTTTTCATTTTCCTTAAACGCACATAAATTTTAACTTACAAAAAATCCTACTCCCATTTTCACCATGGAACCAAAAATAAATTGATTCAAATTTGTCAAAATAACATTTGCACCAAATACCAAAATAAATGGCAAATAAAATCTGAATAGACACAACAATTTCATGCAATTTATCTTCAAATTTCACGATTTCTTTTTATCCTGGTTTAATTTTTTTATTTCTTTGAATTTACAGATACAGAAGAAGGAAATTTGAAGAAAATTGGTACCCTAAGACAGTTTTTTCATTTTTTTATTATAATTTTTTTTTTATTTGAATAACACAACAACTGTCTTTCTTGAACATAAATAAAAAAAAATTAAACAAAATTAAAGAATGATACAATAATGAAGGATATTAAAGAGATTGGTTACATTACAACTCGGAGGGAGATGGAGGATATAAATAAAAAGAAGATAACTAGATAAATTACAATTTTAAAAGAATAATTTCATTTGAAAAGCAGAAGATATCCTTTTTTGATTTAATTTTCAAATGTTTATTCAGTATATTACTCTATTACATCTTAAAAAAAATTTTTTCCTGTATATTTTTCTTTTGCACATTCAATTCAAAGATAAATAAAAATCCTAATAATAAATGACGGAATAAATTTTAAAAATGAGAAAAATTTTTTCATATTATTTGTATAGTAAAAATATAGGTCATGTACCGTAACTTTTAAGCAAAAACTCGTAATGTGATGTAATGATGAGCATCATAAGACTAAGTTTAGATGAAAGAAAATAACGTAAACTCACCTTCATATCATTAATATACCAATTGATTAACGCAGGTGGAAATGAAATGTCGGATGTACAATTTGCAACAACAAAATCACCAATTTCATATCGATACCCTAAACCACTAATCACTGGATCTTGACGTGGTAGTGCTACAAATACAAATAATAAATGAATTCATGAGTTATTTTTTTTCTTCGCATGTGTAAGATCATTAATAAAGTTGTGTAAAATGAATGAAAAATCATTAATCACTTTTCTCTTATTTCACTTGAATTGTGAATTGAGATACTTACCAATCACCGTCATATTTGATGATTCATACACAATTGGAAAGGCAGGAGCATCTCCAGATACTTCACATTTATAAGCACCACTTGAACGAACACTTAAATTATCTAATGTAACACGACACTTTGTCCTGCCACAATCATATGGATCATACGGTTCTCTAGTTAAATGAACACCATTAACTGGAAATGTCATTATTTGTTCTTCCATATTTGGTGCATATCTACAAAAAATAAAACATCAAAAAAATTATACATATATTGAAATACAAGAATAACATGTGAAATGGCATAGCAAAAGGGATTTAGAGAGAATTTTGTATTTGAAATAACAAGCGTAAATGGTGTATAATCCAAATGAAAATGCAACAACATCAAGATACGTGTGTGCATTAAAACCGCATGACATTTTCATTATTATAGTAATTTGTGTTATTTTTCGTTGTTGTTGCACTTATTTTGACGTGCAAAACAAAATTTAGATCTCATTGCTGCATTTGATAATATTTGTACACAATTTGAGCAAAACAACATTGTTACAAAATATTTATGACTTTATGCGAAATGTTACTTTTAATGGAAAACTAGGACAAAGTTTTATATTTAACTTTGTAAAATAAAACGGTAAAGTTAAGGGACAATTTAATTTGCAACAGTTTCATTTTAATGTTTAATTAACGGTTATTCAAATCAAATACCGTCATACTACGAGAGTCCAAAGAAGTGATTTCAATTTTTAATAACGAGAAATTCTTACCACTTGGCGGTTTAGAAAAGTGCATTCGATGGGACTCGTTTCATTGAATAAAATTTAAAAATTTATTTTAAAAAATCCGCCATTTTGAACATTTTTGTAAAGTCCGCCATATTGAAATTTTTGAAAAAACCGTCATTTTGAAAAATAACGCTATTATGATTTTTTTGCAACTCCGCCATTCTGCGATTTTAAGCTTTTGACCGTTTTGGGGCTCTGGAAATTAAGTTTTACTTTAAAATATAAATAAATGTTAATATTTTGATTCTGCCATTTTGAAATTTCGAAATTCTAACATTTAAGGCAAATTTGAGATTTTGGGCTTCTAAACGTTTTCATGATGAACCATGTCATTACACTGTGAGTACTAATCACTCTTTATTTATTTAATATTCTATTATTTGAAATAAACATCATCATTTACAACATTTTCCATCAAATAAATTATATTTTCAATTATTGAAATTTTGTTGTAAATAATTTAAAATTATCAATATAACATTTGCCTTTTTGCACAAATTTCAATTGAACGAAAACCGTAAATATTAATAATAACAGAACAGCAAATGAAAATAATTTACATGTTAATTTAATGACAGACTGATGATTTCTGTTAAATTGAAAATTAATTATGATTATTAAAAATTTTATGTTTATTTAAACCACATAAAATTTTTCAATTTTTTTTTTTAAAAGTAAGTTTAAAACTTATTCGATTAATTCAATTATTTCAGCACTTAATTACATGAGGATATGAAATTAATTATTATAACCATAAAACTCAATTCAATTTCATCCAATTCATTTTCATTTGATTTTTTTTTCGATTATAACAATAACTTAATCAAACACACAATAAAAAATAATCATCATTGCATAAAAAAGGTAATAACAGAAAAAATTCACACACACACACACAGACACACACACATAAATAAATGAAACACATTTTTCACTTCATAAAACACCTATTTACCTACATATATGCAAACAATCAACAATGGTTCCAATGTTTTGTATATTAAAAGTAAAAAAAATTGTATAGAAAAACGAGGAAAAAAAACCCACATCATTATTTTTGTCTGCAAACGAGTAATCGATTATCTGGGATTCAAATAACATGCATTCATCACAAAATAAATTCGTAGTATGGTTTTGTTGCTGGTTTTATGAATAGAATTCATTGGATAATAATATTGGATACATTTTTTGTTCATAATAACAGAATTCAAATAAAAATATTAGTTGGGTAAATGAATATGATTGAACAACAGCTGGTCAATGAATTTGTTATAATAAAAAAGTATTATTATACTTTTTTATTGCGTGTGTGGGCTTTAATATGTAAAAGAATAGGTCAATTATTTAAGGGTAAATTGAAATGAAATTGTGATGAAAAATGTGTAGGACGCTGATAAAATCAGGTGAGTTAAATGGAATTATTATTTAAAAAGGAAATATAACTTATACTTGTATAAAAATTTTTCATACATAGCCCAAATCTCAAGAGCAGCTAAGCTACCCCTGATAGATAGGATAAGACAACACTAGTACATACAGTATGATGTGTGTGGATTACAAAAGGCCCAAATATAAAGTGGCTGAGGTGATCTTGGGAATCTGCGTTCGATTCCTGGCTAGTACGCTATCATAACATAGCATGACCTCTGATAGATACGACCCGCATTCTCTATATGGGATATACAATAATTTCGAGAACAAATGTTTCTTTAAAAATTCATGAAACTCATGAACGTGAGAATAAATTCAAAAACTTTTGACTGTATTTCGTAAAAAAAATTCACTGTTGGAAGCGATAATCAACGTCACTCCGACACTTTACAACTTTGTTAACTCCAAAACTAGGTATCGATTTTTTTAGTTGGATAGAGAAGCTCATAAGAAAAAAACTTTAACTCATCGAGTCTGCGAATGGGAATGTGCATGCCCGTACACGTTCTTAAATCCCTAGTTATAATCCACCTAAAGCTGTCACCACCTTTCGAATGCACTGTCAACCTGATACAGAACCTAATGATGATGAATAATCAACATGATGAGCAAGTTTTCGAATTTTCAAAATCATAAAACCCCATCGCATTACAAATTTTGAAACTTTACCGTGGTAGATTTGGTTTTCCAAGCACACCATCGTAGTAAAAGCTTCATTGAAAGTCATGTAAGTACACTTAATTGCACTCAAATCCACATCAATAAATTCATTCAATTTAACTTTATTTGCATACTCTTTCATCTGCCCACTACATCAAATCAATTTAATATCAAATACAACTTAATTGATTCTGTTTACGATACAAATTTTAATCATCACATTATAAATATTGTATCTACTCCATATTTCATGTTATTATTATTAATGAGCAACTAAAGTGCATCGTTCCAATATTTATGATTATTATTTTATGGATTTTAAAATGTATTTATGTATGTGTGCATATTGGTTTGATGGCCTTTAAATAATTTTATTTTAAAATAACGTTATATGTGATAAGCTCTTTAGTTGTGCAACATTAAGCACACATTTTATTTTATGTAAAAGAGGATTGGATCCATTTTGGTTCTATAAGCCAAGGACATTTTTACTCAATTTAAATCCAAAGATTTTTTTTATATCATTATGTATGGAAATGTCCCTATTTTACATTATTGGCTCAATATTTTTTTGGCATATAAATTTTTCCCACACTCACATTTTAAGTGCCATTTGAGTATAAATCATAGACTTTATCATTATGCGATACAATTTAAGAGTACATTTACCATCTGGCAAACAGTAAAAAATTCTGAGGACACACAATCAATAATCAACAAATTTCCACTTCATCAACTCCATCATCAAGTTGTGTTACATCCTACTTACCTATTATTAGTATTATTTGTATTGCCTTCATTTATTAATGTTTATAGATGAGCTCTGTGTAAAATATTAGCTCCTTTAAATTTATTTTTACTCTATTTTTCGTCTACCAATTTATTTTGCTTGTGTTACTAAATGTATTGTCATCAAGATGTCGGATGTTGATTACATGAGTAGGAGCAGCAACAACAACAACAATCAAGCACCCAAAAAAACATACATACAGAATGTCATCAGATGAAATTGACATAGAGAAAGTTAGGGAAAAAAATATGTACTCAAATATTTGACAAGTTGATGAAATAAAAAATGAGGGCTAATTGAGGGAAGCAGTCAATGGGAAAATGTGATATCATTCATTACGTACTTTAGTGAGGACAAAATATTTTGATGCTAAAAAAAAAATGACATTGACATGGAGCACAAAAAAAAAGGGTATGTAAACTTGTTTGTATTATTATTATTTTTGATTTACAAGATTGTTAAGGTCTGATTTGTTTTTCATGTTGTAGGGTTTGTTGAATATCAATTTCATACAGCGCCACTTTTCTAGTTAAGGTATTTTTGAACCTAAAAGACGCAAGACATGATATTGAGGATATAATGAAGTTGATGCTGTAAAATCGTAATCCTACAGTTTAATAGCCCAGAAATAATTTTGCTTCTACAGTTCTTCTCAGTCATTGTTGATTGATTTCAAGGATACGTGAAAAGATGTGCCACGTCATGGCAAAACTTAATCGTGGTTGAGTCGAGCAGAGGGTGATCCTTGCGAGAAGGTGTGAGTCCTTTTATATAGGTGATTTATAGAAACAAGAATCTATCCTCAAATTCACAGATATGGAACGATACTTCCGCGGCTAAGCTATGACAAACCCTCTTATTCCGGTTAAAGCACGCAAAAAGTTCAATGGTTAAATCTTCTCAACGAATCTTTTCATTCAAAATTTCACCCATATATTCGCAAAGTGTAATAATTTTCCATTATATACTATTTTTTTTGATACTAGTGTTAAAATGACATGACACATGAAACAAGTTTCTTCTGGTTCAGTTAAATTCTATTTAAATGATTGCATAATGTGAAAGGAAGAAGAAAAAAAATGAAATTAAGTAAATGGAAATATATTAAAAGGGAAATCGTTGTAGCAGGATGGCGAGAAAAGGAAGTTCAAAAAAACCACGAAAGGAAACTTCTTAAGCTGTTCCATTGATTAAAAGCAATTTCTGTAGATTTTAATCCAAAACGATTTTAGATTAAAGATTGATACAAATTCATCTCGTTAAATGGTTGTGTTATGAAATAAACGGAAAATTTTAATCCCACACTATAAAAAATGCATTTACATAAATAAAAAATCATGCTACAAAACGGTAGTAATAAAAATAAATATGAAGGATATAAAAAAAATATATTTCCGTGATTCATGTTTCCCAAGAAAATCTTGTTTATGATGAATATTACTATGCAAGCACACATTATAAATAAATGTATAAATACAGTAAAAAAACGGAAGCATAATCGGTGTAAAAAAAAAATTACATCTTCTCACCATGTTCACGTAAATCATCTTCAATAAAAACGGAAACCGGGTACACATTAAATAATTTCTTTTGATTTCCCTGGTTTTTCATTTCAACTACATTTTTCTCCCAAACACACGAGAAAAAAGCGGACGTGTTGCCTAAATTATTATTAGTATTATGTCTAAATCCTCACACACACACAAATGAAATTTATGAGTTTCAACGTTTAGACATAATCAAAAAAGAATGCGTGGTGTTGGAAATTTACTTATTTATGATTTCTTCTTTACATGAAGCACATTCATGAAATATGGCTGGAATATAATATTCAACAACTTAACTGATTCAATGTATGTCTAATATTTTTATGGTGGTATTATGATGATTATTGTTTGTGTATATGAATGTAAGTCTAAAAGATTTCCGGGTGTTTTATTTCAAAGTCAGTATGAAACATCAACTTTTAGATTAGAAAACGTGTTTCTGAGAATGGAGGAAAGGAGGGCAAATTAAGGTCTCATACCCATTTATTATATTGTATTATATTAAATTTACTTATATGCCACGGAAGAAAAATTCTCCAGTTTCACTGTTAATACACTTTATAAACTAAAAGCAAAGAACAAAATAAAATAAATATGAATGTCACTCGAGGGACAATAAAAAGGATTACATTACAAGCTTTTTTTGTTGGATCAAATTCATGTAGAAATATTCTTCTGTGTTTGAATGTGCCTTTTACTTTGGTTTATGACAGAAAGACATCACTTAAATCTTTCCACATACACACAACACAAATACAATTCTCTTTTTTTTCAGTGTCCAGGGAAAATATTACAGTGAATACATTTAACATCTTGATATCATACAAAAAAAACGTATTGAATTTCGTCTTTAAAATGAATTGAGCATTGTTGTCATTCAATATTGGACTATATTTAACTTCAAATGAAAAGTAGTGTGGTATCTGGAATATTAAATTTCAAAGTTAAATTCATTTTATAAAGAATTCTGCATCAGGTGGAATTCCAAGTGAATTTTGACTGACTGTTAATAAGGCACATTTTAGTTGTATTAAAATATAATAAAGTTAATGCTTCTCATCTCAATGGCAAGTATTTCTTAGAACTGAATTCCCTTTTAAATATAACTTTCATAAGATTGCTTTAATGAAAGTGACATATTCACTTGTGTATTTGTTTTTTTTTTATAGGTTTTGCACCATATACTTTTATGACGAAGATGGTTTAGAAGTCTTTACATTTGATCTTTCAGTGAGAAGAAGTTTATGACCTTGGATATGAGAGTGAAAATTTTTATGAAGGATTTTGAAATTTTTTTTACAGATTGCAAATTTCTTCTACATGCAGATGATATGAAAATTTTAATCACAATCTGAGGAAACTTGATGATTGATCTACGAATGACATGTTATTGAATGTAAAGAAGTGCTTTAAAATTGGTTTACGAAGAGAACAATTGTTAATGTGAATATTCTTTGCTACGATATTGGAGTGGTTAAGTTACCCAGGAATGGTGTCATTAAGGACTTAGATGGTATTTTGAACGTCAGCTCGAATTAAAGTTTCTCATTGACTTGATTGCATGGCATTAGATGGGTCAATACTTTCCCAGGATCTCCTGTTGGGTGCGTATTCGGCCAGCTGTGAGAATTTCCTGGTGTGATTTAGTAGCAGAAAACCTTCTCAGGAGTACGTCTTGCGCCCTGAAGGGTAAGTACAGGCTCTCTCAAGAGGATCAGGTATCTCAGTCTCGTTAAGACATTGGTAGAAAGGATGCGCCAAAATTTTTCTTCAACAAAATTGGCATGGCACAATAACTAAATATGGACAATTGATCCGTTTGTAGGTCTGAGTGCTGGTTCTCATCTGTGGAGATCACCGTTAAAAATCTTTTTGATTTGTCAAGATATAGAGGGGAGTCAATTTGACCTCACTTAGTACTTCGAGTATTTTCAAATTACAGTGAGTCTAACGATAGTTTTTTTTGCACGACCGCGAATCACGATTTCAAGTCATGTCAAATCAAAAACTAAATCAATAAATTGAAAATCGCCTGATAAAATGATAATTTACACAGATTGAATCTCATTTTTGCAGTGTACACAAGGAAATAAATATTTACTCAAGTTTTCCAAAATTTGCACAAATTGAACAATGCATGAGTTTCAATGTCAAACAAAAAAAACTTGTGTGTTTGATTAATTTTTGACGTTACTTTTAAAACTGCTTTATTTAATTTTTTTTGAATCTTTATTTTAAATTCATTGACGGATCTTGACGAAATCTGTTTAAACAACTGAATTTATTTTTCGTTGAGCAAATAATATGACTCCAGCTTTGCTTGAAATTAATTCGTATAAATAGTGGACTTTTTTATCGAATATTTATCATTTCCTGTTTAGTTCTGAATTGAGAATAATCAAATCAAGACAATTAAAATGAAATTCCTTTCATTGGTAACTCTTTTAATTGGGCTGGCTTCGGTAAGTGATTTCATTGTAAACTTTGAAATGAAATTTAATTGTATTAGACTTCTCATTTTAGACCAGTAACGCATTATATGAACCAGCCTTACAACGTGTAATTGATTATTTTCAAGGTTCATTTAGTGAATATTCGGTTAATTTTGAAGCTTTCATGCCACCACTTGATCTCTACCAAAATGTATTCGTATCATTAGAGGAAATTTTAAGACCCCTGATTGAAGTGAGACGACCAGCAACTTTAAAAGCATTTGATCATATTGTGCTCAATCAAAAATCATATCAACCTGTGTATGATGAAATCAAAGCCCTCAATGACCAATACAAGTTGTGGATTCGAGGAAATTGGACTAATTTTGGTGCAACATTTGTTCAATTGTTTGAAGAAATTGACAGAAATCTACCTGCAGTTGATGAAATTTTGGCAAATCGTCCTGAATGTGGTGAAACTGATCGGGCAGTTATCAGATCGGAAATTTCAGGTTATGATTATATTGCATTGTATGAGGTTGTAGCTGGAATAAACAATGGAGATTTCAATAATTTCTACACAATAACTGATAATACATTGATGAATTGGGTTTATGAAGTTGCTCTTGTGATGTCTGATGCAGATCCCTTGATTGCAATTGAAAAGTTGGAAGCAAGAATTTATGCTGATACACAGAAATTGGGAGTTCAAATCGTGACACTTGGGGAAACGATCATTAACACCATCAATACAGAATTGAGTGAATCGATCGCTAAAGGATATGGACTTATCGCGAAAGTGATTGAAAACGCTCAGGTTGCACAGTGCAATGGAGAATAAATTAAGACGTCTCTAAAAATAAAATTTCCAAAGCTTTGAGAAACTTAAGTCAAATTTCAAAATTGCAATGGACTTATCAATCAAGTTTGTTTAAATTCAATGAACTCTTTCATACAAGTCCATTGTAATTTTGAACTTTGAATCAATTAAACATGAAAAATAAAATTATAATTCTTACAAAGTAAAATTATTGAAAAAAAAATTTAATGAAAGTTTTAATTTTTTGTCCAAGTGACTCAATTTAAAAATCATCATCATACCAAAACATTATTTCAGAGATTTTTTATTCCTTTCAAAGCCTAATTCTGAATAATAAAGAAATTTATTTTTTTTATCTTGATTATAGATGTCATGTTAGATTTACTTCTTGTTTGTCTTTATAATTTTAACTTGTATTAACACACATACATACAAACGCACAAACAAAAAGAAAATTCAGTTCATCAACTCCCATATTTCATTTATTTCCTTGCGGCTGTGACACAAGATTGATGATACTCGTTTTATTTTATTTTTTACTTGCTATAAAAAAAATACAAGAATAAATTATAATCATAAGAAAATTTCTAGATTAAATTAAACATTTAACCTAAAAAACTTATTTCAAGGACAAATCTGTTATTTTAATCATATAATCGTATTAAATCGTATCAAACATTAAATTTTTTGAATTAAAGCATAAAATTTATCCAAACACAGATATTAAAGAGAAAACATTTTATCTCGCATGTTATGAGCATGAAAAATTTAAAATGGAATATGAAATTCTCTTTTGTTGATTTCATTTCATTTCATTCCAAATTTTATTATTGTTATTGTTATGAATTAAGTGGAATTTTGTGCTGTATGGTTATGAAAAATAAATTGCATTTTTATTATTATTATTATATTATGTTGTGGTAAAATCTGTGTCAAGCCAAAAAAAATGTATCACTGTGCTTTTTAATATTTTGAATTTTGAACAAAAAATTATCATATCAAATTTTTTGTTGTTCTTTTTGTTGTTGAAATTTCACAAAGAAAGTACAGCAATGAGTTAACGATACAATTAATTTAAATCATAAAACATTACCTCTGGTTTTTATTGCCATACCATACCATAAAAGTCATATTTTATAGTTATCATAACAAATACTCACCTAAAAAACTCTCTATCATCTTTATACCACTTAACTGAATGCAATTTATCACTACCTAGATTATAACTGCATGATAACGAAATTGAATCTCTCACATCTGCTATTGTTGGGACGGCAATCCCTGTTAGGTGGAGTGCTGATGATAATTTTGCTGCTGTAATAAAAAAAAGAGAGAACATTGAAGATAAAAAAAAATTAATAAAAATATGGTTTTATCTTGTTATGAGCAAATTTCAACATGGATAGACAAAGAGATGAGGTGAAGTTATGGACATCGATTAACACCGTACACCACAATTTAATTCTAATAATTCTTAATTCTCTATCATTATTTAACTTTGTTCCTCGAATATGAGTGTTAAAAAAAACCGTTACATGAGTAATTTTTAATGAAATTTTTTTAACAAAGTTATTTTGTCAATGCCTTCGGTTTTTATTTTTATTGTAACGCTGTTATCTTTAAATGTCTAATAATCATAATGAAATATTTGGGTTAAGTTTATCTTTCCTCATCCATCAACTTTGTATGTCATCTCATCTCAAACAGATTCAAAAAAATTTCGTAGAACAGAATTTGATCAACTTTCCCAGGGCAATATTTTTAATTTTCATGTGTATGGAAACGACATTTTATTAAATTCCACACCACACCATTCAACCATTAAAACCAACATGCAAAACCACGAGCAACAAGAGAGAAGAAGATCAAAATACAAGGTTTAATAAACAATATATACAATTTTCATTGTCATATTTATCTGGAAACAAAACAAAAACACACATTTCCTATTGTTGTTATTTTAGGGTGATATTTTATGACACAGTTTACCCTGACCATGCACCCACACACACACACACATGAACACTAAAACAAGAGAGAGTGTCACAAAAGCCATAAAAATGTCGTTTGGTTAATGTATTGGGACTGGACGTTGTGCCAACAAAATGAACATTAAAGGTAAACAAAAAAAAGATAAAAATAAGGTATATCCGTAAAACAAACTAACCAAAGTACACATTTATACTATTAAAGTGAAAAAAAAAGGATAAAAGTAGACAATGAAAAAATCGTAATAATTGCGTGTGTGTGTGTGTCCAATTTATCCTCGTATTTTATTTTATTCTTTTATTACAATTTCATACAACACTGATAATGGAATAAATATGGTATCGTTAACAATTCTAACAATTAATGATAAAAAAAGGGTAAAACATTAGCATTTTCCGATTAAACTATGCACATACATGTACAAAAAACTCAAATAAAGGGATCAAGAAAATAAAAAGAAAAAAAAACAATAAAATGTGTTTCTTTTTTAACTTAAAAAGAGAAATTTTAGATTAACACACACATATATGTTGCTTTTCAATTTCAATGAAAATCGAAGTGTGAAGTCCTTTCGTTAATTTTATGATAATGGAAAATAAATTTGATAAGAGTTTGATCACTTAAATTGAATTATTAAAATTGAGTGCTGAATTTTCATTCACAAAAGGAACGATACAGAGGAGAAAATAATTCAAGGTCATGTAGCACACTTCTGCGGATAGATTCTGACTTTGCTTCCCTGGACGTGTCAAGCAAATTCTTGGTCAGCAGGTCTGACGATTGGTGGAGGGATCTTCTTCAATGCTAGCTTTGGCTTCCAAGAACTTTTTTTTTGTCACTTCCACCTTTTCAGCTATGTTCAGAAAATTCATAGAAATGAAGAATCAAGAACAATCAGAATTAAATTACAAGTCAATTTTACTCAACTGACCACTCTCAAAGACACCAAATTAAGATTAAATAACAAATTCACCTGAAACTAAATCAGTTTATTAGCGTATTATCGTCCCCTCAATATTTTTGTAATAATTTTATTTAAAAAAAGCAGCGTTTAATATTTATTCAATCTCAATGATTGGAAAATAATTTGGTTTCCCTAAATATTTTTATTATTATTATTATTATTATCTATATTTTTTTTCCTTCCTCCCATAAATGACAAGCAAATAATAATAGTCAAATAATGATGATGATAAAAAATCATTTTCATTTATCATCATTATTCTGAAAAAAATTGATCTCTTTATATGTGGCCCATGTTTTATACGAGTCTTTACAATAAATGATAAAAAAAAAATGATATTCAGATAAAATATAATAAAAGTGATTGACACGTTTTGCTATTATAATAATATCATAATGAGTGGTTTTTTTTGACGTTATATAATTTTTTTAATGTTTTATCATCAAAATATTAAAGAAAAACTTTGAAATATAATCGAACAGACAATGACCATTAACTCTCATTATTATTTAAGTACAGATACGATGTTCACTTAATAAAATTTGAGTTTAAATTCGTTTAATCTTCTCATATAAAAGTGCACTAGTGATTCTCAGCAGCTCGATTCTCGTTTTGACCATGAAATTTCACGAACTTAAGTTTCAGCTTCTCAATTTAAACTTCTGAATTTAAGACATTTTTGTCCAAGAGGTCCTCACAGATGATCTGAGTGATGCCCTCAAGTGCTTCATGTCGATTGGAGACCAGAGTTGGACCTTCAATGTAAGTTAAAAGTTCCCTTTTACAATTTCACATACCAAATTCACGTGATTTTTTAAATGGATAAAGAATAAAAAAAAAATACAAGTAATAATATAAAGTAAACGTGTTTCATTACATTTTTTTCCTCCCACATATATTTCGGAACATCAAATTTATACCAAAAATGCTTCTAAAAATATGTAGACATGTTCAAACATTGAATCATAACAATAAAGAAAAATTGTTTGAATAAAAATGTACGAAGAATAGAAATGGGAAGTGAACGTTTATTATTATTATTATTATTGGCAGCTTTGTGCTACACTTAAAAGAAAAAAAAAGATGTAGATGAAAAATTATGAGATGAATGAGGGTGTGATGAAAAAAATTCTTTTCGATATGTTACAATTCATATAATGCAAAAAAAGAAAGGAAAGATGAAAAAAAAGTATCTAAATAATAGAATATGTGTGTTTATTTTATTTTACTTTTTTTCTTTTTTTTTTGATGATGAAGAAAATCGGGAACAAAAAAGAAGAGGAAAAAAGGCAATATCACAACATCCGGAATATTGTAACATTTTTTTTGCCTTCATTTTTGCATCTTCTGCTACGATTTTTTCTAAGAACATTTTCAGACTTTTTTTATTTTATTATTGGTAACGAAAATTTCTTGTATACATTTATTAAAATTATAGCAAAACATTCTTGATATCAACCGTACTTTGTTCGTGATAAAAATGGCACGTAGCTTTAAACATACTTTGAATTAGTTATGCTTTATTTTTTTATTTATAATATTTTTTTACATGGATTTTTTTTATAGAATTTTTATGAATTCAGGTAGATTTTTGCCATTGGAGACAATGATGTTAAAAAATATGAAGTTGAACGTGAAACAGGAACTCATTTTGTCATTCTTTTTTAATATTTATGAATGAACGAAAATATAAGTTTATTAACGTTAAAAAAAAGTTTAATATGAAGTTGAAAAGATGATGGTAAGGTAAATGAAGGGAAAGTATTTTTTTTCGGAAAAGAATACAAATGAAAAAAATTAATAGTTAAATAATATTTCTTTTCAGATCAAATTCAGCACTCATCCAAGATCTAAATCTTGTTATCTCGTGGGAAACCTCACATAGTGGTCTACATGGCTTGTGGAGGATAGGGCAAATCAGTCCCCATATTTTAATGATTTCAGACCTCTGTTGAGGCAGCTTTCTAGGGTAGAATGGCGTCTAATTTGGACGCTATGCCCATTCTATCTTTCCAGAAGTCAATACTAAACCGTGGCTTAAGTACATGAACTGGTCAAGAAGAAATTTTGTGTTTGAAAATCGATTTATTCCAACCACAACAGAACTAAAGCACACCTGAACAGATTCAACATAGTCAAGGACCCACTCTGTACATGCCGACAGGGCTACCAGACAATAGATCACTGGCTGTGGTCATGCCTCAAACGCCACATATTTCCACATAGGTCCACATATTTTATGAATAGAACGAAAAAATAAAGGAAAAAAACACAGCACTCAGTTCTGCAAATGGACTCATTGTGCAAACCAATCTTAATATTTCATGAAAAAGGAACAAAATCTAGTGGAGTAGCTTAAACGTTAAAGATGCCACTAGACCTAGATCAATCCAGTCCATACCTTCTCAAAAATAGATCAAGGCTGTCACCTTCATATTTTTATTCACGCAGAGTAAAGCTGATCACTTGTCTAAATATACAGAAATCAGATTTCTTCACGAAGAGGCCAGTTTGTCTTACGCGCTTGATTGGACAACTATTCCTGCAAAAAGCCTTTTATTTCAATTATATTTCGCTTTTCGACGATTTTTTCATTTTTTTCATATTTTGAAAGCTCGTTTAAAAAAAAATCTTACATACTTTACAAAAAAAAAGTCATATTTTGTATGCCTTACCATCCATATCATTTATTTCATTATTATTTTTATGATTTTTTGCAAACCTTTGCTGTTTTTTACTATATTCATCAGAAACTCTCGTATACTAGCATTTATTTTTTTATCGGAAATCATTCTATTACATAATTTTTTACAACGTTTTTTTTAACTTCCGTTTTATTTTCCATTTTTTACATACATTTTTAATTTTGCATGTAAAAAACAGACGTTCACATAACCCCTTTTTTGTTCTGAGCACATATGAATTTCATTATTATGATTTTTTGCTCATAAATGTATGCTAAGTTCAAAATATATGAAGATGATGACATTTGAACATGACGCTGTTTATGTTTTATGTGACAGGAACAGGACTAAATAAATATTATTGACTTCATATGATTATTATTTTGTAGGAAAAAAAATAACATTCTAGTTGAATCATATTAAAATAGAGAAAAAAAGAGGAAAAAATTCAAGCTGTTACCATTTATATGAGATTTGGTTTGCATGCTTTCAAGGTAAATGATGTAACAAAAAAAATGGTTTGAATGTCATTTCCCACACTTTTCATTTCTTTTTTTTTTACTCTGTGAATTTATGATATAAAGGTCACTATAAAAATTTATTGTCAAATAATGAAAAGGACATTCAGGGTTTTTTATGGTGATTTCTGAAGAAATTGAAATTTAATGCGCTTATGTTACAAGTTACCGCTTTATGTTTTGAGGTTTTTGACTCCAGTCCAAAAGAAGATCTCAGTCTTATAAATTTTTAACTTTCATGCACTGTAGACCCCACATCGAATGCTTTTTCAACGAAAAAGCTCCTCATTTCTTAATGAGGAGCTTTTTCGATTAAATGCTATTTTCATGGAAATACGCTCCTGATTAAATTTCTTATGACTTTTTCTCCATATTTCAAAAAATGAACATGAATTCTGTTTCAATCTAATACAAATATCAATTCAAAAAAGGCCAAAAGTTGCTATCAAAAGTTATCATGACAATCTCGTTTTATTGGAATTTTATTGAGTTATTTTTCCATTGACATCCAAAAGTAATTTGAGAAGTAATTTCAATATATTTTCTTCCTATTTATTACAATTCCCAAACAAATATTCACATTTCATAACTTTTTATTGTTTCAGATTGCAAAATTTTTGCTCAATACATATATCAATGTTATCATTTCATTTTGCTACAATTTATCTCTTGCCATGCACTTGTCTATAATTTTAAACTTGACAAATGTATACACAAACGTTGTATTTTTGTTGTCTTTTCATATCGATACATTTTTTTCTGTTAAATTTATAAACTGAAATTTTTATCTTTTTTTTTTTGTTAGATAAATAAAAATGTATATAAATAGATTTTCTCTAGGGAAACGAAAAGAGAGAGAGAAATTTATTAACGTGAAAATATAGAAAATCATGATGGCTTATAACTGTAGCGTAACACGTATGAGGTATCAATTTCTATCATTGATAAATTTATTACTGTTAAAGTGCTTAAAAAAATGTCACGTCAAGTGAGAATGTGATATGATACTGACATTAAATACTATTTTGATGTTAAATTTGAAGAGGATTTTAGATTTTATAAAAGATTTTTAATTTTTTCTCTGGATTATTAATGTTTTTATGAGAGATTTTAAAGTGAAATCTGATATTGTAAACAGAAATTACATTAGTGATTGAAAAACAATTGTTTTTTTTATAAATCTTGTTTGAGTGATATAGTTAATACGTATTCAATCGAAAAAAAAAGTTTTTCTTTAAAGAACCGATTACATTGAAGCTTCATCTTTGTTGAAGTGACCGAGAGCATGTTGCATACATTAAGGAGCAAAAAAATGCAGAATTCACAATTTTTAGCTTCTTTTACGGTTTTTGAGTCAAAAAAGCATTATTTTACAAGTTTTTAGTTTCAAAGTTTCAGAAAAAAATTCAACCTTCAACTTTGCTAAAGTGACTAAGAACATATTGCATACATTAAGGAGCAAAAAAATGCAGAATTCACAATTTTCAGCTTCTTTTAAGGTTTTTGAGTCAAATCAGCATAATTTAACAAGTTTTTAGATTTAAGATTCAATGTTTCAGAAAAAAATTCCGAGCTTCAACTTTGCTCAAGTGACTAAGAACATGTTGCATACATTAAGGAGCAAAAAAATGCAGAATTCACAATTTTCAGCTTCTTTTACGGTTTTTGAGTCAAAAAAGCATCATTTTACAAGTTTTTAGTTTCAAAGTTTCAGAAAAAAATTCAACCTTCAACTTTGCTAAAGTGACTAAGAACATATTGCATACATTAAGGAGCAAAAAAATGCAGAATTCACAATTTTCAGCTTCTTTTAAGGTTTTTGAGTCAAATCAGCATAATTTAACAAGTTTTTAGATTTAAGATTCAATGTTTCAGAAAAAAATTCCGAGCTTCAACTTTGCTCAAGTGACTAAGAACATGTTGCATACATTAAGGAGCAAAAAAATGCAGAATTCACAATTTTCAGCTTCTTTTACGGTTTTTGAGTCAAAAAAGCATCATTTTACAAGTTTTTAGTTTCAAAGTTTCAGAAAAAAATTCAACCTTCAACTTTGCTCAAGTGACTAAAAACATATTGCATACATTAAGGAGGCCAAAAAATGCCAAATTCACAATTTTTAGCTTCTTTAAGTAATCACGAGTCTAAAAAGCATGATCTTACAAGTTTTTAGCTTTCCGAGTTTCAATTCAATCTCAACTTTGTTCTTAATTCTGATGACAAGTCGACTTATTTTATAAAAAAATTTTCTTAGATTAAATTTTAAATGACTGAGAGAAAAATCATTGAATGTATTTAAATTACACTCATAACATGACAACCGAAATACAAACATTTACCAAGTACACACACTCTTCCAATTTTATTTTGTAAATCTCTCACATACAAAAATATACATCTAAATACATCGTTATAAGTCATAGATAGAAACGAACAAGTAAAGAATTTCAATTGAAAAATACCTTTGAATAGACATATTTACGTAAAATCATGAAAATCAGACATGTGCACCTTCGTAAATTTCCATCACAATCTATATTCCTTGTGTAATATGCAAAAATTTATTGATCATTGAATATTTTCCGCGACAACGAGTGAAATGATGAAGTGAAAATTACTTTAAATTCGAATCATGAATTTCATATAAAAATTTTGTAGAAGGAAATGGTGCAAAACCTACCTCAACAAAAAATATTCATGCAAAATCATACAAATTTTACTAAGCGATATCGATATCGATGGTTGTGGTGATGACGAGCACGATGATGACGAAGCTCATCGATTAATTTTAAAATTCAAATGAAAGTTTATCAAGGAATTTTATTTAAAACTTGTGTCTTAATCATGTTCAATTGAAAATGAAGGGGATTTTAATCTTAAAAATAAAAGTTTTGTTTTGTGTTTTCTGGTATTTTTAAATATTCACCAAGGAATTGAGTGATCAACATTTTCTTTTCGTCTTATCTTATGAATTATTCTCCAGAGGTAAATAGATTTCTTCAGTTTATTACAATGTGATGCCAGTAAATAAAAAGGGAGAAAAAAAACAGATAGGAAAATTAAAGATAAAAGCATTATTTCAATAAATTATTCAATGGCTTCACTTCATTGAAAGGAGAAGAAGAAAATGAAAATCAAATACACATTTTACTAAACCGTCACCATTATTATTATTATATTGTTATCATATTTACACTAGAATAAAGAGAAAATGCAAGAAATATTGATTTTTTCTTCAAGAGTTTTAATATAAATCGTATTATTGGTGAAACTTGAGTACATTAGTTGTATTTTTGTGTCATCTCTAAAATTGAATAAGAGAGAAAAAAAATGTCTTGGTTTTCAGAACATTTTATTGAATTGTTAATATATTCAAGCCACATCATGCCATATAAATATCCATAAATGAGTAGAAAAGAATGAGAAAACTTTCTGTCGACAAAATATTTGTCTGAACTATGCTCGTGTTTGTCTCTGTGTGCATGGCATATGAGCAGCTGCTGAAATGTTTAATTCAGGAACTACTAGAAATAAGTTTTTTTCCCATTCGTTTTCTCGTCTCTATCATATGCGATATAATTTTATATATTTTTATATGACACAAATGGGAATTTTTCTGTCTGTTTGGTTTTTTTTTTTCGTACTATTTTTACCACATCCAATATTTGTCTAGAGCATGAAGAAAATAAAATGTATTGCAAATCAGGGCAAAGTTCATGCAAAAAAGTCTTATATTATTTTGGTTTATATAAAATTATTACTTTGACAGAAATGATTCGATTATTGCCATGTGAAAAATATTATAAAAAAAAGTTTCTTATTTCCCAAAGTTTGTGGAGAAAATTGTGTCATTTTATATTATTGTTATGGGTTTTTTCTTCGTATGATGTCTGGAAGGGGAGAAAAAAAGTTTAAATCCTGGTTTTTTTCCAGTGAAGTACAAAAAAATTCAAAAAGTTTTTAAATTTTATTTATTTATTAATAATTTTCATATGAATTTATGGCATTTCAATGAAATACATGAAATAAAGTTTTTTTTTTGCATTATTTGCCTTTTATTTAAACAGGAGGCTAATTTAAGTCACTATGAAGGAAAATTGGATGATTCCACTATTTTAGAAAATTGTGCGATTTTCCGCCAATTTTAAAAATTTTTCCGAATATTGATTTAAAAAGGCTTCTTACATTTATGAGATCCGAATTTTATGACAAATAATAAGAAAGTTTCCTTTTTTAGTGCATTTCGTAAGAAAAAATGCACTATTACAGACGGTTTTTCCACCGTCACTCCGTAAGTCTGTTCCATTCATAACTTCGGACTGATGCATCGGAGCGAGGTTGGGTTTTTTTTTTGCTAGACAGAGGAGGTCTAAAGGATGATTTATAACTCAATAGTTTTGAGATTGGGCTCAGGGTTTAGGCTCATGAGCCTCCAAAGCCTGAAAAACCGTTAAAAAAGGTTATAATTTTTAAAATTTGATGATTTGTTTGGTTTGATGGAGAAGTTTATGAACTTGAACTCATTATTGCTTGACGTTGGGCTCAGGGGTAAGGCTCCAGAGCCTGAAAACGATCAAAAGCCCAAAATATTTGATTTTTTCAAATTTTTTTGAATGGCGGTTTTTTTAAAATAGCGGAATTTTTCAAAACGACAGATATTTCCAAAATGGCGGTTATTTAAAACTTAATTATATTCAATGAAACGAGTCCCATCAAAATGCACTTATCTATACCACCCAGTGGTTAGAATTTCCCATTTTCCTTTTGTCTCTGAAAGACTTAAGATTCTTGGATCATTGGCTTAGTAGGCTCTCATTGAACTTCGTGACAAAGGATTAATTAAACAAATTCTTCACCATTATGCCCAATTGAAGTTCACCAGAGCCACAAAAGGAGACGATCCAGTCACCTAAAATGTTTTTAAACATATGTTAATTAGGTTAAGCAACATCCAATTCATGTAAAAGCAATAAAAAAAACCTTAATTGCATGTCTAAATTTCATATTTTACGATATATTTATAACAAAAAAAACCATTTTCATCAGCAAATTTGTACATAAATTCTCTTTCTACTTATCACTCAAGGCAAATAATACAAACAATTAAAAATATGTAAAACTAAAATTCTCATTTCTCTTTTTCATGTTATCACTAAAATGGATACAATCAAGTTGAAAACGTAAAATTTTTTCATAGTAGTAATAATGAAATAAAACAATGAAAATCATCCAGAAACATCTAGACAACTATCATGTTATGAAACAACTTTTCATTTTATTTTATTTTATATGTTCAATCTAAACTTTACTTTATTTTTTTTTTTTGTGTTCACATTTTTAACAAGCAAAAAGTTGCACCTCCTTTTATTTTGTTGAAATTTCATTATAAATGTACAATGAACCAATACATACAGAGATACAGAACATTTATCTCCCAAACAAGATCATTATTTTTGGCGTTTGTTCATTCTTACTGTTTTTATGCTGTTTTTACATAATTTTATAATAATATTACTATTATTATAATATAAAATTTTAAAATTATACAAATTTTATCAAGCTGTGCAATTTACAGAGAACATGCACACACACACAAATAATTTTAAACATTAAGCTTTTGTTTTAAATTTTTGGCTCTATTCTTGAAATTTTATTGTTCGTTTATTCTAGGAAATTTTAACATTAATATTCGTGTAATATTTAGGTCTGTCTTTGTCGTTTCAATGTTCTCTGTACAAAGAATTTTCATTTAAAATAAAAATTAAAATTATGCAGGTATTTTTATTTTAATATCATTATTATTTGATCTTCCTTTAAGAATGGGAATTAAATTTTTTTTACATACACATACACACACACACACACACACAATTTCAAAATTTTCCGCAAGCCAAATCATTGCGTAATTTTTCATTATTTTAATTTCAATATTAATTTAAATACGTGTCTTACTAAAATGGGGAAAAATATGAAAAGTCATTACATTACTAATAAAATATGAAAAAACTTGTTTTGCATTAATTTCAACTTTCTGCACATGCTTTCATTCATTTGATTCAATAAATAAAATATAATATGAAATAAAGAAAAAATTACAAACGAAACCTAGCAACAAAATATTATTTACAAGTAAATTGAAAAACAGAATTTGAAAAATAAGCCGTATTTATAAAGGAAGAAAAGGTGAATTAAATGAGCTTTCTTTTTCCTGTTTATACAGTTTTCCGCATCCTACTCAATTTTCATCTTGTTTACCATTCAACTTATTATTATTATTATTTTTTTTACATTGACATTATAAGATTTTTTGTTGCCTGGCTTGGCAATAACAAAAAAAATACACGTATCCTTGTTTTGTTTAAAGTCAAATGGCTAACAAAAGAAATTTTTTATATAAAAGGACAATTTAATTTTACAAAGCTCAATTCGTCTTTAGTCACATAAATTGTTTTTTTTTAAATACTAATAACGACGTTTTTGTATAAAAATAATAGAAACAACAACAACAATAATAATAATAGCTGTAAAGGAAAAAGGCAAATATGAACCCATAACGAAAGATGAATAACAAAAGAATTGAAAATGAGTATGTTTTTCCTCCTATGAAAAGAAAAATAATAATAATAATTAAAAAATGAAAGGCAAGGAAAGTGTTAAGGATTTTTCTTTCTTCTTGTATAAATACATGTGTAATGTTAAATTAACGTTAAATTAATAATTGAATGAAAATTAAAAGGAAAAAAAAGGTTGAACATTTTTGAATTATGTACACCTGGTTTTGCTTGCTTGTTGTTAATTAAGAACATTTTTTTTGTACAAAATAACACTAGTGATGATTTGTTTTGATTGAATTTAAAAAATAGTGAAAAATTCTGGTCATTGAACGGCTTAAATGAGTGCATTTGAAAAAACCAATGATTTTACAATTTGCTGCCCTGTTGGAAATGAACTCCTGAATTTCAGGAGCTAAACTCTTAACGTTCAGGAATTAACTTCTAATTTTCAGGAGTAATATATAAGATCAATTTTTTTAATTTATGAAAAAAAAGAAATTGATCTTGTCTATAAGTCCTGAATTTTAGGAGTTAACTCCTGAATATTAGGAGTTTAGCTCCTGAAATTCAGGAGTTTACTTCCGACAGGGTGGTCTTGACTTAACAATTTGCTAATCTTAACTTAAGTTCTGGAGGATCGGGAGTTTAATCTCAAAATTAATGAGTTCAAAAACATTCTTATGAGCTCCTCAATCTAACTCAAAACCTCGCTCAGTTGATATGGATAGAACGGATTTGTATCCAATTATTTCTTTGATACTGATAATCTTAAAAAAAAATTAAATGTAATTTAAGCTTTTATTGTATGCAATATCGATTTTAGCAATTGAAGTAAAGCCGTTTCTTCGTCCTTCGTTGTTGTAAAATCAATTTATTTTGTAACGACCTTCATACAAAACGATTAAATTTTTCCATTTTTTTCTCAACGATAATTTATTCTTTAAATTCATAATGAGCCAATAAAAAAAATTTCTTTCTTTAAAGAAAATAAATGACTCATTATAAAAGTTAAAAGAAAGAAAAATAAATTAAAATTACAATTCATATTTTCTGTTTTTACATTTCAATTAGTTCTATTTTATAGTTTAAACTTGTGAGAAGTGTTTTTTTATTTTCCAAGAAAAATGAGAAGATTTCACAGTTTTAATCCAATAATGGATATTTTGAAAAATATGGACTTTATCGCTGGTTCCTGCTTGTACAATCATTATTCTCCTACTTTCAAGAATCATCTTCAAAAATTTATATTTGGCTATTTTTTCCGATTCAACGCCTTCATTTTCATCTTCAGTTGTACTATTCTACTGACTTATTCTCTGGTTTATGGTAATTTTACTCTTATTTCATGGATTCTAAGTGGTTCATGTGCTCCGATGGTATTCACATGTACTTACGTTCACTTCAGTTTACATTGGAAACGAGATGACATGACCAAAATTTTGGAGTGGTGCAATTCGTTATATGATGTGAACGAAAGTTTTCATTTCAAACTTCGACATGCGGCAAGTACTCAATTGGAAATTTCTTCAAAGAAAATTCTCAAAGTACTCCAGGTGGAAAGACTTGCACTTTATATTGATACATTTTCAACATCTCTCATATTTGCTGCAATTGCATCTTTTTTACCAGAGTCAATTGTTCCAAAGTACACGCTACCAATACCATTTTACTTGCCATTTCCAGATCAAAACACTGCAATTGCATATTTTTCTAACTTGGCGATTCTCACAAAAGCAGGGGTTGATATCACCGCAATTGTAATTCTATTTTTTGGAGTTTGTTTTTGTTCCGTTGCACATATTTTGACATACTTTGAAATAATTAAAGCTGCACTTTCAATGATGCATGAGGATTTGGACGAAAAGTTACGTGCAGAACATGAAGCTGAAGAAATTCATTCAATTGAGACTATTGAAGATGCCTCAAATACTCGTTTAGATTTCGAAGAATGGATCAAAATAATTGTCGAAATGATTTCAAATGCTAATGAAATTGTGTCACTTTTAAAAAATATTTTTAATGTGACATTTTTCTTCTTTGAAATCAGTTGTTTTGGTGCAGTTTTTACATTTGGAATGCTTGTTCTTGTGGTCCATCAACACATTACATATGGCATTGGAATAATGTTTTTGATGGTTTTTCTATTTTTCATTTGTTATGCAAATGAAAGAATTTTGGATGAATTTTCTGACATCAAATATTTGTTTTATAATTTGCCATGGTATGCAATGAAGCCAAAAGATAGGAAAATTATATTGACTGCAATGAGTTGTGATGACATTCAATTTGGATTTACAGCAGCAAATTTTCATCTTTTGACATTTGAACGGTTTAAAATTGTATTGCAAGCAGCTTACACTAATTGTGTTATTTTAAAAGATCTAGTTAAAAAATAAATTAATCAATCATATTATAATATAATAATTATATAAAAATTTAATAATCGATAATTTTAAGAATTATGTAAAAATGCTTTAATCATAAAACACTTCGCACGCTTATAACCTTTTAATATAAATAAAAACACACAGCACCTTAAAATGGTGTTTTAATTGAATTGCTTCCCTTCTCAATTTGAAGTTAAATCTTTTTTTATGTTGTTGGTCGAAATTCAATCCAAACTATTTTCGATTTCTTACAGATTGTGGTCAGAATTATCTGTTCAATCATTTTTTTCTTGAATTTTTTTCATATTCACAATATTTGAAAAAAATCAATCAACAACAATTCAAATGTACTCGTTATGCTTTAATCATATTCTCGAGAGACAAAACAAATAATTTTCTCATTCAAGTATCACTTAAATTATTGACATAAGATATCTTTCAACAGAAAATCAAAGCAATACACACACACAAATAATTAAATTTTTTCTGCCCAATACATCCATAGTCATTGTAATATGAGTCAGTTTTCTATTCAAATATTTATTCATTCCCTTATCTTATCTCTCATTTAATATGGAATTTTCATTTGAAACCATCTCATATTTGGGTTTTCATTTATTTTAATAGAAAAATCTTAAGTATTAATGTGCTCATCTTGAAATCATATCTTCATATATGATAAATTGCTTTTTGATAGATTTCTTTACATGGGTATTTAAAGTGGAAAACATTTTCCAGGAAATCAATAATATATAATAATAAATTTAATAGAATAGAATTAAATTGAAAAAATACTTACCATGACACATCAGTGCAACGAAGAAGAAAAAATTAAATTCAATATTTTTGTCTATCATCGTTTTTCTGGTTTTTTGCTTCATTTTATATTAAAATTTATTTAAATAATTTTTTACATTCATTTTATTTTTTTTTATTTCAATTTTTTACTAATATTTTAATAGGATTATGTTAAATTTATAAATATTATAGTTTATTTATATTGACAGTAATCTTCTTTAACTCACGTATTTTAGAGATTGAATTGCATATTTTTTTTTTTTAAATTGAAATGTAAACACACGTAATTTTTGTATTTATATTGAGCTTACTGGAAAATTCATTATTTTTTTTTCATTTTTTTTACATCGAACTGCTTTGATATTAAATTTTGTGATTTACTGTTAAGTCATGATAAATTTAAAGTAAATTTTTTTCTAAGTAAATTTTCACTGTGAAAAAAGTGACCTTAAAATTTTGTCTGTCATGCAAAATTCACTTTTTTTATTGTGATTCGCTTACCGCCTTTTTAATGTAAACAATTTATTTTTCATTTTAGTCACTCTTCGTTTCATTTTATTTCTTTCATTTCATTTTATACTTAAAAAAACTCACCAAAATTCATTTACAGATAAATATTTAAACAGACCAAAGATATTTTAATTTCAATGTAATTTTCTATAAAATTTTCTGAATATTTTCATCAGGGCGTGGTGCATTTTTCGTTTTAATTTTATCATTTCACAGTTTCTTTATTTATTTTCCGCCTGATTATTTTTTATTTAAAATTTAAGATGAATTTATTTTTCTTTTACCGAAAAAAAATTTTACATCTCATGTAAGGATATACGTATAATTGCCTGACCATACCAAAGTTCAAATACCAACTGATTTTATATCTCACATTTTTTTTATGTGTATGTCTTGGAATTTTAATATGCAAGCATGTGTTTTATCTGGAAAATTTTTACTATTAAATGAGATGACACACTTATGAGGGGGAGTGTGATGGAAATTGGTCCATTTCCAGTTTGAATTACAAAATCAATGTAATATTCGTTGAATGGGAATTTAAGGAGAAAATTTATGCTTTGAGTTTCAAACAGGAGATGAAATGGAATAAAAGGAGAAAGGAAATTTTTGTATATGAAATTTGAATGAGATGAATGTAGTCGAATTGGGATATGACTGTCTCGTTTTTTTGATATCATGAAAAAAATGTTAGAAATTAATAGAATAATTCTCATTATCATTGTATTATAGTAGAAATTATTTTGAATCGTGATTTTTTGTATATGATTCATTGAGTGGAGACGCCTTGTTTTTTTTTAAACTATATATCACATAATTTATTTTAATGGACCTGATTAACATGAAATTAATACAAAATTATACCTGTCAAATGGAATTGATAAAATTGAATGATGAAGTGGAGACGCCTGGTACTTTTTTTAATTCACAAATTATTGTTGACAACATTTGAAAAAAAATTCTGAATAAATTTTTTCTGATATCTTAATATAAACTCATTAAAATATCGATGAAATTGCAGTTACAGCAGTAATAACAATAAAAATAAAAATGCAGACATATCATGTTGATTTTGATGAAAAAATAACACAGCAGTTTGTTTACTTGAGAATCAGTAGAATGTGTATTTCAAATATTTACTTTGCTTGTCCTGTTAACGCAATATTTTTATTATAGTTGTTATAAGTCCATAAAAATATGTAATATGATGCAAATATTTTCTGTGTGCAATTTTTATACAGAACCAAAAACTGCCTGGACTTGTCTGTAGTAGCTGGACTGCCCGATTTTAGGGTGAGATATCGAGTCTTTGGAATATTCTTCAATTTCAGTGTAATTCTAGTTGGGTCACTGACTGTCGAACAAAGAACCAGTGAGACATTGAAAATTGTTTAGTATTTAAAAACGAATTTTAAAAAATTTAAAAAATCAAAAAAATTACACTTTTAGTCGAAAGAGCCTCACAAATCACCCCGTTTTGCTTGGCTATAACCCCGCATGCGGGTGATTTGCGAGGCAATTACAAGCCGTTTGCGGGATTAATTTTTTTTTAAATGCTACTTTTAGCGCATTTCTTTAAACATAGGAATCGCGAATCGTGAAAAAACCGAACTGGAACAAAAATCGCAAAGCGTAAAACGAGTGGTGACAAGAAACGCGAACCGTAAAAAATTGCGAATCACGAAAAAACGAAGTCAGTATGACCGCCCAGAATACCACTATTTTTTACCCCGCAAACGCCTCGTTTTAGCCCCGCAAATTACCCCTCATGCAGGGCGTTTGCAACTTAAAGCGTACTAAAAATTTTAATTTTCCAACTGGTCTCGATGATGGTATTAAGGCCAGGGGAAAAGTCCCACTGTTTTGGTTTGATTGTGTGGATGTAACATTCAAATAAAAATAAAACAGAAACATTCTACAACAAATGCTTTTTTTTAATATTTGAACAAAATGCAAAATTTGATGTTTGCACTTAAAATGCCTCCAGTTAAATTCCATAAATAATTTTATTTGTTAATTCGTTTTACTTTAACATTTGTAGCACCGATAGTTAAACACTAAAATAACCTTTCATATCACCTTTTACTTGACACATTTTAATTAATAATTAAATTAGAGGTGAATAAAATGTTCCCACAATGCCTCGACCTCAATCACCTGCTCAAAGCACACCAATTCTGACAGTTGAAAATTAAACACATGTGTATGCCAAAATACAGACACACAAATTCAAGAACACAAACATGAAAGATAAGTTTCAATGATGACCGCAAATATAAACTAATGAAAATAATTTTGATATCCATTTTGCAAAAGTGAATAGTTTTGGGTTTAGGCAATTAAAATGAAATAAAATAATTAAAAGGGGAAAATTAAATTCGTGTTGATGGAAACCGAGTTACAAATATTAATGAAAATTCATGTAAGACTTTTTTTGTATGAAAATAACCAGGCGTTTGCATTTAAAATAGGTAAAACTTACTTGGCCTATTCAAAGCCTAAAAATATAATCTGTTCAAGTGAAATTTTGTATTTAAATGCCACATTGTGATCAAAACATAATCAAATATTGCAGTCGTGTCTAGTCAACCACATTTTTTGTTTATCTCGCACACCACATACAAAAATTCAAAATCATGTTAAAATTTCCAAATAATTCCCATTGGAAACTTCACTGTTACTTCAATAATTGTACAAAATTCATTTTAAAAGATTGATGGTTGCTTTATTTTACATTTTGCATCACATCACATCAAATATTTCTCTGAATTATCAAGCACAACACATTTACATTGAAAAAAAAATGTGAACAGATGACGTGTGACAAGTTTGAAGCTAAACTGCAAAGAACATCATCCATCAGGAAGTCATCATAGTGTAAAATTCTAGTTGCAATATTAGAGATAATTTATGTCAAGTACAACAACAACAACAACCACAAATTTAACATATAAATCATGAATGTGAATTGGGATTTTCATTAATTTTCTAATCGAATGCTTTATGATTGTGCATTGACGTGATGGAAATTTAATTTATTATTTTATTTTATGGCTGTAATAATTGAATTGAGCATAATCCGAATATCTTAATTTTTTTATGGGTATCGTGCTTTTGCATAAATAAAACGTTGAAATAAGAATATTTTGAATTTTTCATCTTTTTGTGTTATAAGGCGAGTAAATTGAAAAGAAATGTTGAATTAAAACTTACATTTAAAAATAGAATTATCAATAAACGCGTTTCATTACATCTTCTGCAATTTATTATGAAAATCATAAAAAATAACGATTTTATTGACGTCTAATTTGAATGAAACTAACATTTTAAATGGAAAATGCCCCGCAAATCACACGCAGTTCTTGCCGATTCACCTCGGATAGGATTCTTCTGGTGAATTTTTACAAAAACCACTAAAAATCGTGAACTTTCAGGTTCCATAGAATTATCAGAAACCGATGAATTTCTAAAATCGCGGATATTTCGAAATAACGCAAAATTTTGCGGTTTCTGCATTTTTCAGAGATATCCCTAATTTTTAAAGTTCTGCAGTTTTCTGCGTTTTTAAAAAATTCTGCGGTTTCTACATTTTTAAAAATTTCCCTGTTTTTGACAAATTTCGAGGTTTTTGTATTTTTCAAAATTTTTCCGTATTTAGAAAATTTTGCAGTTTAACGCGTTTTTGGAAAATTCAACGATTTCTGCATTTTTAAGAAATTTCCCGTATTTAGAAAATTTCGCAGTTTTATCCGTTTTTGAAAAATTTCGCAATATCTGCATTATTCACAAATTTGCCGTATTTAGAAAATTTTGCAGTTTTACGCGTTTTTGGAAAACTTCGCAATTTCTGCATTTTTCAAAAATTTGCCCTATTTAAAAAATTTTGCAGTTTTACGCGTTTCTGAAAAATTTCGCGATTTCTGCATTTTTCACAAATTTGCCATGTTTAGAAAATTTTGCAGTTTAACGCGTTTCTGAAAAATTTTTAGAAAATTTCGTAGTTTAATCCAGCAAAGAACCTCGAATGATTCACCTGATAATTCCAACTTTGAGTGTACTGTGACTGAAATGCACTAGCGCTAATAGGAAAATTTGCAGCATTTTATTTTTTTTCTTATACAAACAACTATTATAATGGAAAATCGTGGTTTAGTACAAGAGTGTGCTTGTGAATTTGTTAAAAAATAAAATTGAAAAAACCACATGCATCGACTCAGAATCATCGAGATACTTCAATGTTTTTTTCTTTTATTAAAATAACATAGAAAAAATGCTTTTATTCAAATGTATTGCAAAAAGCAACGATGTGGTTTTAATATTGAAAAAAAAAATTTACAATCGAGAGCTTGTAAATATAGGAAATGAAGATACACATTTTGTTGTTGCTCTTTTAATGAAAAATAAGAGAAGGACGATGTTAACCTCTAATCCCCTCTAATTGAAAAAAGCTTACCATACATGCCTGAAAAAAAAATAAATCGAATTTCAATATATAAAAGAACAGAGTTTATATTAAAAAAAAATATTCTAAGCATCAGATGTGGTTGAATTTGTTCGCATATTTTTCTTTTACATTTCACCATTTTAAGACCTTGAAAAATTATAAATTTCATATCGACTGGATTATGCGTGATTAAAAATGTGTCATAACATTAATTTTATGATGAAATAAAAAAAAATATACCAAGTTTCATCACAAACATTGTCGTGGCTTACATAGAACATTTTACGTTAAGATATTTTCCCTGATAATTTGAGTATAAATTTTCGCATGTATAATCGCATGAAAAAGCTTGAAATTAAATCACTTTACCGTGTTTCTCATGTAAAAACATGAATATCTGCAAAATTTGTAACGGAAACACACATCTTAACAAGACATATTTAAGGCATAATGTTATATAATTGTGTATATGTGTGTTAATTTATTTAGATTAAGACATGTTCAAGACAACTAAATTAATAAGGCAGTAATAAAATTTTAACATTACATCGTGTTTTTTGCTTATGTTTTATTTTTTGTAACCCTTATTTTAGCTACTGAGTTAAATGGCGGCAATATTCTAATGATGGCCAGGTTGGAATTGTACGGTGCAGTGGTTAGCGTGTTAGACTATCAATCTAAAGGTTGGCAGTTCGATTCTCACTCCGCCCATTAAACTTTACAATCTCAAATGTCCCTTTTTCGGCTACTCAATTTTAGTTAAAGGCTAGATAAAAGTGGCGACTGCTCAAGATGACAGGATAAAAGCTAAGGTCCTCTGATGATGATAACATGATGACATGCACAATGGGCCCAACTGTTGGTCTGAGTTCAGGCTTGAGCGCTGTCTGGTCTGCCATAACGCCATTGATCCATACCGCTTAAGGTCGACGACTATCTAGAACATTTCTAAAAAGAGGTGCTAGTACATGGCCTTATTTGTTTCAAATAAAAAAAAACGCATCTCAAATTATGTGAAACGAAGGGTTAATTTATATAATTCAAATGAGAAATATTATGACTAAAAGCTTCATGTCTGTTTCAAGTAAGTCAAAAAGATAATAAAAATTAGAAGAAAAGTAATAAAAATTAAAATAAAAGGTGTATCACGAACACATTAAAAATAATACATTTGAACCAAAAAAAAAGAAGAATGCGAATCTTATACTGAAGATTGTTATTAATTTAAATGATCCATTTCCTGTTTTCATGGTTTGAACTACGAAAATGAAAATCTGCTTTAATTTTATTTAAAGTTTAAAATTTTTTTTCAAAAATTCAGTAACTATAGAAACTGTAGAACCCTAGCTACTGACTTTTCATCATATTATATAAAATCATTACGTACAGCTTATTTTTCACTATATAGAGACTTGACTGTACACGATAAGTTACAGATCCCTGGAAAAAACATACATTAAAAGTAAGTCCTTTAAATCATCAAATCCTTCAAGAATCACAAAATAAGAAATAAAAAAGAAAGTTTCATGAAAAATTCAACATCAAAACAAAGTAATTTTACGACCGCTCATGTAGTTAACTACGTGTTCCATGGAATATACATTTTTTTATGTGGTGAATTTGCTCAGAGTTAAATTTAACATGAAATTATGTATATTCAGATGCTCGAAGGATTTTTTTTTACTAATTACTGGAATTCCTTGTAAAATTTCGGTTTTTTTTCATGTCAGTCATTTTTTTAAAATAATTTTCAATGAACTGATCTAGTAAGTCACGAAACGTTTTGATTTTCCCCATTCCATTTTGAATTTAAAATGATATGTGAAAAAAATCATTTTTTTGATCTAGTTTCATTTGACTTTGGGGCCCAAAAATGATACTAAAATAACATGAAATGACATTTCAATGTCAAATCTATTTTGTTTTATTTTTGATATTTTTTATTCATTTTCGCACCAAGATAAGAGAACGCATGTGACGATTTATATTCCAAAATAGCAAAAGACTTGAAAATAAACTTTTCATATCTCTTACAATTTTTGTTTATTTTTTTTTGAAAAAATACTGTTAAATATTTTATGATATCCTTCTATGTGATGATATGAGGAGATAGATGTAGGGCGACTTAAGAAAGAAAAAAAACAGAAAAGAAAATAAACATCAAATGTTTCGTATTTTCGTCAATTACAGTAATAATATAAAACGAGATTACATTACTGCAGATGGATATGAGTTTTTTTTTGTTTATTTATATATATTTTTTTTATTCACCACCAATTCACAACGATACACATACACATTTAAGCATCGTAAAAACAAAATACATGTGAATATTTCTTGTAAAAAAAAAAATTTCTTGTCTTTTCATTTTTATTTTATACATTTTTTTATGGCTTTCCTAGCATCATGATATCGCATATCAACTTTCCTTTTAAAAAGCGCAAAAAAAAGCCAGAGATAAAGAGAAAAAGAATATTTCCTCAATCAACGAATTGAATTTTTTATGATATCCGAGCCCCTTAATGGTAACGCGATGTGTAATAAATTTGCTTTGTAAAAAAATACAAAAAGAAAATATCATATTTCACTTGCCTTTCATCACTCGTGTCTTTTTTATTTGAGTCTGGACACATATGGCACAGTATTTTAAAGTTTTGTATGGAAATCATGAGAAAATGACGTAATTTTATGAATACTCTCACATAAAATATTCGTGAATCCCCAGACAAAAGTCAAAATTTATATCATTTTTCAGTAATGAATTGAAAAATTGTGTTTTCATTTTGGTATCTGGTTCATTTACCTAATTAATATTTAGTGGATGTAACTCCGTTTATTTTATTTTATTTTTTTTTAATTTAATTTTTGTATGCAATACATGATAATTCCTCCTTAGGCCTTATTTTCTGACATTCATTAAATATTTATGAAAAATAAACAGTGATGAAAAGTGTAATTAAACTTTCCCATTTATGTACATTAATTTACTTAATTTGTGTGCCTTTTATGAATGCATTATATTTTTTTTGTGTGTGTGTGTGTGTAAAAACGTATATTTTTTGTCTGTGTTCCAGTACAAAAACAGGAGATGACTGTTAAGTACTTAGAAAATGAGCGTAAAAAGGTCTTGTTTTGATTAATTTGCCTTTTTACGAGGATGATACTTAATCAAATGTTTCTTTATCTCCTTTTTTATTTTTTATTTTGTTTAAAAAAGAGATGGAAATCAATAAAAAGAGATGAAATTGAGCGAAAATATACATAAAAATAAATGAATCATAATTGGATTCATTTTAAAAAATTAATTTGTAGATTTGTATTGCGCTTTAAAAAATTTTAGTATTGCAGTTTTGTGCCGCATGACAGAGGTTTCAAAAACTGCGGAGTTTGCAAAATCACAGAAAATTACAATGTTTCAAAAATCGCATAAGTTTTCGAAATTCTCCGCGACAGCCAATCAATTTTTTTGGAAAATGAAATATTGCAGCAATTTTCACGGCAAAATAGTGGAAAATGAAAATTTAGTAGCTAGACAAAGATCCAAAATGACTTTTATTTATAATTTTTCCAAATTTGTTGGGTCTTACTCTGATTTTTCCGAAAATTTTCCGATTTTTCCAAGAAATTTTAAATTTTTTTGTTAATTTCTCGATCATTCTGGTCAATTTCCAATCATTTTCCGATTTTCTATTGGTCCAAGAAAATTGACGTAAACCGAATACGCTTTGAAATTAAAAATGAGAAATTCTAACAACTTTTTAACGGTTTTTCAGGTTTTGAAGGCTCTAGAGCCCAATCCATGAGCATAATCTCAAAAATAATGAGTTATAAAATATTCTTATGACCTCTTCTATCTAACATAAAAAACCCGAACTCGCTCCCGAACTCAAACGGAGTGACGGCGGATAATCCGTCTGTTATAGTGCATTTTTTCTTACGAAATTCACTAAAAATTACATAATTTCCATAAAAAACGAAACGATGAGGGTCAAATGTCAGAAAGGTGGCAACTGGCCGTCTTGGTTTAATGAAATGGAGTCAAAGTAAATTGAAAACTCATAAAAAATCAAATAAAAAAATATGAGTGTGGAAGAATCTGTTTGTTCTCCTTTCATTACGGGAGATAAAGTTTGAATGAAAAAAATTTTTGAACTAAATACTAAACCATAACTTTCACTTCTTTATCAAAAATTTCAATATCAGTTTATACAAAATTTTACATTTAAAACAAAATTCATGTCAATAAGTGACAATCAAACTTGTGTACTAGATTTATTACTCAATATTTCATGAGATTTTATTGTCAATTTATTATGGAATTTTGTTTCTATTTTCCCATTTTTTTCATCTTCTATCATTTAAAACTCAAAACACTTATTTTTCATTTGAAACATCACATAAAGCAGAGCAAATTTTGCTAGCACCTGTTTTCAAAAATTTAAACTTGTTTATATACAAAGTTTGTCACAACACACATTCAGTGTCAAAAGTTTACATTTATTCATAAGCCTTGAAGCTGTTGTTTGAATATGTCACTTTGTTGAAAATTTTTAATAACATCGAAATTTTGTATCGTCGCGTTGCTGTTTATTTGATTCTCGTGTGTAAATGAATATGAATAGATAAAAAGTAAAGGAAAAAAGTAACAAAAATGAATTTAATTAAATGACTGTGACTTTCCAGTATAAAAGTTTTTTGTGTGTGTGACAGTAATTTCATTTATTTTTGTTGATCTTTTGCATAAAAGACTTTTTGCCTAGACAAATATTTTGCAAAAAAAATAACATTTCAGGGCTTCTCTTGTTAAAAATTGAAACATGTATGTTATGTATAATAATTTTAGTTTACTTCCATTTGTATGTTAAAAAATATTAAAATGTATAATTTACAACTTTTTACAAACATTTAACAAAATTTTATTGTTAAAAATATTAACGATTCAACTCACGTTTTTTTAACTTTTTAAAATTTTCTGTAATTTTTTTGTGAACTCACAAAACATGGAGCAAAAAAAAAAGGATTGAGGTAGTAAAACTAGTTAAAAGTTTATCAGTTCATAAATTATATTGACTATACAATGAAATACAGTGAATTTTTTTTGAGTAATATGAGAAATAAAAACGACATATGGATGTTTGCCAAAAATTTATTAAAAATGAGATACGTTGAATTTATGACGAAAATTTTTTAAAAATCAGGTAAAAAATATTAAAAAAATAAAAATATGGAGATAAAAATTCATCAATAAATCTTGTCTTAGCATGCAATTAATAAAAGTTCAAGATATTATTACTTGAAAATTCAAACAAACAAAAAACAAGACAAATAGCTTTAAAACCTTTGTATTAATATTTTAAAAACACAATCATGACATGAAATTCTTTAAAATAAAATTTTGAATGTAAGACAAATTTTCATTTTCTGAAAAATATAAACAAAAATGATAAGTGATGAATACAAATGAGTTCCCGCCTTCCCCAAAAAAAAAGTTGAATTAATATTCTGTATGATTTTCCGTAGTGTGGCATAAAGTTTTACGTCATAAATAACAGCAGCAGCGACATTTAATTAAAATTTATGAAGAAAATATGGGACCAAATCACTTTTATTGCAGATAAAATTTAATAACATTGAGACGGGACAGTGTCTGGTTATGACGATGAATTAATATTGGGGCGGATATCAGAAAATGGGAATATCTTGGGTTTGGATTAAAGTTTTTAATGATTAACTTTCGTCTTAAACATCGATATTGAGAAAATTGTAATGAAAATTAATTTAAAACTTGAAAATCAGAGAGATTTTTCTTAAAGATATTTTCCGATGAAAGAAAATATTTCTTACTATTAAACTTATTAATAATTAAAGAACGTTTCCTTACATTTCATTTCATTCAATTCAAGAAACAAATTAAGTATGAGATAGTTTATGAGTTAACTTGTTTCAATTAATATCAATTTGACTTGTTAACAAAGTTTTCTTTTCCCTTCTTACTTAAAAATATGAAATGGATAAAAGTATCGAGTTATTAATGTTGAAGTATATAATTGGTCCCCGGACAAATAAAATAAAGATCTATTATAAAATATTAATCATCTTCATATTTCTCTAGAGTCACGTTTTTAAGAGAGTTAAGAGGATGTCGATTAGAGAATTCATTTAAATGGAGGATATTGAAATTAATCATTATAATTTATCATACCAAGAAATTTTGATAATAAACATAACTCAAAATTGTAATTTAACAGGATTGAAAATTAAAAAAAAAAAAATAAGAAAAAATGAATCATAAAATTGTAAACGTGAATTTTAAAGATAATCTAAAAGCAGATTGAGAAAGCTCATCTTTTTTATCTGGCATTTGTGATTCGGACATTTTTGACCTCTTAATATACGAAATATAGACTTTGTCAGTTGAGCAAAGTTGCAACTTGAAATATTCTCTACAATTTTGCTACAGGTCACTTTTACCTTTTATTATTTATTTATTCAGTGGTAAGAGGCCGAAGCCCAGGACTGTATTGGGGATTTAAAAAACCCATCTTTTCGACAAAAATCATTACAATAAAATCCTAAAAAGCTAAATAAAAGCGCCTCTTGCTCCTTCCATTTTCGTAGTGACTTTGACGAACCGTAGTGGCCCTCAATGGTGTAGATGTTAACGTGATGGTGATCCAATTGCCAAGTCATGAAACTAAAAGAAAAAAGACAAACAAAAACACATCAGCGGCGGGCCAATTCAATTTTAAAAATTTTGTAACTCACCTGCAACGAGGTGACTAAGTCACTGTGTTGAACCATTCAACGTCCATGCCCTTGAACTGATCCCTACTAACACCGAACTCAAAGTAGTCCTCATTCGTGATATATCGTTCAGTGGTTTTGCTACTACTTTATGCATGGTATAATTCCTTATAATTTACGTACAGAGCGCGTTATACTTTTTTTTACTCCAAAACCAAAAAATGAGCTCAAAATTGAATATTTTGACATTTTTATCCTCTAAATATATGAAATATCGACTGTGTTGAAATATTCTCTACATCCCGTTGCCAAATGCGAGAAACTGCGACGGAAAAACATTTTCTGTAAATACGATATTAAAACATTTTCAATTTACAATCATTGAGTCCAATTCAAGTTTTTCTTGGAATCATCTTTTAATGAACTAAAATTAATTTCAAATAAAATTTCATTTATCTTGAAATTCGATATACAAAAATTTTTCCTTTGTTGAGTATAAATTTTCATTTTATTGAATGATTAAGTTTTTCAAAAGAAAAAGAAATAATTCAAAATGAAAAAAGTTTTTCATTTAATGATATCAAATTCATTGTTTGTTGTCTTTTTTTCTTCATTTTTTTTTTCATTAAATCAAATGAAAACAACAAAACATTGCTAATAAAATAAATGTAGAAGATGAAACATGTCAGGTTTTTTTTTTGTTCTTAGCTTACCGTCCATAAATCTTTCTTCAAATCACAAAATAATAATAAAAACAATGATAAACTTTTACAAAGTACGTGTGAAAATTATATTTTCTGATATGAAATACCTTTGACTATTCACTTGAAGTTATTTTTACATTTTTTTTTTAATAAAAAAAATTGGAAATGTAAAACAACATCATTTTAAGAAGTGCATTTTCAATGTAAGGTTAAAACTTTTATAGCTTTTTTTAATATTAAATTTTTTTTGGGGTGTATGGTAAAGAAATTGAACGCATGACCACTGATCAATTGTTTCCAGAATCGCACATTTAAAGTAATACTATGGAAAAAGGCGTAAAAAATTTGAAACAAAGAAGGTGATTCTAGGTTGAAAAATCTCATATGCAGTTATAATGAATGTAGTACATGTTTCACCTTACATATAAAAAAGGAGAAAAAAATATTTACTTGATTTACTTCAGTAGACACATTAATCTGTAAAAAAGTCAGGTTTACACTCTTTTTTTTCGTAGCTTTTTATATATTTATTTATTCATTTATTTTTTTTCTTCACTTACTTGTCATTTTCCTTTTATATTGTCTCTCAAGTAACGTTAAACACTTTCTTTTAACGTGAATATAAATTGTGAGCATTGAAACAGAGTAAAAGTGAAGTATTTTTGTAGTCCCTTATCTTGTTTATGTGAAATTGGATTGGAAACTCAAAATTAAGAAGTAAAAGAATGGAGAAATAAAATATTCGCGTCATGTGTGAACGTCAAGATTAATTTTTTTTATATCTTGTATTACAAGGAGAAAGTAACTTGTAAAAAGGTGAATTTTTTCATATGATTTAATGCATTTTATGTGTCTCATCTTTTGTTTGAATGTAATTTCATGAGTGGATTTTCAGTGAAAAAACTGCTTTTTTTAAATTGAACGTATTTCAATGTGTTTGGACCTCACGATATTCGTCTTTAAACTGTTTCAGTTTCATTTGAAGAGCACTTAAAGAACGCTTTGCTTGTCACAAATGAATGTGTGTCAGTTCAGTTTATTAATTTAACAACATGTGAGTAATTGTGAAGTAGTTCACTTAATTTATTATTTAAATGTTAAAAAAGGCGTTCTGAAGAATCATTGAGATAAGAGAACTCATTAGCTATTTTTATATGAATGAAAGTACTTCACTGAACTTTGAAATATTTGATGTGTTTGAGGGTTCTACAGAAAAAAAGAAAATTAAATATGATGAATGAAGTCAGTTCTTTAGTAAAATGATAGAAATTTAGAATTACATGCTCTTCAATTTTCAATTAAGTTTTATTTTTGAGTAAGGCGACTGTCAAAGTGACGCAATATACAGGGTGATTTTTATTTTTCTGGTGATCTTTTTTGCACTTTATCGCACTTTATTGCACCTGCAAATCGCGCTTCCTTGCTCTTCTTTACTTTTTTTTACACTTTTCTGGTCCTTTTGACCCTTGATTGATCTTTCATGCACTTTATGTTTCCCTTTTTTGCTCTTCTTTGCACTTTTTAGCGCTTTTATGCTTCTTATTGCACTTTTTAGCGCTTTTATGCTCTTTATTGCACTCAGACAGAAAATTATTTTAAATTCATTCAAGAGTGCAATAAAGTGCAATAAAGAGCATAAAAGCGCTAAAAAGTGCAATAAAGAGCATAAAAGCGCTAAAAAGTGCAATAAAGTGCAAAGAAGAGCAATGAAGAGCAAAAAAGGGTAACATAAAGTGCAAGAAAGATCACCAGAAAGAATAAAAATCACCCTGTATATGAATTTTTTTGAAAAACATTTAAAAATTAGTGTGATTTACTTAAGTTACCATGGCTAATGGTTTTTTTTCGTTGCCACTTTAAGACCATACCATTAGAGCTGAGCCACAATAATCACCAATCTGAAGGCTGACACTGCGGTCCTTATATTTCAACCATGAAAATTCATTTTAAGTTAAAGGCCAGATAAATGTGATGACATGATTAAAATAACACCCACTGATCATTTGTAACACATGGAACCAACAAAAATAGTCATGGCTAAATTCTGTCATTAAATTATCACATTTGCACGAATTACGTCCATCAACTTAAAAACAAATTATTGTCGTGAGAATTCAAAATTTATCGTTCATTGTTTTAATATTTTTTTTAATTGTAATTCATATTGAGAATCATAAGGGAATTTTACATTTTTATCTGTTTACAAATTTATTACTCACTGATTTCAACATTTGAAAAAATTTTTCTCTGAATTGATGACTCAGATATGATTATTTATCATAATTTTCAATAATTTTTCTTTTTCTCTGTTATCACATTCAATGAAATTTACCCCCATCATGTAACATTTTATTGATTACACTCGTCTGATACAAATATTAATCACTTTTGCCTGTTTGTGTTCGCAAACGATAGACAAGACAAGTTTTTGTTATAATTTTTATGTTTTTATCCCACTTTTTCATGCACATGATCAACAAAAATAAGTGTTTGGTGTCAAAAAAATTAATCCTTCATCAATCATTAAATTGAAATTCCCGTTTTAATAATAATTTTTTTTTTGTGTATGTTTCATTGTCCATCGATTTTTTTTTCATATTTATTATGATATTGAAGTGTCTTAAACTGTTTTGACATAAAAGGGCGCCAATATTGTCTTACTTTTTTACATCCTTTTTTTTCATCCAACGAGAACGATAATTAATTCTGATGGAAAATGATTTTACTTTGTTTGTATTTGAATTTATTAAAAGTTGAAGAAATTTTTTTCCTGTTTTTTTTTGTTGTGTATTGGACACAAAAAAATTATTATAAATATTATTAATTAATACTCGGTTTTGTATTCGATGTAACTGAAGATTGTGTCGACGACACAACACGTTGAAACAATTAAAGGATTTAATGATTTCCGGGTGAAAATGACTTTACACTTCTTTTGTATGAGACATTTTTTTTCATATAAGTACAAAAAATTACGGGATTTTTTCATCTAGAGTGTGATAAAATAAAAGTAAAAAAAAACTTCAGTCATGCCAAAGCCAATTAAAAAACTTTTATAATTTTTTATTTAATTTTTTTTTCTTTCCATTCAAAACACAACCCTTGCTGGTCCTTTGTGTCTTTTTATATCAATTTGTCTGAGATTAAAAATTTAATGTATTCATAAAGTTTTGTCATTCACTTTTATTTTATAATTTTGCAGTACTTTCTTTTTTTTCGCTCGTTCTCTCTTCTTGTGACAATGAGACATGAGTGGCATCTTATCGTATCTAATTAAAAATGAAAAAAAAACAAAAGATTGGGAAAAGTAAGACATTGAAGATAAAATTGAGCACTTTCAGATAATGGGATTGAGCAAAAATGTTTATTAAACTGAATATCCTTAAGATATTGGATGAATGACATTTAAGATTTTTTTTTATAGGTAAATCCTATTACGATTAGTTTGTCTTAGGTGAATAATTTTCTTTATTCATTCTGTTTTTTTTTATTTTTTGGGGAAAAAAGATTTTAGCGCATTTGTTTGTCTGAAGGTAAATAAATATTTAATGTTTTTCTACAGATTGGACAATTTATGCTATTTATTTTATTTTTTGTTTGCTCTAGGTTTGTTTTCCTTATTTATATTTATGAGCTCATCAAATATTTATTCGTAATTGATGCGTTTTTATTACAATCAATATTGTATTGATGATTCTGATACTATTTCGAAATAAATATGAAATGAGTTTATTGAAGTATTTTGAGTGACATAAGGCGAGTTATGAAAGAGATCAGTACAAAAGTACAATTTGTCGAGAGATTTTTTTTTGGGCAATAGTTTTGTTAATTTTTTTTCCTTTTTATTGTCATGTTACTTTCACTGATGCAAAACACTACTTGTTCCCTGGACCCTTCCCTACACCCTCCTGGTACCATCAACGACTTTTACCCTAAATTTTTATTTTTTTTGCTGTTTTTTTAACTTTTTTCTTCGTTTAAATAACAAAATCAGCTCTTAGCATCCTCTGAAAGTTTCAATCAAAAACCACGATATAACTCACTGGATTATTTGATTCTCTTTCGATCTGAATGCTCGTCAACGACTTTTTCCTTTGAATTTTTTCCAGGAAAGTCTAAAAAAGACAAAAATTATACAAAAGGCTCTCTCATTTTGTCACTAACACAGAGAAAAAAATAAAAATTTTGGACCTTAGCGTGTCGAGGAGGGTCGAAAAGGCCTGAAAAACACGTCCTACAGGTTGGCAAAATCGGATGAAGTCGTTCGTAACTTCAGTCTAGTTATGTGATAAGCTGTTAAGAGCACTTTGTCTACTTGAGAGATAATTAAACTGCTTTAATCTGGTTTAAACATGCAAATCTTCTTCATTGTTCAAAATGGACTCAAAGACTAAATGCAGAAATGTGATGGTAATGAAAATTTTCACAAAAAAATTAACTTAATTGCTCAACTGTATGATCTTCAAGCTTGATACTTTTCGAACGACGAGATTTAAAAAAAATGTTACCGCCGTTAAACAATTACATTTATGAATAAACTTTTATTTAATTTTATTTTTCTAAATGGTTAGGAAAAAAATTATACGACTTCGAAGAAACAGGGCAATCAATAACATATTTGAATTTTCACATCATTAAAAAAAATCTAGCTTTGAATTCAATATCAACTGCAATAAAATGAATGTCAATCATTCTGACTTCAATGGAGAAACTTTTCATGGAAATATCAATAATTGGAAATGAACACTGGCGAATTGGTCATATGGGTTTTCTGGTAAATGCCAGTGGATTACATACAATGTTAGCTTCTCGACAAAAAGTCTATGAAAAACAAACCGAGGATCCAATTTAAAATTAAGAAGGGAAAGCAAGTAATTGAAACATCAGTTTAGGGTGCTGTGGGTTTTTATTTTCATCTAAAAGCTACAAGCGTGACTTTATAAAGATAAATTCTTAACTTAGCGTAGCTTAAACCTTCGTATACATGCATACACCTCGTACAAGTTTTAGTAGTACTAAAATAGTACTAGATTTTATGTTTTGTGGATGTATACGACGATTTAGCTACGCTTAGTTAAGAATTTATCTAAATAAAGTACCCGTAAAGCGTGCGAAGTGTTTTTTGATTAAAGCATTTTTACATAATTCTTAAAATTATTGATTATCACATTATAGACTTATTTTTTAACAAGATCCTTTAAAATAACACAATTAGTGTAAGCTGCTTGCAATACAATTTTAAAACGTTCAAATGTCAAAAGATGAAAATTTGCTGCAGTAAATCCAAATTGAATGTCATCACAACTCATTACAGTCAAAAGAATTTTCCTATCTTTTGGCTTCATTGCATACCATGGCAAATTATAAAACAAATATTTGATTTCAGAAAATTCATCCAAAATTCTTTCATTTGCATAACAAATGAAAAATAGAAAAACCATCAAAAACAAAATTCCAATGCCATATGTTATGTGTTGATGAACTACAAGAACAAGCATTCCAAATGTAAAAACTGCACCCTCATTCTATGTAGTCATTTGTAGCTCAAAATGAGTAAGAGCATGTTTTTCAATCTCTGTGCTGAGAGATGACGAAATGTGTCATATATATGGAAAATTTCAAATATTCATATTTCAGCTATTTAGCCCGATTTTGAAAAACTGTAAACGCCAAAATTTTTCTTTTTTTTTCTACTTTTCAAAAATCAAAACTATATTGGAGTCAAAATACTTTTTTCAAATCTGTTGTACGGTGTTATGAATATATTTTTATTTAATAATTCTTTTAGATGGCAGGAAAAAAATAAAACGACTTCGAAGAAACAGGTCGATCAATAACATGTTTAATTGTTCACATTAAAAAAAAATATATCGTTGATTACAGATTGCAAAACAAATGAAACTGGAATGTAGAAACTTTTTATGGAAAGATCAATATTTGGTAATAAGCACTGCCGAATTGGCCATACGAGCATTCCGGCAAATGCCAGTGGGTTGATATATGCAATATCGACTTGGTTGGTTCAACAGCTTGATATATTATCTACAACGTTGCTTCAGGTCACTTTTAACCTTAAGAAAATATGATTTTTTTTTGAAAAAGCGTACAAAGCATATGCAGAGTTTAATTTTCATCTAATTTTTTATCGACTTTGAAAAAAAACTGAGGATTCAACTTCAAATTAATAAAAACATCATTTTAGGGTGCTGTATGTTATATTTACATTTAAAGGTGCGTGCAAAGTATGTATTTTTTATTAAAGCTTTAATTATATTTATAATTCTTAATTCTAAATATATATAGTTAATTATTCTGAAATTATTTGATCTACAATATAATTAATATGCTTGATTTATTTTTTCACCATATCGCTTAGAACAACACAATTTGAATAGGCAGCCTGTAAAACGATCTTAAAACGTTCAAATGTCAAAACATGAAAATTTGCTGCAGTAAATCCAAATTGAATGTCATCACAACTCATTGCAGTCAATATAATTTTCCTTTCTTTTGGCTTCATTGCATACCATGGCAAATTATAAAATAAATATTTGATGTCAGAATATTCATCCAAAATTCTTTCATTTGCATAACAAATCAAAAATAAGAAAATCATCAAAAATAACATTGCAATGCCATATGTAATCTGTTGATGAACCACGAGAACAAGCATTCCAAATGTAAAAACTGCACCAAAACTACTGATTTCAAAGAGAAAGAGTGTTTCATTTAAAATCTTATTTAAAAGTGACACTATTTCATTAACATTTGAAATCATATCAACAATTATTTTGATCCATTCTTCAAAATCCAAACGATCATTTGAACCATCTTCAAGTTCAATACTCTCAATTGAATTAATTTCTTTAGCTTCATTGTCTGCACGTATCTTTTCCTCCAAATCCTCATGCATCATTGAAATTGCAGTTTTAATTATTTCAAAATATGTCAAAATATGTGCAACGGAACAAAAACAAATTGCACAAAAAAATATATCTATTGGGGCGATATCAAGAGCCGTTCTAGTTTGAATCACAATGTTAGAATAATATGCAAATCCTGTATTTTGATCTGGAAATGGGAAGTAAAATGGGATTGGTAGCATGTATTTTGGAACAATTGACTCTGGTAAAAATAATGAAATGAAAGCAAATATGAGAGACGCCGATAATGTGTTACCATAAAGTACGAGTCTTCCCAACTTTAGTGCTTTGAAAAATATTTTTGAATAAATTTCCAACTGAGTACTTGCCACATGTCGAATTTTAAAATGAAATGTCTCGTTCACATTATATAGCGAATTGCACCACTCAAAAATTTTCATGATGTCATCTCGTTTCCAATGTAAAGTGAAGTGAATGTAAGTACATGTTAATACCATCGGGGCACATGAACCGCATAGAATCCATGAAATAAGAGTAAAATTGCCATAAACCGGAGTATAAGACAGGAAAACGATACAACAGAAGATGAAACGGTAACGATTAAATCGAAAAATATAGTCAATTAAAAATTTATAAAGGAGATTCTTGAAATTAGGAGTATAGTGATTGTATAAGCTGGAACCAGCAATGTAATCCAAAGTTTTCAAAATATCCATGATTGGACCAAAACTGTGAAAACCTTCCATTTTTCTTCAAATATTAAAAAAATACTTGTTTAATGCTTAAACTGTAAAATAAAACTATTTGAAATGTAAAAACAGAAAAAATAAATTGATATTACATCAAAGAACGGCGGAGAAAACAGATCGATATTGCATACAATAAAGGGAAAAAATTACACATGGAGCATTTTTCAAGGTTTTTGAATGAAAACCCATGTAAAGTAAATTAAATTAATTATTAATTAATTTTAAATTGAATTTATTTTACAGAAACATAAGCTCCTGAACATTATTTTTCGTCACAGGGTCGCCTCTAATAAGCATTCATGCCAATGTCATTAATCATTAATCATTAAATACACAAGTTTTTTTAAGGGAAGTTAGAAAAACATTTTTGCACATTGAAATAAGCAGTTTTTTGCAAGATCTAATGAAAAGTTATTTTGTTTTAATTTTAGGTTTTTTGATGAAAACTTCATTTTAGAACAAGTTAGAAATGATTGATATTAGAATTGTCAGTTTTTCGCTCAAAACCCTTTTTTTGTTCAAAAACCACATAAGTGATGTATGGCAACGTTGTTCAGAATAAATAGGACAACATTTTTTCCAAAATAGACGGAAATTTTTCAAAAAAAAAAGCAAATTTTAACAAAAAAGCATCTGTTTTGTATTAAAAATGAAATGGTTTTTAACAAAGTTAAATCTCTTGTGACTTTTTTGCGCCAATCATTGAAATTGGTTCTTAGAGATTTTACCAAAATGTGTTAAATCTTTTTGCAAACGTTACAAAAAAATGTAAATGATGTTATGATTTAAATGATTTCTTTTTTTTCCCATACACGTGTGCCTGACTGAATTAAATTAATTATAACGAATCGTGATTTGAATTCATTTGAAATTGCTTTACATTAGCCTTAAATGTGTAAATTCTCTTTATAATCATGATTATTATTATTGGTACAACAGAGCTGAAAGCAATTATTTTCCTCTGCAACATAGAATGCATTTTGAATAATCATGATAATTCCATTTAAGTGTAAAATTCTATTCATTCCTTTATGACACACAAGCACAAATTCTCTGAACAACTGATTTTACACATCAATTTTGTCGGATTTTGAAGGATCCAATTAAATTCTAACACAAAACATTTTACAATTTTGTGAATGTATTTCAATTTATACAGATAAAGTGAAGGCATTGAAAACCACTAATATTAAACCGAGTTTTGTTTGTCGTTTATCGTTCTATAAATATGTGTGTGTCAAATATTTTTTTGTGTTATAGAGAGAAAATTAATGCTAGAATGATTTTAATTCACTTAAATGCAAGAGAATAACAGAATTTTAATTTGTGTTTTCATTTAATTACATTGCATTTTGAATAGCAATGAATGTGGACCAACAAGCAAATAAAATCATTTTTCAAGACAAAATACAATGATATTTGTTTGTGTGTGTGTGTGATTAAAATTTAGTGAATGTTTTTTCCTTTTAATTTTATTTTTAAGAGAATGCCAATATAAAATGATTTTGTCAACACAAGTTTCGGCATTCATTTAACAAAATAGATATAATTGTTCTTTGGAATTGCAACTAATTAGGTGTAATTAAATGTTCAATGGCATTATTTTTTGTCTGAATTTTAAGCTATTTAAGTGAAGGAAAAATGTACATTGCACAATTAATTGTACGAGAAAAGTGAAAAACAAAGTTTTAAATTGCCTTTTTCTTTATTTTAATTAAATTTAATTCAAATTTTAAATAACTGTCATTTGAAAATTTAATTCCTTGTTATTATTAAAGTTTTAACTCAATTTTAATTTCTTTTTATTTTGACTAAGAAAAATTTTATAATGACACCTTAATTGATTTTAATTTACAAATAAACATTAATTTCAAATTACATTTAAAAAATTAGTTTCATTTCATTGCGTATTCATTGAACAAGGACTTTCAAGACAAGTGTCGCATCATTTTTTTTCTGATCTGCATTACAGATTTTATTTTCGAATACTAGAGAAGAAATCGTCACTAACTTAATTTCTGATTCACTTGATTGATCATCAAAAGAAATTTTATTCCATTTGAATTTCATTTTCATTTTGAATTCATTTGAAAAACGAAAAAAAAATTCAATGCGTCAATATTGCGTTTAAATGAATTAAACTCCCATGAGAGAAGAAAAAAAACAGTCAGATTGACTTTTCTATGAAAAATTCTCTTTTTATGGATGTAAAAGTAAAATTTTAATATAAGTGAGCTTTGGTTCATTCATTCATTATCCATGATGAAATTTTTAACATTAAAGTAATGAAATTTTAAATTACATTGATCTTAAATATTTTTTGAACTTTGAATGAAAAATTAATGTGTGATTCCCAAAAACATGAAAGTTCATTAAATTTTGACGCGTTCCAATAGCCGTCTTCTGGGTAAACAAAATGGTCGTAATTCCTAATATAGTTGCATTTCCGATACTGTCACAAATTTTAACCGTGGAATTTTAAAAAATTAGTTGAATTTAAAAAATAGGAGAAATTCTAACCACTGGGCGGTTAAAAAAGTCCGCCAATTTACAAAAAATCCGTCATTGCAAAATTTTTGTGTGAATATTTTTTCCGTTATTTTAAAAAAATATTAAAAATTTGGAAAAATCAGAAATGTTGGGCTTTTGACCGTTTTCAGGGCTCTGAAGTCTCATCCCTGAGCCCAATCTCTAGGCCTTATCTTGAAGCTAACGAGATAAAGTTTATTTTAAAAAGCTCCTCGATCCACAAAAGAAATTCTCAATTTTTTTAGATGTTCAACCGTTTTTAACGGTTTTCAAGCCCTGGAGCCTAATCCATGAACCAAATCTCAAAGTTAATAAATTATAAAAAAATCCTCATGGACCATTCCGCTCTGATGGACCATTCCGAAATCATAGATAGCGATCAGTGACAGATTGTCAGAGTTACGGCGGACAAACCGACTGTAATAGTGCATTTTTTCTTACGAAATGCACTAATAAGTTGATTTTTTTTCAAAATGCCGGAAAATTTGACCATTTTCCCATTTTTTTTCTTTTTTGCATCAGATATACAAAAATATAATATTTTTATAAAGTGACTACTTTACTGGTGTTAGACGTTAAGTATGAAAAATATGAAAGGTGACTCCTTCAACTTTTTTTTTACTTGTATTATTTTCAATATTTTACCAGCCTGCATAAAAATGAAAAATTATTTGCAATGCATTATTTTCCTACTACTTTCATGTTACCATGAGCTAAGTTAAAATAGAAGAAGAACCTCATAAATATGAGAATTTACCTGACTTTTCTATTTTAAATTTAAATTTGCATATAAATAAATATTTAACTATACTTTTTATCCTTGTTTCTATAATGGTATAATAATGGTATATGGCAATACATGGTTTTCACAGTATTGAGGCACTATTGTTGTTATTTTTATTATTTATATCATAAAATTCAAAAAAAATATCTACACATGGTATTTTTATTTTATGTTATATGTTTTTTTTATTATTTATCAATGATACTGAATCGAGAAAAGATGCTTATAGTAATATTTAGTGATCATATTTATTCATTTTATTTTAATATTATTTGTAAATACGATTGTGAGTGAATGAAAAATGAGTCTGGAAAAACAGATGTCACGACACATTCATAAGAGTTCGTTTCATTTGGCAAAAAATATTATCATCAATTTTATGTTTAATTTTAAAAAAATTGTATATTTTTTTTAATATAGATATAAAATAACACATATCAAAAGAAAACGGAAGATAAACATTATGACAGTAGGTGTGAAGTGTGATAAATTGGAAGCATGTGACAGGAAATGAAATCAAGTAACAATTGAATGAATAAATTAAAATGTGAAAAGGAAAATGAGTAATGGAATTTAAAGACATTAAAAATTTATTTTTCCTTACAATTATTTACAAAGTGGAGAAATATTTTCAGTTTGATGAGGCATGGTCCGATGAGTCTGTCGGAAAAAAATAAGTTTACAGAGCTTCAAAGTACGATCAAACTGGCAGTAAATGAGATTTGCACTAAACTTTAAAAATAAAAAACGGAAATTCTTACCACTGGCCGGTTTAGAAAAGTGCATTTCGATGGGACTCGTTTCATTGTATAAAATGAAGTTTTAATTTCAATAATTTTAAATCAATAAATGGCTGAACGTTTCAAAAAAGCAACTTATTTTGCAAAAAATTTCAAAATGGCGGTTTTTTAAAAAAAATTGAAACTGCCGATTTTTTCAAACGAAGTCAATAGGTTTTATTTTTTCGTTGGAAAATTTTACATACAAAATTTCGAAGTTTCCGTATGTGTTTCTATAGAAAATAAACGTCAAATGAAATGTCAAGTGAAATTCTATTGTATGGATTTTGCTAGATGTGCTAGGAATGATGGAAAACCCGGCTTTTTTTTAAATATTTGAAATAACTGCCTTCATTGATAGTTGAAGTGACCAACAGGATATTACATTGACTGAAATAGTTTTTCAAAATTATATTCTTCTGAAACATATACATCCAGGCACTACTGGCGTGTGTCAGCCTTTGGATGTTTATTATTTTCGCCCGTATGAAAATTTCGTCAGAACCTAGAGTAAAAATATTTACAAAAATGATCAAAAGATCATGCTGTCGGATAGAAACAAAATACTTAAAATTTAAGCCATTTATTATTGATATAATATTAGTTAAGTGTTCTTAAAGAAGCGAAAGCAGGTTAGTCAATCCTTCACCGATTATTCAATTACCCGACTGCACAGATTTTTTATAGTTTATAAATTGAATAATTGCATTATCGGCCTTACAATTAAAAGTTAAATGGTTTATTAAGAATAAAAGATTCCAAAGCATGATACAATATGTATTCTATAAAGCTGGATACCTGTTTGAACACCCTTTCAAACATCTGCAGATTTCTGTTTAAAAGACATATAACCAATATTTTGAACACATTTTAATGAAACATAATTTAACACCGAATTTTTGAAATTTTACGTTATTTTAAATGTTAAAAAGCCAGTTCAGATACATTATATTAATTATTTAATTTATATTAAATTTACTGAAAAAAAATGTAAATATATCGGGTCATTTTAAAAAAAAACCCATTTTGATACTAACCGCCATCCAAAAGTTAAAAAAAATTGAAAACATCAGACATATTGGGTTTTTGAACGTTTTCAGGCTCTGTAGCCCAATTCATTCCTTATGGCCTCCTGTATCTAATAAAAAAAACTCCGATGGCCCATTCCGAAGTTATAGACCTGAAACAGTGACAGTGACGATGTGACGTCGGACAAACCGTGCGTAATAGTGCATTTTTCTTACGAAATGCACTAAAAATGTTATTCATACATGACCAAGCCTAAGGTTCACAATAGAAATATTCTTTTATATTTTGACATGGCTTTGTTTCTTATATTTTTTTAATGCTTTTCAAAAAAAAAATAAAAATATTTGTACAAGTTATGTTATATCATTTTACAGGACTGCATTTTCTCAAAGTTTATCCTCAAGCGAAAAATTTTCTCATTAATCTTATTATGTCCTTTTCTGTAATGAAAAATAATATGAAATTGCTTTACCAAGCATCCTGTTAGCACTATAATTTAGTTTATATTTCCTAACTTCAGGGAAGTGCAACTTTTAAATCTTATTCTATTTCTTGAGTAAATTTCTTCTTCATATCTTATTTTTTTTTAAATTTATATTTAATTTTAATAAGCACTTTTACATACACTTACACACAACATTTTATCATACATTGAAAAAACATTCGAATATGCAAAATTCATATTTAATCAATTTCATCATAGGAAATTTCTTATATAAAATAACATACTCGCACATACTATAATGTTTTTTATGCAGTCACTGACCCGTAAATAATTGTTGATTGAAAATTTTCTCATCCTACTTCAATATTCATTGAATTATTTGACAAACTGAAATGCATTATGTAATATTATAAGATTCATGCTTCTATTAAGATAAATTTTCAATTGGGTACGGAGAAAATGAAAATTAAACTTTTATTTGTATTAAATTACAATTCCTTTTAAGAATTTCAATTTGCTGAATTTGCTTTTCCAAATGTCTCAACATCGAATCGTAGTAATCTGATTTTATTTGACTCGATAGCTAAACAACCAGCGTCATTTTTCATGCTACAATACTGTGAGGATGAAAAAACTGAAATGAGTTTCCCCGAAAATTGGATTGAAACGCCATGTTGCTGTGCTTGATGTGCTCGTATCACATGTGATAAGTTGTGTTTTTCTAGGAATTCATTCAAGGCATCCTCACTAAAGACATATCCAGTACCTCGTCTTACATTGAAACCGAATCCGTTGTTTTGTTCGAGTTCTTTTTGTAATTCTTCATTGGAATTGTTTTCCTTTGAAATTCAATTTAAAAAAATTATGTTTTAAATTTAATTCGAACAAATTTACTTTAACAGGGTCATTCCACATTAAGCACCACGCCAATTGATTTTGATCTTTGGGTGATGGCAATGGACATGCAATATTATTTAACATTTCAATACTGCCTTGGAGTAACCATGGTGGTGGAATTCCACCATGACAAGCAAAAATTTTATTATCAATTACTGCAGCCAATGGCATTACATCAAAAACATTGTTTATTGCAGTCCATACTTTATCACCTAATTTACTGCCAAATTTTTGGGTGCATTCTCTGCAAATAAATGAATCGTAATTTAATCAAATTATGTTAATAACATTTCAAATTCATAGTTACGCATAAAATGTAAATGTCCGTTGTGTATCCCTAATTTCATGATTTCCACGAATCAAATGTAATTTCTCATAATTATGGTATTTGTATGCAAACAAATAAGCGACGACTTCTACTGAATTTACACCTCGATCAACATAATCACCGAGGAAAAGTAACTTGCATGGTGTTAAGGTCGGACTGAGATGCCATAAAATACGTTCGAATCCAATTAAATCTGGATAATTTCCATGCAAATCACCCATCACATATAATGGTGATTTAATGGCCAAACAACGTGGATCATCTTTCATTTTATTTGTTAATTTTTGACAAATTGATATCATTAAATTACCAAATTTTGATAAGTTTTTCTAAAAAATACGAATTTGAATGCATGAGAGGTGGTTAAATTTATACTCACCTCACCCCATGAATATGCTTCTTTCGTAACACCTTTTTTGTCTTCAATGACATCTTGTGTAAAATATTTCAAATATTGTAGAACTTCTGTAACCTCCGAATTCCCTTGAAAAATCATTATTGAAGATTGTTGTCTTGATTTAAGAATTTTCAGTGATTTAATTGAGCTTGCAGAAACAAATTTTTCCATGGTCCAAACTTCATCTACATCGATCATGCTTCCCATGTACCTAAATTTGAGCGTATGAAGGGCAATTTCTGGCGATGAAAAGATTTCATTTTGGCTTTTGGGTATTAATTGCTTGGAACTGGCTGAAAATTGGATGTTAAATGAATTTTCAATTTAAAATTTTTGCTTACTGATAAATTTCAATGATTGATCTAGAAATGAAAGTTGACGTGATTTAAATTTTGTCTTCAATCTCAACAATGAAGCTGATTCTCTGAAACGTAATTGATCGGTGGCTGATAAAATATCTTCTAAGCGCACCTTTGGTCCTGGTATCAAGAGTAATTCACTAATTTAAGGTGATTAAAGTAAAAAATTTAAATTAAATTCAATTGGATTTGATTATTACCTTTTCAGATTCTCAACTTCTGTCTCCAATTCAATGCCATCAAATTTTTTACCATATTTTTGCCAAATTTCAAGCACAACTGCTTTCAAGTCAGCATTATCCCAATAGTTTTTGTGCCCTCTATCAAAATATCGAAAAATATATTGTATTCTAATATCCAAGCACATGCCATTATGAGGCGTATTTGGATCAGCTGCAGCTAAAACGAGTATAACATCACGAAAACTGAGACATTTCCCGTTTTGTACATCAGCTGCATTGAATAGCAATTCAATGAAATTTTTGTCTTCTTTTCCATTGAAAATTTCGTCACAAAACATTTTAAAGTCATCTAAAATCATCACATTCTCAGGCCATGTTATTTTGAGAAAATCTTTATACAAATTTTTCTGATCATTTTCCGTTATATTTGCTATGCTGAGCATTTCAAAGTTACTTGGATCCGTATTTTTACTTGTAAGTAAAACATCGTTTTGAGTTATTTCAGTTAAAAAACTCTCAGATTTGGCATCAATTAAAGTTTTCCAATATTTTTTTGATATTAAGTTATTTTCAATTGCATCAAAATGTGACATCCATTGTAATTGCATGCCATTAAGTGTTAATTGAATTATACATTTTGACAAGAAATCATTCGATAATTTGACTTCATAAATGACATTTGTGATGAAATTTTGTGTTGGATGATAAATTCGGTAAATTTGACAAATGTCCATATTTGAGGGGATAATTGAAAATATTTGTTTAGCAAAATCATTTGATGTCTCAGTCCAACTGCGATTTTCATGCAAATGTATATATGGAAGTGTGATGTAATTTCCATTAACATTGAAAAGAAACGAATTTTGGTCTTGATTTTTAATTACCAATGAAACTACATTGGGAAGTTGTTTGATGGACATTAACAAGGAAAAATTATTATATAAGTTTTAATGGATTTTTCTTATAATTAATTTAATTTGTGTAATATTTTACGTTTTTTTTTAAATCATTCAATTTTGAAAGGTATTGCAAAGGTTGCCTTTTCATCGCAATTAATTAATATTTCTTTCACAATCAAGTTTTTAATGGAACTCAAAACAAATATTGTCAAATTAATAATTCGTGATGCGAAAAAGAACCCTTTTTTATCAATTATGTATTACATTTACTCTGGTTACTCAGGTAAAATTTTTCCATTTATTGGTAAAATCACGATTAAAGTTTCAAAAGTACGTCTTGAAATTAATTGAGGTTGATGTTAAATGTAAACACTTTTTAAGAAGTAAAATTTTAAATTGTTTTTCGACTTTTTTTTTCCTTTTTAATTACATTAAACATCAATATTGTGGTCTTAATTCCAATCTCAACTTTTATATTGAAAGTAATCAAATATTATTGTAAAATGTATTCATTTGGGGGAAGTGCCGATATTTAATATGAAATTTATTCAAAATAAAAAAAAGTGGCAAGTAAAAGTTTTTAAAATTGTTATTAGGAGAAAATTTGTTTATTTTCTTGTGTAATGGGGCCGAAAGGAATTTTTGTGACAATATGATATACAAAAATATTATTATTTCATTTATTTACAAATAAAATAAAACTTTATCACAGTAAAAATGTAGAGAAGAAAAAGCTGCTTCCATACAAATAAAATATAAATTGTTCATCATTCTGGAAGGTAAAACTTTTTTTTTGTTATTTTATTTTCAGTTATTCTTATTATTATGATTCGTTTTAATAGAGATGAACTTTATAGATTTTAAATGTCCTCTGTGTTGTTAAATTCTTGGATAATAGCAAAAAAAGTTAAATATTTAAGTTTGAAATAAAATATGATTTAATAATCTCTGACCATTATAAACATTTTAACTTCCTTTTTATAGAACATCATCTTTAGGATAATATTTTTTTTTCTTTTTTGCATATTTAACAGATAATGTAAATATAACAAAAAAATCCCACAGCATAATTTGTATTAAATTTTTTTAAGGCTATTTCAAATAAAATTATTGTTTCAGATAAGGGTTGGCCCAACTAAGACACCGAAGAGCTTCTTCAATTGCGCACAGATCTATGATATATAAAGGCGGTAATATGTTCAATAAATTGCGAAGTGAAATAACTGTTAGTAAGAATTTAGAAACATTTAAAAATGAACTATTAAACTATGTTACGAGTAAGTATTTGCACTACCTTCATATTAAATATAAGATATCTTTGAAAGATGAAGCTACAAACAACAACTTTAGAAATTGTTTTTGGAGTGACGCCATCAGTTTCTTATGTAAAAACGTTCAAGGATTTCTAATGAGGTCCCTCCAGAGCACAGAAGATAAATTTTGTTAGAAAAAGATCGACAAAAATCTTGGAGTTGCTTCTGACAGAACCTAACGTTCTGCTGGAAATTTGGGGGTCAATGTGGGAATTAAAATGTACTTTGGATTGCATCATTTCATCTAAGTCTTTCATAACGTTAATTTTCTCAAATGATTTTCCTTGGAGCTCGTAATTGTATAATATGCTGTCAGTACACTTACGGTTAAAAAATATGGTCTTGAACTTTGGAAAACTGGAAGACACACATGAATAACGATTCCACTCAAAAAGGCGTTATGATAGCGTTCTTGGCAGGAATCGATCGCATAATGCCATCAACCTGGAATCTTTGGAAAGTCATCGATCAACTGCAACGCTCATGTTTGGTTTTGACATCTTGACTTCAAAGTTGGACTGTTCAGAGCTTTGATCTTCTCTGAACCTGTTTTGTCCAGTTGTAACCACAAGTCGTCCCCGCTTGTTAGTAGTCAAAGCTAGCAGGAAAAATTACACCTTCTACCGAGCCATGAGTAGAGTGATGAGGGAATTAAATTCATCCTGTGATAAAATTGATTTTAGTATTAGTAGATTAGAATTTAAGAATAGAATTGAGTAGTCAATGCTAAATTTTTGAAGCCTAGGGCTTTGCCTGTTGTTGCCAAATACAAAAAAACAAATATCACCTCAGCCACTTAATATTTTTGGGCTCTTTGTAATCTACATACATCATTCTGTATGTACTAGTGTTGTCTTATCCTGCACTCTCAACCCAAAACAAGTGAGGTGCCAGTGGGAACACTCTTCCTCAATGGTGCCCCAGTGGTTTTGGGTTAAGAGTGGATTTTATGTGCGAGTTGTCTTTTTCTCGCATCTTAATGGATGATTCAGACATTTGACAAAACTATGTAGCGTACTTTTGGCACCCATTTAACCACGGGCACTATTCACAACTGCTTAACCAAATTGAACGAACGGTGTATGTTAAACCACTGCACCAATGAAACGCACCGGTTCAGATTATTCTGCAAGGTTTCTGCGTTACACAGGGTCTCGACAGTTCTGAATATCTTAAGATCGTCTGCATATAAAATCAACTTACAGTCACAGAACATGTCACAGTTCGAATTGATGAAAATGATGAACGAAATTTGCCCTAAATGGATTTCTGGAGAAATTCCCTAACTACACCTTCAACTCAAAACCAGTGAGAGTCAAGTGCCTGTAAACACCATTCAAATTTTGCATAGCCATTACTAAACATGTAATGGAAGCAATTTTTTATTTTGTAAAACATTATAAAAATGTAACAACTCTATTTATGAGATTGAAACAATTTCCGGAAGCCTATTTTTGTTTTAAATAGAAATATTATTATCATAATATGAATATGTAGTTCTGTGCCTCATAATTTTATGTTAAAATAAGAATCATAACATAACAATGATATTTTACGGGAAAATCTAAATACATTAATAAAAAAAAATACATTAAATGAATACAGAAAAGTTTACAAAAAAAAATGTTTTATCTTGAATCTGTATTTAAATATTCATTTATAGATTCTGTAATAATCATAAGTCAAAAGTCTCAAGAGAATTCAAGCAAAAAAATCATAATAAAAAAACATCAGGATTCTTTTTTATTATTCTTTTCATTTGTTATTAGAAGAAAAAAATATAAGAAAAAATTATGATTTTTTTAACTTCTGTTTCAGTTACAAAGTTACAAAGAATAAAAAGCATTATGTTTTACTTTTTTCAGTGTTTATTACAACAACAATATCATCACATGATATTTTATTATTAAACGTTTGTCAAAGAACTCCCAAGAGAACAATTCAATATTAAAAGTTAGCGTGGAAATGAAATCTTGACAATTATTCATTATTAAAAAAAAATTATAAGCAATGAGAAAGCATCATTTTTTTATTACATTATTCCTAGAACATCTTCCTTTTATTAGTGTTTTAATAAGGATTTTTTTTTATTGGAATTATTAATATGATAAATAAACTTTTCTTTCCCTTTGGGCTTTTCATTGTTAAATGCATCCAATAAAAAAAAATTAATTAAAAATTTATTGAATTATGGATAAAGGAAAAAATTCATAACTAATGCTAAATTCATTTGAATTTGAACTTACATTGAGCTTTGATCAGATCATAAAATTTCAATAGAATTGAGTTTAAATGAGATGAAATTATTTTCTCTTTTTTTCCTCTTCAGTAATCCACTGAAAACATGTACGATAAATAAACAAGTATTTTTTTTAACAAATACGTAATTGAATTATATCTTTTTGACAGTTCTTGTAATCGAAAAACTTTTAATATGATGACAAATTCCATGTTTATATTCCATAATTGAAATTCTCGTAATACAAATTAATTTTCAAGGTAATTCATGATATGATTTGAGTTTTTTTCGCTAGGTCACATGAAAATTCATATATTTAGAATTTTGTTTTTTTTTTGTGTAGTGAAATGTTATTTAAAGCGAGAAAAAACTACAATTTTCCTTTCTCTTAAGGCAGATATTTTTTTTCTAAACAAAAGTTATGAAAAAAAACTTTTTCATAAGTACAAACAAACCAAAAAAAACCTAAAGTCAAGTAGACATTTATTCAGCATATGTTAAAGTCAATATCCATTTTCTCTATATTTTTTATTAGTTTTTCTTTTGTTCTCATTTGAAACTGTTAGGATAAAGTAAACATTGTGTTAAAAGAAGAAAATGAAAAAACGTTATATAGGTTAACTATATTTGATTTCAAAATCATCAAACACTTTATATTGAAAAATAGAAGGAGAACTGAATAAGGGATGGCATTCAATTTTCGAAGGTTCATACTTAAGTAGGGCGTTGAACGCTCTGTAACTGTCTCTCAAGCTTAAATTCAAGCCAATCGCCTACTACACAATACACAAACAGAAACAACGTTATAGCGTCAGATAGATAACTTTGGGAACGGCCACCTGGATCCTATACTTTAAGTGGAAACGCCCCGCAAATCACCCCGTAGAGCTTGACGAAAACCTCCAATAACTAATAAAACAGCGGGTCGCAAAAATAGCGCTGATCGCGAAAAACCGCGGACCGACAAACGGACGGACATCACGAATGCGCTAAAAATAACAGTAAAAAAAATAGAAAATTAATCCCGCAAACGCCCCGCAAATCACCTCACACGCGGGGCTATCGCCAAGAACTACGGGATGATTTGCCGGACGTTTTCAACTTGAAGTGTGGAGGTTTTCGAAAATATGGGCAAGAACTGTTTTCGCGAGATTGAACTGGTTATGTTGTCATATTGACATACGGATAGTAAATCTTACAATTGAAGTGAAAACAAAATATTTTGCCGATATTTCATACAAAACAAAACCTATTTTGTAATGGAAAATTTTTTAGTCTATTAACTTTTTTTGTGTAAATATATTTATTTTTCGTTAAAAACGTTTGAATGGAGGGAAAAATATTAATAAAGTTTATAACATTATAAAGCGTCAAATAATGAATTTCGTATAAAATTATTTTTCATTCGTCCCGCATTTTATATCAAAATTTCGATTTCATATAATACTCATGAGCAACGTGGATACATTTTTTTCCTAGAAATCCCAAAATCAAAAATACTTCTCCTGTAATAAATTCATCATCTTTTCATTATTGATTTCAATTTCAAAAAGTAATTGAACCAAAACACATTCCTTCTCACCTTTTAACTTTTATATTTGTTCCAGATGATTTCCAATCAAATGTTATGATCATTTATAGTGTTTGCATCAAATCTATTATTTTTGTCAATTTCTATCTTATTCTAAAAATGATAAGACAAAAAATATAATAAATATAAAACAGATTATTTTGATGAAAAAATTGGAATTGGAACGAAGATGAGGAGAAAAAAAAAACACAAAAATCACGCGGTTTACTCAACATATTTGACAATATTTCCTTGTTCAGTATGACACACTTTGATAAATTTAAAAAATGATGAGAATTTTCCCAACATTACACAAGTGGGATTGTTGTTGTTGTTGGTATTGTGCTTGTCACCAGAAAATGTGAAGATGGAAAAGTAAAATACAATCACATAAAATTATGCAAATAACAGTCATAAATATATTTTTTTTCTACTTTTTCTTATCTATCCGCATTCCTCTTGGTTCAAAACACTGTTAAAATATTTATACTTTACTCTAGTTCTTGTAGAAAAATATCACTTTTAGAAATTTATACACTTAGTGCGAGGTGATGAAAGTTTTATAATTTTCCTTTAAATATATTGCAGATAGCATGAGGGCATTAATTTTTTTCATATCAATCAATGTTATATGGAAAATAGAACTACAACATTCAAAATGCACTGGCCCAGTTTGTGAGGAGCACCATGACAAAATATGGCAATAAGGCGTTTTCCCATTGACTTTATATTCAGTGGGTGGATGGGGTGATGATTGAAACAAACTCGCAGGCCATCAGTCGTGTTTACTGTGCATCGTCATCAGAGGAGCAAAGACTGAAGTTATCAACGACCTTGTCAGCCTCGAGAAGGTGTTTTTCTAACTCTCTGAACTCTTCTCTATGTGTATTAGTGTAAAAGTCGTTGATGACACTTAGAGCGTGCCGGGAAGAGACCAGACAGTCATAAAAACCCCTCCTCGAGGCTGACCTTAGTCTAGTAAAGTTTAACCTCTCATAATGACCAGTCGCCACCTTTATCTAGTCTTTGATACAAATAAATTATCTGAAAAAGAGGACATTTGAATATGTTAAATTTCATGGCTAAAGTGAGCTACCCACCTTGACGCCCAATGCCCTTATATGAATATGCTCAGTGGTTGTTTAAATTTTAAAACGTTGATGCCCACTTTAAATTCTTTTTTTAATTTACATTAATATTTGCTGTTAATTCACGTTGTTTTTGCAATTTTATATCTTCCCTTTTCCTAGTTTATTACCTTTTTTATGTTGTTATTTACATACAATTAATTAGTAAAATCATTCATTGTACCTTAAGATTGCTAGGATACAAGATTTTCATAAGTCAGTGTATTTTAATTCTATATGCAAAAAAAAACTTGAAGCTATAAACAGCGAGGAAAAAAATTCATTTGTATTTTATTTGTCTGGCAGTTAATTACCCTTATGAATTTTTTAAATGAATTTATTATTATATCATGTTGCTAAAAGTACATTAAAATTTTTTGTTCCACACGCTTTTTTTATTACCAAAACAAAAAACAACAACAAAAAAAAATTGCAAACGGATATTGTTGTTAAAAATGTTATAATTTCAGCATTTTTCTCAAAGGAAACGGTCGGTAGTGGAGTTAATAAGTCGTAAAATATGGAAAACAATGTTTTTTACTTTTGTACCTCTCTGGAGGCAAATAATAATTAGTATGATTAAAAATTTCCTTTTTATATTAATTTTTATAATGAAGAAGAATTTGAATTACAGATTTTTCCTTTTTTGAACATGAGGCTTATTTTTTATTTAATGTGTGGAAGTATTTTTTATTAAAATGAATAAAATTTGATTCGAAAATAGAAAAAAAAAATTATATTCAAACATTAGTTTTTAAAATTTAATATAAAAGGAAATGTGTTGTGCTTGCATGCATGCCTTCTCTCATTTTATATGAAAATATATTAGCTTTTACTTCCTGTATCCATGATTTAAAATAATAATAATAATAATGCACTCCATTACCGTTTTATAACTAGAATTTCTCTCTCTCACTCGCGCACAAACACACACATACAATTTTAGTTTAGTTGCTCATTTAATATGTTTTTTTTTTATACTTAAAGTGTTTTCTTCATCGCATATCCTCGAAAAATTTATGCTTCAAGTCACACTCACATGTGTGTGTTTTCCTTTTAAAAAAAATAACATAAATGAAAAATCATCATCTTCTCTTATCCTCTAACTGATATCTTCAACATAAATTCATACATTATTACTAAAACAATTTCCTGTGACTTGTTCAAAAAAAAAAAATAGAATATTAAAAGTTTGTATGTATATTTGTATGATGTTTGTATGATTTTAATGTAGTTTCTTTGTAAATTTTAAGTAATTTTAGTTTTTCTTTCATACATATAAAATTCATGTGAGTTGTCTTAGTTTTAGGCAATATTTCGTGTTCACTTTAGACTTCTTAGATGACGACAAACGATATATTTATGCACTTTATTAAGACATGCACTTTGTGCAAGGATGCATAAAGTGGTGAACATGCAAAAAAAATAAGATGAAAACTTTTTCATGAAAACATTTTATTTATTTACTTTACAATCCATTAATTTCTTGTTTGTTTTAAAAATTATTTTTTAACTTTTACATTTCCCTTTTTCTTTTAGCTTTATTTTTTGTGTCAACTTTTTGTCCATAATGATATCAAAAGATTTAAGGATGAGAATAAAATGATGCATGTGAGTCACTTTAGGCTTTTATTTTATAATGAGATGTAAATTACAAGTCGATTTCAATTTATGTAATACTTTATTTAAGGGAATGTAAGAGTTTTTCAAGCACTTGAGAGAAAGTTAAAAAAGCAAAGTGATAGAAATAAAATAAGAGAAAAAAGCTTAATTTTTAAGCGTTTCGGAAATTACTTTGGAAAAGAGCTTTATTTTTGACCCGCGTCTTTGATTTGTCACCCACGATCGTTTTAAAATACTCAGTTTTTTGACCAATTTTCTGACACAGATGAGCGCCTATTATACTCGCTATTTTCAAATCATCGAGATATGCGCTTAAAAGTTTGAACGGGTTTCTAAATCTTTAGTTTTTTAAAATTTCCCTCTTCTTTGATTTGTATCAAACTTTCCATTATTTTTTCGTGGAAATCATTGCAATCGATAAAAGATCGTTCTATTTCGAGAGCTTTTTCGATTGACATCAATACAACGTATTTTTCATCGCTTAACTAACGGTAGTCATAGCGTAGTGGAGTACGTATCACATTTCATCTTATAGGTGCCGAGTTCGATCCTAGTAACTGCTAAAATTATTTCTACCCAAATGTGTGTTTTTCAAGTTTATGGTTGTTATATTGATTAATAAGAATTATTCTGATTTGAAAAATATGCGACTGCTTCGGATGACAGGATAAAATCTAATGTCCAATGGTGGTGGTTTGGCGTACATTAGCCCACATAAGTGGCTGTGTTGGGTAATGTCATTTTGTAATCATCAATCAAACTTCAAATTTCAATGCTTTTTATAAAAATTTCTTAAAATGATCAAATATAGCCGCAATATCAATTTCCCTTAATTATATGCTAAAGTTAATCAAAAATATGTTAATTTACCTGTACTCTTACTATCTCCATTAAATTAATAATGTCTCAATTTCAAAATCATTACAAATAAAATCACTCATAAATTGCATAAAGAAAGCAATTTAAACTAAACTAAGAACAATAAACTTGTTTATATTTGGCACGTGTTTTGGATGACATAAATTTAAACAGTAATCTACACATTTACTCTCTCTCTGTGTATTTTCGTTAAATATCGCGTATAAATACAATGTTAATTAATTTAAGGTAATTAAAGCATATTATCTAAATGCAGTAATTAGACATCATCATCATTATTATTATTATTATTATCATTATGAATACACATGAGATGTGTTTGTTGAAATAAATGAACAAGGTGCTTGTATTTTAACGAGAACTGTATTAAAACAAATTGAATATTAAAGTTTAGATGGCTCATTAAATCAGAGTTAGAGTGATATTTTTTGCTTTTGAAATGCAATGAAGGAATCTAGGAAGGAATTTAATTGGAATTCAAACTAAATTTCATCTTTTGAATTTAATTGTATGCATTACGCGAATAACATTAAATGCACTGTATGCCATACAGTGTATGGTTAATATTACATTTTTCGGATCACTTTAATTTGCATAAATTGAGAGTTTGGAAAACTGAAAATTTTCACGAAACTGCGGAAAATCACAGAATATTCAAAAGCCGTGCTAAATTTTTGAAACTACTGAAATTTCAAATGTTCTCAGCAAATTGGAATAATTCCGATATTTTTCGATAGTTTGAAAATATTACGATTATGAAAGTTATGGCGATTTTCCATACACTCTCAACCCAAAACCAATGGGTAATCAGTAAGTGGGAATTCAGTAAGAAGCCATGTTCCCACTGCTGTCCCACTGATTTTTGGTTGAGAGTGTAGTTTTACAAATGTCTGGAACTTTTTCAGTTCAGGAAAATTTTGCCAAAGAAAACTGCGTTTAAAATTCATCCAAAAAATTAAAATTTAACCCTACAATCATCCCGAAAACAGCAAGCAAAGCACCTCGCAAGTGGGGTATCCATCAGCACACAATTTGATATCTTCGAATAATTTTACTGATAGATATCAAATTTATTTTTCATTTTAATGCAAGTTTCGAAATATCTTCAATATAAAAAGAAATTATTGCAATTTTATAATAAATGACTGAATAATGTTGTACATGCCATTCATTTTTCCTCATTCTTTCCTCTCTCGTTTCATACAATTTTTTTCTGTAACCTTACTATTTACAAGCCATGAGTAAGATGAGACGAAGAAAATAACATATTACAAAATACCGCAAAACAGACTAATAAAATTTGATTTATGTTTTTTTTTGTACTTTACTGCTGTTTTCTACATAAATAAAAAAAAATAATGTACTTTGAACAGTCAGAAATTGAGATTTCCATATAAAATTTATAATCATAAAAATAATGTTTAGTGTGAAAGCCAAAAATAAAACACGATAGATGTCTATTATTATTCATTGACGATGAATTATTGATAAATTATTAGGCAATATTTTGTTCAATAACCGATTTATTGTTACATTATTGAGGACAAATAATCGGTGTGACACATATGTGTAATATTTACTCATACATTATAGTTAATGTTGTTATTTAAAGGAAAAAGGGGAGGCGTTTGAATGATTGAGATTGAATAAAATTCTAATAAAATTTATAAACACATTTATCAAAGAAACTCTTTAATTTTTTTTATTTTCCTTTGCATTACAATGATGAATTTTGATGCGAAAACATCATATTTTAATTCATTCTTGGCCAGAGAAAAATAAATAAAATTCAATTTCAAGTTCTTATTTGAATATGAGAAAAGTGCACTTTTCATTCAATATTTACATTTTTATTTTAAAGTACTTTAATAAAAAAAATATAATATAAAATAGAAAAACATTTTTTATTCAAGTACTACTTTAATAGACAAACATCCAATAAAAGGGTTTCCTGCTTTTTTATTTTACTCACATTATTATTATTGTTTTATCCTTCTTTCTTACTTTTAACAGTACTCATTTCATTTTATTCCAGAGTGCTCTCAAGTGTGAACATTAAAAGTTTTATTTTTAAAATTGCACTTTTCTATTTCACTAAAAAAAAAAAAAATCTTTTTTATCTTATGCCACTTTTTTTTACACCACAATTGGATTTTGAGGAGTGTCATTTGTGAAATTTTTGCATATAACAATATTGCTTGTGCGACCTGCAGTATCAAATTGAATCAGAATAACGAGGTATGTTGTTAAAGTGTTTAAAAGCTGAAAATTTAAATATTTACTTTATATGTTGTTACTTTTATAAATAAAATAATAAATTTACCGAACTTAAAATTGTTAATTCCAATTTGACAACTCCACAGGCTGTATGACTAGACTCTTCATGCAAAAGCTGCATCGAGAATTTGTGAATCTGGAAAATAAGATAAAAAGTAAGCATTTTGACGTTGGCTTTGAATCGAAGGTAAATCGAATTATGTCAACTACAAAATATAATTTTAATCCGAAAATAAATCCTTATCCCAGGACGATTTGACTTGACTGAAATCAACAACGACCTTGGAATCTCTGGAAGTCCAATCAAAAAACCAAGATAGATCGCTCTGCTGGATTGGACATACAAAAGGGCGTTCAAAGGGATTTTTGTAAGTTTTAAAGCTTTACTGAAAAATTTTGCAAGATCAATAGAGAATTCAATTCTGCAGAAAAATAAAATTCTGTCTTTGATTTGAACCCACCAGATGGCGCTAAAAGCTAAGTTTCGTCTTTAGGACCACGGTGAAGGCATTTTAATAAATTTAAAGGAAATTCATTTAAGAATACTTACAATGTCTTTGAAGTGCGTGTCCTGTTTATCTTCTCTTCCTTCGAGATCATACAGGATAGGCCCCGTTTTCGCTTTCTCTTCACTAACCATGTGACCTACATATAAAATCCCAACGACTTTTCCACCATATAAAACAATCCAAAGCAATGTATACAAAAATAAAAACATATCATATGGCTCCAAACTCTCAGATGTTTTATATAACTGAAAAAATTGAATATTTAATACGACAAATCCAGCCAAAATTGTAATACTCAGTAAAATTCCAAAAGAATTTGTTGCACTGTGACCCACAGCACACACTTTCGCATGTAATCGTCTGAGCGATTCCACAACTTTACATGAAACATTTTGACCTGGTTTAATTTTTTCATTTTCAATTTTTAGTACAACGGCTAACAAGAGTTTTTCTCGTGTCTCTGTATCTTCAGCATATGGCATCTCTTTACAAATTCCCAACAAAATAGCATTAATTGTCTTTAATTTTACTCTAACTAACAACATTATACTACCAAATTGGCTGAGTGAAAGAACCCAAATGATATTCGGAATTGTGTACACAGTTGAACTTCTAAAAAAACTTGGAACATCCATTTTATTGTAAAAAAAATCAACTAACAGCACTAATGTAAAAAACACTGAATAACATCCCATCATTTGATTAAAATCCTTCTTATATTTTGGATACTTTGGTTTAACACCACACTTGAGCAATTCCATGTCAATATCAATTAATTGCTCGAAAAAGTAAAAATAATTACGACGTTGGTAATTACATCCAATTATAATTAGCACAACATTAAATGCTGCAAAAACATACTCCCCAATGTACAAAGTTTTTGTTAGAAATCCCATACTATAATCGAATTGTGTATTTTGGTAATAAGTTGCAAGACAGACTGAGACGAGGACAAAACAACTCCAGATGTGATGAATGTATGAAATTATTCGTTGTTTGCAATTCAATCGATACTCATCCTTAATTTTGAAGATTTCGTCTGAGAATTTGATGCATGGAGGTGCTGTGCAAAATATTTGACATAAAAATATGAATGGTTTGATAACGGCTTCCAATTCATTTGCAAATCGCTCTTTGTCCTTATCCACTAATTTTAAAAATGGCTTTTTTGGTTTTGGATATGGCTTTACTTGAGTCACTTTCATTAGAATAAATATTTTTTATGAAATATAAGGAAAAACGACTTTTACTTATAAAATGACATTGAATACTAATTCAAGTGGAATTTTACCACAATTTCATAAATAAATGAAATTTTAGGGGTTGTTTATTTTGACCGTCATTTGTCTTATTAACCACCTAATTTTGAACTGATTGAAAATTGAACTTGTCCTTGATTTATGTTTCATGGCAAGTATTTTCAATAAGAAAATCGTTATTAAATCAGAAAAATAATTATAAGTAAATATTAATTGTTTACTATCAATTTGTTTCCATTCGTCGTAGAACAAATGCGTGTCTTTTCAAAATCAATCATTTTACTGTCTTTTTATTCTATTATTATAAAACGACACAAACATTAGAAGCGAATTGAAAATTACTAATGGCTTTGGCATTCTGTATGATTTCTTTGACGATCAACTGCGGCCTTTCTGGCATTTGCTGGGCAATCTAGTATGGTTAATTCGCCACTGACAGACAACGACAAACACAGATATCGTAATGCAATCAAATAAAATCACACTAACACGGTATATGATGTAACTCAACATTATGCAGTGAAAAAGGTACTCAACGATAAACCACCTCAGATATCACCAGTTAAGTTATAATTACCACGATCTTGGCTTAGCTTTGTTCAAACTACTCAAAGCTGCTTAATCACTAACTGCGCCGGAATTGTACGATGCAGTGATTAGTGTGTTGGACTATCAATCTTAAGGTTGCCAGTTCGATTATCGCCCCGACCATTTAACTCTACAATCTCAAATGTTCCATTTTCCAACTACTCAAAGGCTAGATAAAGGTGGCAATTGTTTTAGGATGCCAGGATAAATACTAAGTCCCTCGGATGATAATTACTGATATGTAAAAAGAGCCCGACTGATGGACTGAGTGCAGCCTTAATAGCCGCCCTACAAATCTGATCTGAACTGCGTCGGAAAAATCCATCAAGTGGTTGAAGTGCAATCCCAGGACAATATACCACGCTGACAACGAAGGATCACTGGTTACAAACTATTAAAGAACTGAAGGGTAACTAAGGCTGCTATTTATAACAACAGCAAAACAGCATTTGGATTGTGGTAATTTTTTTTTTTTGAAAAATCTTAAACTCCACAAAACAAAGCATAATCACATATCTTAATAAATATGAAACCCAACGAAAATTGAAAATTGACGCAAAACAAAAACGATTAACAGAAATGAAATCTGAGTAAAATGAGAAACTATTTAAGCGGCTCAAGATTTTGTGAAAGCATATTAAGAACAAATGATATGAAAGTGATTATAATAATCATTAGACGATTATTTTCGTGTTTATTGTTCGTGTAATTTTCTTCTTGTGTATACACATCAAACAAAATTTTCTCACATTCCACAATGTCCAAAATCACATTTCTTCCGACAAACAAACAACAGATGCTCGTAACAGTCAAAAAATACTCATACAAATAACAATAATAGTTATTTTATTAACATCATACTTTTACTTTTTTTTTGTTTTTTTCTTTGGAATACTTTGGGGATAATTGTTTGCCTTGCCTATTATTAATGTAAGGGATTTCGTGTTCAAGTATTCAACTTAAAGCAAAGAAAGATCTTAAGACATAAATTGTTCATTTCATGGAATGAACGACAATGAAAAATTAAGGTATTATCTAATTCTTGGTTGTTACGAGGAATTTGAGACAATGGAGGGATTATGTGACATGTGAAAGGACTTTTAAATATGAATGACCAAATTTGACTCATTGTTCATTTGATAAGCCATCTATCGGGCTCTGGTAACTCCTTTTGAGATTGATCAGGAATTAAACCTCAAAAAGCTCAGTTGTGGCTTCAGTAGGAAAAATTGCTCACCCCCAGAATCTAAAACTTCAAAGAACTGTGGTCTGTGTCTTGCTGTGTCAAAACTTTACCTTAAAATGCAGCTTAAGTGCATTGAAATCTTTTCTAAGGCAATATTTTATTCTAAAAGTTCATTCTTGAGATTTCGATCAACATGACATTGAATACAATTTAATTTCTTATGCTTTCAAAGTAATTATGATAAATTTAAAAGCATAATCCATTTCTTATATTTAACAATTCCTCTTATAATTGCGTTACAGTTAAAACAAAATCTCGTAACGTTTTAAGGATTAGATTAATCAAATTTCTTATATAAATCCTTAAACTCCTTTCAATCTCATTATTATTTATTTCATTGTAGCAACTGATTACAATCGATTTTCGTATATAATTTTGGTTAGTGACATGTCCCCATTAGCAATATAACCAGTTTATCATGATTAAGCTATGACATTTTGGGTTGTAAATCATTTGATAAGGATTTTTTGTTTGTGCACATTTTTTTCTTCTCATGAAACGCGTCTTTATTGCTTTAAGGGCATTAGTGGTAACACGCCATTTATTGTCATTTATTATTTTATCTTTTATATAATAATAATAATAATAAATAAATAAAGCAGTGAATAAAAAAATACACACACACACACACAAATTATACGAGAATAGCAATTATATCCATATCAGTTGACACGCTTTTCGGGTTGAAATCTAAACCAAAAATTATGGTTGATCTGTTTTTATACACGAAATTTTTTGAACATTTGATCTTAAACCTCATGAAATGAGTGAAAGTATGAAGGAAGAAAGCAAAAAAGGTCAACTAAATAAATAAATAAATTGGTTGATACCGAAAAATGTTATCACACAAAGATAATCCCAGGACCAACACAACACATAGAGACGTGATCCCTAACTTTTTGATTATTATGTGTGTGTGTGTGCTTCAAAAATGTATAATAATAAAATGAGGAATTTAAGTCATTTTTAACCATTGAATCCTCATGTTTATATTTTATCCACCATCACTATATTTAACAAAAAAAAAGTAAGCCCATTAGATTGTTTAGTGTACCCAATTGGATAATATTGTTATTCCATATCCTTTTTTTTATTACATACAACGTGTAATGTATAAGTTAAGTCATTGTAACACTGCTGCTCATACACTCAGAGAGTATCGTAAAATTGAACCAAATAAAAAAATTGTTAAAATTCAAGTTAAGCTTAAAATGACAAAAGTATTACGAATATGTTTGTGTATGTGTGTGTTCCTTCAATATTGAGCTATTTACACACATACCGTAAAAAAACATAAGTTTATCTCATTCAAAAAATGAAAAAAAAAACATTATGGTACTTGGGTTGAATACAAATATATACATTTTATCCTCCATTTATGTACACAATCATAAAGACTTCAGTTATTATTATTATTATCTCTGTACTTGAAATGCAATAAAATTCTCACATTTTAACAATATTTTTTGTATTTTTCATTTTTTGACTTTGCTCATTTTATTTCATTTTTTATTTTCTCATCCCAAATTGCATAAAAGAGTTGCTATTACATGCCACAAGCAATTTTATTTGTATTATTATCATTGAATGTCTTTAAATCCGTAATAAATTCTTTTTTTTCTCTTTTTTTTTTGTTCACTTTTATAAATCTAGACTAAAGTATGAGATTTGCAATAAAAAAAAAAAAAAATATTATGAATCTTGTTATGTAATGGTATAAATTTTATTTTTAAAAAGAAATATGCTGCTTTTATGAGAAAATCTGATTTTTCTTACGTTTGTTAACCCTTTGCTTTTTGGTAGTTAAATTCAGCAATAAAATGAAGATCATAGTTGTGAGTTGTCGGATTTTTTTATAAATTCTAGAAATTCTAGAGTGGTCCACATGAGGGGTTTCTTTGATGATGATAGAGGCTCAAGCACGTATCGATATCCCATACACGCGAAAAAAATCAGTATAAAATGTTAAATTGGCGCTTTACGTGGTAATTTGTGTTAGTTCATTAAATTGCCGTAGGGTTAGTTTGGCGCTATTTTTTCTCTATCATATACGTAGCTCATGATACAAGAAAACATTAAAATTATTCAAATTGTATTTTATTTAATTATACCGTGTTGCAATTTCCTGCGAATTAAAAAAAGGTTTTTAAAATTTTTAAAGCGTCACCTTATTTGAATTTCCCTTGTTACCTTCTTCTTTGTTTTGTATCTAGTTTTTTTTCAGGTAGAAATTCTTGTTTAATTGGGGATTACAAAAGCCACTGGCAAACTTCCCTCCTAAAAATACTCTAGTGCTTGCTCTTACCTAATATTTTGTAAAGCGGATTGCAATCGGTAGAAAATCGATTTTTCTGGAGAGATTTTTTGAATTACATCGATACGACAAGTTTTACATGCATAAATAAACGTTAATAGAAAATAACTTTATTTTAAGGAAAATTTATACAAGGAGTCGCCTTAACATATCATAGGAACTTTTATTAATTCTAAGGAAATGTCAACACAGTCAAAGCACTCCTCCAAATTTAATTTTTTCTTTTAAATAAATCAAAAATCTCCATCGAATCTTAAATTTTCTTTTTAAGGGTTTTATCTTTGCATGATCGACTAGAAATTCTTATCTGAATGCACTCTTTTAAATTATACATCTTTTATTTTAATATTTTTATGAGACTTATTTGTTAACAGCCGCTAGCACATTTAACTTAATAATGTTCCATAAAATTTTTTTAAATAATTTTTTCAGTGCTCTTTTTTGCAAACGTTACTTTTTAAGAATGAAAGTCAATGTAATTCACAACAAACAATATCATCTTAATTTTCTTGCCTAAACAACATAAAGCCCACAAATTTCTATCAATTTTCTGTCAATTTACGATTATTTATGGTCGATTCACTGTCATAAGCCTTGTACTAGTAATATTAAGTTGAAAGTGTCAAAAATGTCGTTTTTTATTGTGTTTTATTCTATTTTAGCGTTTTTTTCATCGATTTTCAAAAAAATGCAAGTTTTGTAGGCTCATGCAGTCCGACCGTCTCCGTCAACAATGTGGTCAAATTTTCGAAATTCGTGCGAAACTTTTAAAATATGAACCAAATAGTGAAAAATTCCTGAATAGCATTTTTTTTCCCAAATCATTGAATTTTTTCAAACGGTTAAATTTTTTAATTAGTCTCAATTTTCAATTTGATTTTTATTTCATCAAAATGGCTGAATTTTTCTATTAAAGTGCGCTCGTGTGCATTGTTCACGAACACACTCTTCAGTTGCGATCATTTTACTTTTTTTAAATATATTTTCCATGACTTTGATTCTGTAAATTTAATTTTTCATGAAAGGCATTTCCATTTTCCTTACTTGAAGAATAGACAAAGCACATTTAAGACAACCAGGAAATTGAAATTTTGAGTCACGTTTTAAATTTTGTGGTAAATAATAATTTTCTGTCTTTTAAAAAATAAATAAAAAATAGTTCAAAGCTTATTTTGTTTTTCAGTATGCATTGAGGGTGAAATCGTTAGTAAAACAAAAAAAAAATCTTGTTAATTCATGAATGAATTTTAAACATATTTGCTTGGTTGAGATAAAAGGAGTTCAGTTTTTAATATATGTTTAAAAAATATACCTTTTACACTGTTAGGGTTCAATTTTCCCTTTGAAATTGCATTTTTATAGTAATTTTATGTAAAATTGGAATCCAGAAGTAATTAAAGTGTTAAACTTTGTTGTTTTAATATTCCAGGTTAATTTTTGATTCCTTTATGAATTTTTTATTCACGAATAATTTTAAAAATAAAAACTTTTCCTTTGCATTTTTAATGCGAACTCTTCACATATTTTTATGTCTCAAAGGATTCGCTTTCATCTTAAAATATACAAATGGAAAGCATAATGTTGTTGATTATGATTTTTAATTGTATTTTATTTATGAAGTATCGTAAACTAAAAATTAAAATGACATTTTTTTTCTACTTCAATCATTTCAGGCCAAATAATCCTCAACATCACACAATCTCACATTTATGACATAAACCAGATGAAATTCACATGAAAATTTAAATAATGAAGTAGATAATATGTCATGCTGGTTAATGTTGCCGTTTTCATGATCTCTCTCGTCGTCGACAGGATTTAATGTGAAAATTTACCCATATAATAACATGGAAATTTTGGCAAGGCAAACATCATTTTGAAAGAAAAACTTCTATTTCAACGAAGAAGAATGAGAAAGAAAAAACATTTCCTAGACAACTACAGAAGATAAATTTTCTTAATTCTCTTGTATTTAAATGTAAATAATACCGCAACACAAAACTTTTTCTCTTCTCAAGAAAGAAATAAAAAGAAGAGGCTTCTATTTTGTTTTATTTGGATTTTATAACACATCATGTGTGTGTGTGTGTGTATGTTTGCATGTAATTTTTTCCTATTTTGAATTTAAACATCAAATTAAGTAAAATGATCTAGAATAAAGGATTAACTTTGTATTTACTTGGAAAAATTATTTTTTTTGTTCAAATTTTATTAAAATAAGGCTGATTCGTCTTAAAATTATTATTGTTATTATTTACACATACACACACACACATACACACGCGCTTAAAATTCACAAATATTTACTTTATTTTGATACTGTTACAAATGAATAAAAAAATTGTTGTATGGTAATAATTATATCTAAGCTGATGGATAAAGTTTTATGAAGAAGAAAAAAAAACAAGAGATAATCATTAAAAAGAACACAAAAACTCTTCTAATACAAATGTTAATGCAAATAATTGCCTAAACTAGATACACAAACAAATTATTTTTGAAATTGAAACAAGCATTAAAAGACAGCATTAAAAATAATGCTCTAAAAGAAGAACTTTCATGAATAAAATATAAGACAAATAAATGTTTGAAACGGGAAAAAAACATTTCAAAAAAAAAAATTTAAAAGCATCTCTAAAACTTGACTCTTTGATTTCAATTTGTGTCTGTTAAAATATTTAACAAAAAAAAAAGTAGTAAAATGCATTTTTTTTTATTATCTTATTTGTTTCTGTTGAGTAAATACCATTATTTTGATGCATTAGAACGGTTTTTGCTTGAATTTTATTTCCTCTCATTCATAATTCGTTCTTATTTTGATTTGACATTAAAAAAAAAGAAATATCATAGGGTTTTTTTTTGTTAAAATCATATATATTTCATTTATTATTAAATTGCTTTTTGCAGACATTGCATAACTAACATAAATTTACAAGAAAACTTCATTTCTGATATTATTATGAAAAATTGGATTTTCAATTGAATGGAACAATTGAAGCAAAAATATTCAAAATAATAGAAATAATGATAATTTCATATTCAAATTAATTCAATTTTATTTAATTCAGTGGTCGGCTCTATCATGAGCTAATTTTTACATAAAAGGCTGACAAGATTTTTTTTCTATTTTCAGATTAAATAACTATTTTTCCCACTTATGAAGTCCGTACGAAATAATTATTAGTGCATTTCGTACACTCTTAGTTGAAAACGCCCGGCAAATCAACCCGTAGTGCTTGGCGATATCCCCGCATGCGAGGTAATTTGCGGGGCGATTACGAGGCGTTAACGGGGTTAATTTTTTATTTTTTAAATGTTACTTTTGGTATATTTTTTTTAAACATGGCGGAATTGTGGGTGGTCGTGAATTGAGCTGGGTCAGGTTTTTAAGCATAGAAGGAAATTGTTAAAACTCATGGATTGTGCTCCACAGCTTCCAAAGCCTGAAAACGACCAAGAGCCCAAAATTCCATATTTTCCCAAAACGGCCGATTTTTCATTTTTTTTACAAAATGTTTGATATTTCAGAATTTCCGGGCCGAGAATGGCCGAGCTTTTTTTTCACAATCATTTACCAAAATTCAATGAATCGAGTCCCTTCGAAATTCATCTACACGGCTAAAAAAACTGAAAACTCAACAATTTCAAAAAAGTCAAAATTTTCAAAAAACTCAAAATTTGCAAAACCCTTAAAATTTTCAAAAAATTTAAAAATTTCAAAAATGTCAAAAAACTCAAAAATTTCAATAAAATCTCAAAGTTTTTGCAAATTTTGACTTTTTTGAAATTTTTGACTTTTTTTGAAAATTTTGAGTTTTTTAAAATTTTTGAGTTTTTTGATAAAATTATGTTTTTGTTGCTGGATAAAAGAAAAAAAAATTTAAAAATGATGCCGTACAATTGCCGTGCTACGGCAAGAAGCTGGCGTCTACGGCAACAAATACGGCAACAATACGGCAACTTTTGCATTTCCCGTGTAAATCGCCCAGTGTTTAGAATTTCACATTTTTTCATCAAGCCGACTACCTTTAACAACATTTTATCATGATTATATCATAACCTTATACAATTCAAATATTTTTTTTTTATTATAATATACAATTTGATCAACATCTTTGCTTTCATACAGAAGAAGAAAAATAACAAGATATTTTTTTTGTGCATGTTGTGTATAATGAAAAATATATAATATGCATTAATTTTGATGATTTTACAAAAAATAAAAAAAAATACATTATTTTACAAGGACTAAAAAATTATATATTTTGTATAATAAAATAATTTGATGAGTACATTAGAAGATTATAATTCAAAAAATAGGAAAATCATACACTTGAGAAAATGAATTTGTTATTCAAATGTTATGTCATAATGATAATAAATTTCTTATTCATTTTATTTTGTGTGTGTGTGTGCTTTTCAAAAGTAAAATTTATGATGAAATAATGAAAAATTGATGATTAATGAACCATAGATAGTTATTTAGATCATTTTCGGTATAACCATTAAAATACTTGAATAATCCACTTCAAAATTCAATGAAACTTGAATTTTTGATAAGATTATAATTGAAAATTATTCTGGTAGTGAAATTTTCCATCTTAACTTTTTAAGCATCGAATTGTGTTAAAACTTGTATTACATTGTAAGATCATATACAAAAATGCAGTTGATGCATTTCAAAACTTTGAAGTTATACTAATTTTAAAGTGAATTTAAAACTTTCAATAATTTGAATATGAAAATAAAACGATTTTCACAAGTATTTATAATAATATTGAACACTCATTAGCACTTCATTTAACTTTTTCACTTGAATATTTATCATCACAAAATTATTTCTTTTCCTTCTTGTCATATTTTACACTCTCTATTCAAGTTTATTGAAAATTTTTTTTTATTGAAATCAAAATCAGAGATAGAGAGCAAAAAAAATCAGAGCAACAACAAAAATTAATTAAAACTTTTTCTTGATCTTTTTTTCCTACATTGATAAAATATTTATAATGCATAAAAAATGTAAGAAGAAATTTTTTCCTCGTTGAATGATAACATGACATTTTATTTTGTAGTTTTTTAAATGTATTTTCAACCATAAAACTCATTAAAATTCTATTTGAAGAACATTAAATTGTCACATACTGACTCAAAAAATCTGCAATTCACAGAAAACACACACACTCACACATGATAATCATGCATTTTCACAATACATATAAAATTAATTTTCTTTTATACAAATTATATTTCATTTTAAAATGCAGCTTTCATGACAATTAATTCAATTTAAGTATGTCATTTAATTTTGTATCTCAGAAAAAAAAGAGATAGATTATTTCATTGAAAATGAAGAAAAAAAGAATGAATTTATTATACAATTTTTTTTTTGGCATAAAAGGATTTTTGTGTCTTTTATACACACAAAAAAAATTTATATATCTTCGAAGCAAAATCATCATGAATGCATGGGACGACATACTTGGCCTAACTCCAAAATGTCATGTTATAATTAAGTTTAACGAATTATTATTTTTATTATTAACAAAAGATAAATTTACAACATTTTTTTTCTTTGTACGTTCAATGTAAAATACTTGACATGAATTCCATGTTTTTCAAATGATAAATGGAGTTACATTAAATTCAGATTTGAGGATGGGAATTAGTGGTTTTGGGTATGTTTTGACATGAAAATTTGGATTTAATTTGGACACATGATATTTTAAACTCAAATCCATTGTAAATCAATGAAATTGAGTTATTTTACATTTTGATGTAACAGAATTTCCGTTTTGCTACAAAATTGCAATAAAATAAATCACGTTTAATAGCTTTATTGACTACAAACTTTATTTTTATCAATGTTTCATCAAGTAGAAAGCAAAGACCACTGTGAAGTTTTTTCCAATTTTTTTACACAATTAAAAAATTATCGGAAAATTTAGGGTGTCTACTAAAGTAAACGGTATTAATTTAAAACTTTTATTTTCCTTGCTTTAACAAGCATTTATGCATTTTGTTTTAAGCGACAGCATCAAAACCATTTTATTTTATTTAGAAGTGGTATTTAAAATTTTAAATAAGGGAAAAACGCTCAAAAAATTAATTGGGTCTCACAAGCTTTTTAGTCAAAAGAACGATGACGTTATTGACATTGCAACCCTTAAATTAATCGACTTAATGGACAGCACATCGGCCGCAGTAATGAAGAGCCTTAACATCTCTCTAGAAAACTTAGATGCCAGCTCAGAGTTTGTACAAAAGATCCCTTGCACAAATGATCTGTGTGAATGATCGGTACATATGGTTGCAAAGTATAAAAGTCATGGGCCTAAAATTGAAGAGAAATGTCAGTATTATTACATTACAATAGCAGATACTCAAAAAAGAGTTTTTAAAACCTTAAAATATTTTTCGCAATTTTATGAAAATGAATAAAAGTTTACTATTATTTTCATAATTTTATTTTATTTTCTTATCTTGAGAGACAGAGGCTGAGAGAGAGAAAGGGAGAAAGAGAGAAGGCTAAATATTCCTTTAAAGAGCTTGAGATACGTTTGGTATAAAGCTCAACAATGTTTCGCAGCTTTGAATTTAAATAGGGTTTCATTTTAAGAGAGAAAAAATAAGAGAGAGGGTTAATCAAGATTAGAGAGAGGAGGAAAGCAAAAGAATAATGAGATTAACAGAATAATATTTGAAATAATAGTCGTTTAATTGTTTAAATGAAACAATTAGAAAGAGAGAGAGAGGAGAAGGGAGAAAGAAAAAAAAAACAATAAGAGGGAGAGAACCAGCACTCAGACCATTAAGTTAAATATTATCCGATCTATTCTTCCAGTAGGTAATCATTTCAATTTCACCTTAAATTTAATTATCATGAAAAATATAAGTTACTAAGAAATAATCAAATGGGAGTATTAATTTCCATCACAAACAAACAATTAAATATCATCCTTCTGAAAATGTGACAAAAATGTTTATTCATTAGCTTTTCTCATAGTTTAGTCATATTTTACAATAACTATAGTAGGCATTATTATAACAATAACATACCGTGCTTGAAAAATAATTATAAAAGCTACCACATGTTATTCTTGTCATCAGCTTATATCACACACATGATAGTTTCACACATTCTATGATAATAAAAATAATATTATATTTTATGGCAAATAATAATACCAAATAAAAGTTAAAAGAGAAAACTAGACTTATTCATTTTTGTATAAAAGAACAAACTTATTACTACACTTAATATAAATAAAAATATTATAACATACACACAAACACAGGCACGTACAATAAACAGCACTCTTTTTCATTGTTAGAATATGATTTTTTTTGGTTCAGCTGCATTTATTCTTTGTTATATGGTCTTACATTTTCACATACACACACACACACAAACTCTTATGACAATATGAATATAAAAGAGTCACAAAATTAAAATAAATATCATTTCCATTACCAGAACAAAGTAAAGAAACATGTTTTTTTCCTTTCGACTCTAATCTGTGTAACATTATCATTTTAATGTAAGTATGTGTTATTTTTATGTTTTTTTTTGTTGTGTTATGTTAAAATTACTCAACATATTACGGTTAGAAGTAAAATTCGAATTGATGTTCATTTTTGAAAAAAAATGTTTAAAGTTAGATTTATTAGAATAATTTTTAACACTAACAAGTTAATGTGAAAATTTTGTTCATTAATTAAGAATTCTGAGTTGAGTGCAAATTTAAAATGGCTTTCATAAAACTGCGAAGTGAAAAAAAATGAATGATTTCAATTCAAAAACAGTCTGAGCTGTAAATGGATCATAAAATATTATTATGAACAATATCATGCTATTTATCTTCCACACATTCATTACTTTTATTACAATCAGGAAAAAAATTAAATATTTTTTTCTCTCTACAAACATCATGTTCCGATTTAATGTTCGCTTATTATGCAAAAGGGAATTACACGACGTGTTCCCTCCCAATAATTTTATAACTGGCATAGGCTCAAAATATATAAGCAAGCATAAAAATTACGAATAAAAATAAAATAATCATATTCACTCATAATATGCAAAAAAAATAAAATATTTTGTATTCCACTGATATGATATTTGAACAATTTTATTATTATTTTTATGGCATTTATGAGACAAGCGAACATGGTTTATTGTTATATTTGTTTAAATTAAAAAAAGGAAAGTTCATTATCAAAAATGTTAAGTTATTGTCAATATTTAAATGAAGTTAATAGATAAATTTTAAGAAACAAATACAAATAAGCTGTTTATTTGAAATTAAATAAAGGATTAAAGTTTAAAAGTTTTAAATAAATTAAAATTAACAACCGTTAAATAGAGTGTTTGAACAAGTAAAAAAATTATTTCAAATAAGTCTTAAGAAAATTGAGAAATTATTTTAATTACTTTTTATGTTGTAAGCCGGGAATGAAGGGAACACATGCAAAATGGAATAAGGAAAGGGAATGACAAGTGTGTGTGGGCGTGGTCAGTTATCAATCAACTGTGAAGGTGTTAACATCTAAGGAAAATAACCCAAAATTTGATAAAAATAAATTTACATTCAATTTAATAAAAATTAAGTCTTTCTTTTACATAAAAAAGGCCATAAGCAGTGATATTGAATCAGAGAAGTAAGCTAAATTTCCCTGAGGGTGGGAAACCCTCATAATGTATAAAGAGCTGGATATATTTTTCCAATTTTGATGAAATTCGAAGTACCAATATCAGAGATGAAGGAAACAAAGAAAATGTTAAACAAAGCTGAAGTTATCAACGACCTTGGATCTTAATTCCGTAAAACTTCACACTCAGTTTTGTTTAAATAAATTAAGTTTGTCCTAAAACAAACATTGCAAACATAAAATCGTTTATGAGTAAAAAGAATGGTTTTCATTTAGATTCCCAGAGGGCGCTGAGAATGAATAAAGTAATTGACATGAAAAATTAAATGAAAAATCGAGGTTTAGGTTAGGGGGCAGGGTAAGAGTTATCCATGACTCCTGGAGCCTGTTGGCTTGCGGCTGGTGTGTACCAAAACAGTTTGTAAAATCAGGGTAGTAAAATCGTGGCATCCAATGTAAGCTGTCGACTCATTAATTTCCAAAAATTTTTAACAAGAACCACAAATTTCACTTAAATATGTCATCAAAATTCACGCTCATTTCAAAGCGTTATAAAAATAATCAACAATAAAAAAAGTGTGTTGAATTAATTTCAAATCTGTCAAATCCAGACTATTCGATCGTCTATATGAGATAAGTATTATTATTTTTCCTGCAAATATTTCAACTAAAATTCAAGTAAAATCAACATGGCAACTTAAAAATGAATTTGACATAAAATACCAAACAAAACAAAAATTATATCATCCAACTTTGTAATGACTTGTGGTTTAAAGTCAGTTGGATTTTCCATATCAATTATTTTAATATTTAAATAAAAAATAATTCCTTTTTTCTACACAAAATGATATCAAAACTTTTGCAATATAAAACCCATTATATCAATTGACCTTTAACAAAATATTTTTTTTACAAAATACCAAAAAAAAATATACTTTAATAGAGTTCAGATACTCAATATTGTTTAAAAATGCTGATGATGAGTCTAAATTGGTTTTTAATACATGTCAAAAACATACAAAAAAGAGAAGAGAATATTTCCTGTTTATGATAAATTTTAAAAACTTTTACTATGTAAGATGATTATCAGTTTTATTGGACATATCAATGATAAAGTGATTTAAAAAGTCAAGTGTTATCTTTTCAATGACTCTGTTACAAAAAATATTTTATATAATAAATGTTTTTTGCATTGAGGATCAAATGTGCACTTCAAACTTTTATGCCATTTTTTGAAAAACAAACTAATCCTTTAGAGTTTAAAAAATAATTTTATATATATGTGACATTTGTTATCATTTTTTTTTATTTTTAAATAATGGACTTTGTGATATTCATAAAAGTTTTATTTTTCCAGTTTATATCATTTATTTTACAAGGACAACAACAATTTGACATGTAAAATATGAAAAATTGATTTTAAATTATTTATTTTTATTGTGTCTATGAAAATGAATGTATTTGGTAAAAATTCATATTTTTTTTTTCAACTGAGTACCATAAAAAATGTTACACACACAAAAAATGATAAAAAAAAATGTACAGAAAAAAAGCTGGTATGCAGATGGGAGATGCAGTGCTTCATGATTCGATTATAAGAGTTGAAAATGTTCTTTGAGAGCTTTTTGCTTGCATATTAAATTGATTCAAAATTCTTTGTAATCAAATTCAGTAATGGTATACAAACACCATTAGCAGAACGATTGGAAAAAGGAAAAATAAAGATCTTGCAACACCATCCATTATTTATTTATTTATTTATTTATTCAGGTGGTATAAAATACATTTAAATGTGAAGGTACTTTCTAAATTTTTTTTATTTATTTTTTAATTTTATGTCATTTAGCAAGAAATATGCATTTTTAAGGGGAATTTGTATTCCGTCAGCCAGTAATTATTTCAATTTTTAGTCCAAAAATTTTGATCCAGGATATGTCTGGTTTCTTTGTGATGGATTGAGGAATAAACGAGAGTCGTAAGTTTGTGTAGCACTTAAACGTATTTTTTTTGGCTCGTCTGTAAAATTTTTATATGAAGCCTAAAATTTTCACCGAAAAGAAAAGTTTTCATTTTAACCTAAAGAGTAAATCATAGAAGAACTTTTTGTTCAAAACTAAATATTTTACGAGGGGCGGTGACATCTTGTGAATTGACAGAAAGTGCTATCTTGACAAATGGAGGTCGAAATGTTGATAAGCTCTGTTGAATTCCCTCATCATGTAAGACATTAGTGAAAGATATGCTTAATCCATCTTGTGATTTTCAACGTCAAACGTCACACCATATCTCAGCAAGCGATTAGCACACTTTAAATAGAGCTGACTAAAGAGCTCGGGACTATGAATCCAACCTAACAGTAAGTCGATGACAAAAAAGTGTCGCACTATGACTACTTCTCATTTGCAAAGATGGAACATCAATCAGTTGACGTAATTGAGTTCATGGAGCATGTGGTAAGTTAACTTACCGTTCTCAGTGAAATTTCATTGAGAGACCGCAAATCGACCAAATCTATATTGGATGCACTTCAGTGTTTCGATTAACGTCACCTGATAAAGCCCTCACTTAAAACTAAAGCTCTCTGGTTTGAATCGAATGTTGAATCGAATGTTTAAATAGTAATCTCTGAGGTTCCTTTGGGCTATGAAATTTTATTTCATTTAATCATCAAAGGAACAGTTTTTTCTAATGACCATTTCCGTTAATTTTTTTTTTCTCTTTTAAAATTCCAACTTAACCTGACTGAGAAATTTTTCAAACATGCATGTGGTTACAAATCCATTGAAATTTAAATTCTGTATTACATGTTTCCACGCACTGTTTCTCTTATTTTTTTTATAAATTTTACTTTATTTTTGCATTTTATGTCGGATATGGTAATACATTGGGTAAGGAAATGGCAAACTGCAACAATTACGTTGCATGTTGTAATTTTTTTTCTATCCAGTTGGTGTGTTATTTTTTTTGCTTTGGTTTTTTCTTGCTTTCCCACTTTTTTACATTGCATGTGTGCATCACACTATTTTTTTTTCATAAAAAAAATAAAATCTTCTCACATGATCCGATTTTGGTTATTTAAAAATTTCTACAGGCATAAATATGTAATTTTAAGGCTACATACATGTTAAAAAATGTCTTAGTATTCCTAAAAACGTTTTCCACATCATACGATAATGATTAAGAAAGATAAATAAAATAGCAATAACGGAAGAACCTCATACGATTTTCTTTTCCTCATTTCAGTTTACAGCTAAAAATCATCATCATACGTCCTACAATCATTACAACTTCTATTATTTTATATTGCCGTTCACTGTTCAAATAAAACATTATTACTTCCTTATGACCATTCACTCACGTTTTCCTATGTGTATTAGAAGAAAGGAAAAAAAATATATAAAAAAAATAATATAATAATAATCCTGAAACACGAGACAGAGTGTATTATTACAAAAATATGCTTTTAGAAAGTCAAATAAAAAACTGCGACAATTTAGATGTGTGTTTATATAGAAAGAGATATGAAAAAAAAATAAAATTACTATTTATATATAAAAAGAGGATGTGATAATGGAGTCCTTTAATACTTTCGCATCCTTAAGGAATATAAAAGAATGAATGTTTTCTGTTTTTGTTATGACATAAAAATAACACACACATACACACACACACACAGACGCACATATTCATATACAGAGATAGAAAAAAAGGAGCATTCTTATCATAAATGTAGTGCTTTGAAAAATGAAGTGAGTTAATTTTTCATTACAAAAGAGACAATTTATAGCTGCAATTTGTTAGGAAAAAAAATTAAAAAAGAGGGCCTTGGAAGGTTTTGTATAAAGAAACTCAAAAAAATCATACGTCATTGCAATTTTGGTAACATTTTAGACCATGAAGCTGTGGCGGATGGGGCAATCTGGCAAATACCAGGAAGGCCGCAGTTGATCGTCTTGTAAAGATTAAGTTCACATCTTCTCAGATAGCTAAGAAGGGCAGACATCTTCACTATTGTGATGGAATCAATACTGGGAAAGTACTTATCATCGTGATACCACGCAATCTGGCATGCTTGGGACATACACAAAGCAGATATGCAGCAGTCTCCTCTTGTTCAGAGCAGCATTTGCACATTGGAAAATCATACAAAATACCAGGGCTGTTAATAATTTTCGATCCGCCCCTGGCAGAAAGTGATGAAAATTGATTTGAAACATGCCCCCTTCAGACCCCTCACAAATTTTACTCCAATACAAGATATTTCAAAATAATGAGCATCGACATGATCGAACCACCTTTCACCTGATATGAAAACAAAATTCTTTCAAAGTCATCGTGTATTAACCTCAAGAAAATTTTCAAACTAGAAAAAAAATTGATATTCCATAAACGTAGTTGGTTATTTTAACTTTGATACAAAAGATGGCAAACTTTTTTTTTAATGTCACATCGTATCATTTCATATATCGTGTATTTACTTGTCAACAACGATTATTGCATGGATTTTCAAGTTTAATATTTTCTTCATATGATTTTTCTTCATATGCCATAAATTGTGTTGTAAACACTCGTATTTATTATTATTCTTTATGAAATAACGGTAAGTTTTTTAGTTTTCTTTTTAAGTTTTCTTCTCGTTAGTGTGATACTGCGTTTATTTTATTCTTTAATGTATTTTATGAGTTGGAACCGCACTTTAATCATATTAAACATCTTTTAAAAACTATTTCATCCAATGATGATAAAATACATGAGATATTAAGAAACAAGAACAAGACGTGAACACACATGAATATGAGGGAAAAGCAGAGACATTCTTTGTGTTGTTGCGCTATAAAATGATGATGATGATGAGGGATGATGCTGATAAATATGAGTGAGATGGTGTTGCATTGTAATTGCAAAAATCTAGACACGTAAGATGTGGTGTTTGAAACAGCTTAAAAAGGCTTTATCTCTGTATTTCAATGCAGATAACATGTGTTTTTTCTTTTTTTGTCATGTATACATGTGAATTTTAAGACAAAAACTTCTTTAATTGCGTGATTTGCACTGATAAAATGAAGAACATTTATCTATTCCCATGAACTTTTACTTCTTTTTAAATTTTATTTGTATTCTAAAATAAAAATGTAAAACAATCTTAATTAATTAAATCTTTTGTTATAATGCGCTGCTATTCTTCCTTTTTTCATGGAAGCCCGTCTTCATTCAATGAATTAATTTATAATTCTCTCTCTTGTTATTTTATGAAATTTTATATTTTAATTTTATTATTATTTATACAATTGTTTGTTTTTTTAATTTTGTATTTTGCCATTGTTTCCAAAACAGCACTAAACTTATAAAAAAAATTGCATCTATAGCGTGAAAGGTGTGAAAAAGTGCATTTCAAAATTTAATATCTTTAAATACCTCTAAAAATCAATCACTGAGAGAAGTTGACGTGTTTACAAAAAAAAAAATCAACGGCTTTATTGTAAATTTTTGATATTCACAAACCAACTTCCTTTTTCATTAGGCTTCAAAATATCGCTATTTGAAAAAAAGGCAGACAAACTGCAACCAAATAGTGAAATAAAACTTCAAGGAAAAAAAAATTAAGCTAAAGGTGCAAATAACAAAAGCAGTTGCTACAGAAAATAATGTATAAAAAATATAAAAAAAATCAGATGAAAACAAAGCTCTGGCCATTTCTTAGGAAGTTACTAACTTCTAAAATAAACTTTTATGAGAGAGGGGTGGCCAACTAAAAAGTGAAAAACAAGAAGTTTTCTAGCAAAATTAAGTATTTGAGATTAAAAACAAATTTGTTAAAAGTTGAATTTTGATTTCAGTCTTTGTTTACTGATTAAACACAACCACCAATCTATCAGTTTTGTGAGTGAGGACCAAAGTAATTCTTTAAAAAAATTGTTTCCAGTTAATACTCAAAATTCAACTTTTAACAAATTTGTTTTTAATCTCAAATACTTAATTTTGCTAGAAAACTTCTTGTTTTTCACTTTTTAGTTAGCCATCCCCCTCTCATAAAAGTTTATATTAGAAGTTAATAACTTCCTAAGAAATAGCTCGAGCTTTGTTTTCATTTGATTTTTTTTATATTTTTTTTTTGCTTCAGTGTGGCTTCAACAGTAAATTAACAAATAAACTCCACAACAGTGAAAGATTAAAAAGTAAAAAGTTATCTTAACAGGCGTGTAAAGTTTATTAAAAACTTTTCTTTTGCGTATTTTTTTTGTTCCTTTTTTCTTTTTTTCTGCATTGTTTGTTCTGAATTTATTTGTATTTTTACGAAAAGATGTTAAAAAATTTTCAAGTCCCTTAATATTTTCACTTTTTTACTTTTTTTTCGTTCACTGTAACAGTTAATTTTTTTGTTACTTCAACATTAAATTTTTGTGGATTCACAAAAAGCACTTACATACGTGGAAAAGTTTGTCCATGCCTTTGAACAGAAATTAATTTTACGTTTTTTTCACTGATTTTTTATGTGGAACAAAAAATGATGCCAATATTTAAGAAAATGTGTGTGATTGTGCGTTTTCTGTTTCATCTTTAATGTATTTAATTTAAAGACAAATTATTTTTTGTTAACTTTTCGTCTTCTTTTCAATCTGTTTCTTGTTCGTTTTTGTTTTGTTGAAACAGATAAATAGTGAAAATGTTTGTTTAGTGAATTTTTTTTTCTTAATCTTTTTAGGTCTATTATCGTTATTTTTAAAAAGAACATGGAAAAAGAAACAGTTTTTATTTGTTTTTCCTCTTTCTTTTAAGTGAAATAAAATAAAAATGCTTTTAAATTGTTCAAATAACTCAAGATGACATCAATGAAGCCAATACAAAAGTTTTAGTGTTTTGTGGTCAAAGGCTTTTAAAAACAAAATTTCTCCGGCTTTTAATTAAATTTCTCATGACAAACTCTTTTGAAAAAGAAATAACAAAAAAATATGTATTTTAAGAAATTTCAAAAACTATTCAAAAACAATAAAAATGTGGTGATATGTGTTTGAATTTGACATCACCTGACTCGAGTTCATGTGAAAATGAATTAAAATGCAAAAAATGAAATTTAATTTCTTGGAAAAAATTTGCAACAAAATATGGTTCAAAAAACAGAAGCTTTTTGACATAATGATCAAAATGAGAAACAAATTTTTAAGAAAACACAAGGAAAAATTTCATGAGAAAACTTCATGAGAAGACCAAAGAAAAATTTACCATCAAACAAAATATAACAAAATAATAATGATAATAATAATTGTTTGCATAAGATAAAAGTTTTATAATAGTATTAAATTTTCTTTCTTCTTGTTTGTTTTTCTTCGTGTTGGACTTTTGCTTGCACTTCTTTGTTTCTTTTTTCTCTCCCACGTTTGAATGAACTGAGACAAGCTTTTTGTTCTGAGATGCTTTTACACCACATTGATTTCATTTTATTCTATTATAATTTTATTTAGTTTTCATTTTCACTTTAACCAGCGGCAAAACGTATAAAATTTACTTAAATTCTGTTCATTTATTCACTTAAACGAACAAAAAAAAAACGAGAGAAAAGTAGATGATTGTGGTTTATTTTCATTTATTCTTGCTTGACTTGGGAGATTTTGTTAAGAAATTGCATTAAAAACAACAAAAGAAATTCTGTCTTGATTTTATTTACGATCGAATAAAACTGCAAAACTATTAAAATTATGAAAGTTTTTATCTGAGTTTGATGGTAAAGTTTTTCTCTCTTTTTCTTACTGCTTCAACAAATTTTTTGCTTTTAAACAGAAATAAATCGAATCAAATTTTCTTAAACTGTTTCTTGCTTCGATTTCATTGTGTTTGTTTATAATTTCAAAGTATTTTTTATCAAACATTCGCTAAATCAGCCACAAGATATTTTCTGATCAGTTCTTAACCTCGTTTTACATTCGCGAAAAGTGAAATTATTCAAATCCTCTTGTTTTTTATAAATATTTGTCATTTGTTTTTGATATTTTTTTATCTTGCTTTTGTAATGCTTCGACTTTGACACATTTTTTCTTCTATTCAAGCAAAATTCAATGTGTTTATCTTTAATAAGCTCCCTTTAGAAATATTAAATGACGTCTTTTATCAGCATTTATTTCACTTTTGATGTTCATTTTTTCACTTACTTTCATTGAAACACAAGTTCAGGAAGAGTACGAAAGTTCCCGTTACATGTCAGGACACAGAGATATGTGAAAAAATAGAAAATAAGTCAGTTGTAGAGTAAAAATGCAAACAAAAATCTTTTTTCAAAGCAAACAAACATCATTCGTAGAACGTGAACGTGTGTGTGAGTGCATGTTGGTTGTATAAATAATAAAAATAATGTAAAAATGAAGAGAAACGAGCAACTAAGCAGCTCTATTTTATGATTTATGACTTTTACAGTTTACATTTATTTTTATATTTTTCAGTTTTGTGCTCTTTTGTGAATCAAATAATAAAAAAAATGATACTCACATATGGATGATGCAACTTTTGTAACACTTTCAAATAAATTCACATACACACAACAGAGATATTTTGACATTTTTGCTTTGAATTTATTCGCACATTCATAAAATATCAGAATTGAAGTTGCATTGCTTCGTGTTAGAAAAGTGCTTTTTATACGTGACTCCTCTCACTTAAATTTAAATTACTCTGCATATGTTTGTTTAATTTTTCTATTAAAGTTCAAATGAAGATAAAAAACAAATGTCATTTTAGGTCACATGTTTGACTAATTGAGAGCTTTTTGTGAATCAAATTCGAGTTAACATGAAAATGAAAAAAAATACCAGGCATCTCCATGATGATTTTACTTTATTTTTTTTTAACGCACGAATACCAATGAAAAAGTTCTCGAATTTCAAAGAATTTCAATTTTTCTTTTGCGTGAGAAATCGAAGCACATTTTTATTGACTTCTTTGAAATCTGAGATATTTGAACAATGAAAAGATCAAACGCGTTTCAATAAAAACAAAAATCTGTTTGCACAACAACTTTTTAATTAAATCACTGAACAAAACACTTCTGACAACTCCTTGATTACCTTCGACTAATTTTCTTCTCATTTTTTGTGTGTCTGCAAAAATAAATTCCTCACAATTACAGCACTTAACTTTTATGAACAAATTTTGATGCATTCAACCTTCTTTTTTCGTTGTCTTTCACATGTTTTTATATTCAAATATTTTCTAATCTCACAAAATGTCTCTGGTTTTATTTTGAATACGTTTTGTGTGTGTTTGTGCAACTAAAAATTGTCATTCTCTGATCTTTTGTGGTAAAATATTCAAGTAAAGACACAAAAATAATAGCTTCAAGGTAATAATAAACAGATGCAAAATAGCAAACAATGTGCTGCAGATTTTCTTCTTCTTCTTTTTCTTCTATTCGTGTGTGTAACCAATTTCTCTGCTATTTGTTCACAAACACTTGACTTGCATACAATTTTAACTGTCATCTTAGTGTGAGACCATTCAAAGTGTAATGCAACAAAAGACAAAAAAAAACACATGAATGTAAATGAAGTCATTTCTTTATCAAACCTTTTGTTTCTTATCGTCTCGGGTTTTTTATGCTTTTATTACAGTGAAAGGTCGAACAACCATTTATTTCAAGTTGTGTGTCTGTGTCTGACGATGTATCATTAAATTTTTTTGGGATGTTTGATGAAATTTCAACTCACTTAATGAACTTTCGAAATGAGGACATTCAAAATACTTTCTTTCATTTCGTTGTTTAACTGATAAATAATTCAGTTAAATTGCATTTCAATATTCATACAAAAACAGTTACAAACATTACATCATCATCAATGTTTCCATTAAATGATGATAATGATGCGATGAATGGCATTCCACATTTTTCTGTTACATTGTTTCACACAACACACGTATTTGCACTACTTTTCCATACAAACACAAACAAATCATTCAAAATTGAGAGAAAATTTACAAAAAAATCATCGGAGTCTGCGTCACATTCCAATTGGAAACAATCACAAAGCGCAAGTACTGACAAAAATTCTCGGCTCAGGATGTAAATTTGTTTCATTTTCAATTCACATGAGAATCCCCCTGACTTCAAAATGTGTTACGAGATGAAATGAGTGTCGGCTTCCATTAAAGATGCTGGATGTGAAATAAAATATTTTATGTGGTGTGACATGTCAGTTGAAATTCGGGTTAGTAAGTGATAAGACATGCGATGATTTTTATGACTTTTTTTTGTCGAAAACTCTGAGAATTTTCGTGAGTTGTGTTGAAAAAAAAACAAAAATATTGTGCGTTGATTTTACGAACTCGAATTATTTTCATTGTTATTCATACACACGTCAGTAAATTGTTTTCATTGATGTTTTTTTCTTTTTGAATGGATGCGAAGTTAAATAAAAGAAGTAATTTAGTTAAACAATGAAAATGTGTAACTTTTTTTTTTTTAAATAGAAACTCTATAATTAATACAGAATGAATTTCGTTTAATAAAAATATGAGAATTTTGAATGAAATAATTCGTGTTTAGTAACAAAATTTAAAAAAAACACAAAAATTTTAAATTTTCATTGTAAAAAAAAGTGAAATGTGATAATTTTGTGTGTAAATTCAAAAAAAAAAACTGTGTCATGAAGTAAGAATTTGCTCAGACAGTTGAAAAGTGATGACAAACACATTCTTTCTTGTCTGTCGACACGTTTTTTATGTAAATTTGATCAAATCCGGTTGAAATCTGAAAACAGATGCAACAAAACTCGACAAATGAAAATTCACTCACACACATTTACAGAGACACAAACAAGGAAAAAAAGAAGGATTTTTGATAAAATTTAAATAAAAGTAAATAAATGCAGAGTTATGGCAACGATGTGTAAAATAATTTGTAGCAAAATGAGAAGCAGAAACGAACAAAATGTAAACAAAAGAAAAGGAACCAAAATGCATTTTATTTGGAACATTATTTTCTGCTTTCTGACCATTCTCACAATTAATGGTAAGTTTAAAAAATAATTTTTTTTCATTTTAACTCGGTTTTCGTCGAAATAAAATTTTGTTCATTTTACATTGACCTGCATTTCACATATGTTTGCATTTTTTTGACAATCGTCTTTTTTACACGTGAATCATGTTGACCATCGAATATGAAAAGATGAAAAAAATTAAAGTCAGTGAACTGAATTTTGATGCATAACAAATTTTAACGGGTCAGTTACTTTGAATTTTTGTATGCTTTTTATGAAAATTCCAATAAGCTTTTACTAGCTTTCAAAAAATATTCACCTAATTTTTAATTCAATTTCAAAAATGATTTTTTTATTTTGAAAACAAAATTTAATGATGTTGTGGGCGCAGATTAACTTTGAATTATAAACTTCAATTCACAAGAGACCAATTTTTCATTCAAATTTTCAATAATTTTCTTTCAACATTGCTTTTAGGACTTAAAACAGCTTTCATTTAATCGAATTCCCTTGAGAAAAGAAAATCATAAATAAAAATCGATTAAATAACTTTTAAATCTTCCTTCATTTTCTTCTCTTTTCTTATCGAACTGTCGAAACCAAAACACTGACAGAATATTTAATGCAAAACAAAAACTGCTCAAAGAATATTCACGATCAATAATATGATGTTGCTGTTTTTTGTGTGTTCTCATGAGAATTCCTTCGTTTAAATTAAATAACATTCATAAAAAATGTCTGAGAAGATTTTGCTTCACCTTTCCTTGTTTTTCCTCCTTATTTTGCTATGACTCTCAAGCAAAATTAACATTTACGCACGAATTTTTCAATAATGACACAATTTATAAACATTTCACATTATTGTTGAATCGAAAAGCAATTCTATTATCTTGTTTTTCTTTCCTTTTTTTGCATTTCATTGTCAAACGTTTGTCGTTTAATTTTGTGATATTTTATCAAATTTTTAATTTAAAACGATGATAATCATTAACATTTTGTTGCTTTGTCTCAAAGTCATAAAATAATAAGAAGGAAACAAAGGAAATTGATTTTGTTTTTAAATTAAAATGAGAATTTTTCGTCTCAGGTACAAAAAAAAACAGGGAACAACGAAATAGGGCTAATATTCATTTTAAATATGAAAGAAAGACATTTCAGACGTCAAATTAAATGGCATTAAGAAATTTTTCATTATTTTTTTTTAAATTAATAGGAAAATTTTATGAAAAACCATGATCATGGTAATTTCCATTCCGATTTATTTTATTTTAATGAATTTCATTAAACAAAATTATGATTACTTGTGATTATCTGGAAAATTATTTTTAGATACAAATTTAATTTCAAAAGAATTGAATTTCCAAAACGATTTTTCGTTCATAATTGTAATTTTTTCCAAGAAAAATTCAAAAAAAGAATTCTATTAATGATTTTGTTTTGACCTTGACTTCTAAATTTATATTAGGAAAATAATAATAATGAAACAAACACAAAAATAATTACTTTTTTCTTAATCAAGTGGATGTCTGGCAAAATAAAATGTTGACTTAACAAAGTTTTTGCATGTAAAAACAGACAACTTAAATAATAGTAATAAAATACAAGATAAGAGAAAGTAAAATGCTATGATCGCTGTTTTACATTTGTTTTGTCTTTAATTCGTGTTACTTTTCCACGCTTTGTTACCTTGTTTCTCAAGACAAAAACAAAATTTGATATGAAAAAGATGTTAAATTATGATAAAATTTATTTTAATATTTTTTCCTTCAAAACTTTTATTTTTTGTATTGTATTTTTTTGAGCATTCCATAGTATGAAACGATTTGTGCAGAGTCACTTTGATACCCTGGAACTCGCCTTATCTGAATTCACCAATGGCCATTTGAAGTGGAAAATTGTGAAATTTTTTTATGGTTTTTCATGAGTTTACGTGATTTAAGAACAGTGTGATTTTGATAATTCGCGATTTTAAAATTGTCCAAAGGTGACCTGCTCTAGGAATTGTCGCAGTTTTCTTTGATTTTAGTAGTTTCGCAAATTTCACTTTGTCTTTTTATAGCTTCAAATGGTTCATTGAATCAAGGTCGCTAAAAAAAGATTTTTATGGTTAATTAATTTTGTTCTTCGCTTTAACAAATTTTAAAGTTTTTTATTAACAAATCGAATATCAAAAATTTTTGCTGAAGTGAAATCTCAATGAAATTCACTTTTTTAAACATCGTTCATCGGTAAAAATTTTTAAATTAATTTTTCTCCTTTCAAATTAATGGTCACATATTTTTCACCTAGTAACAGTTCATTTATAATCCAATTTTTCATTTAAACCTGTATTAATTCGTTTTTAAGTGTCTTTGTAATAAAGTGCCTTAAGATAATAAATTAGACAATAATAAGAGGATTTGAGCACCTGACTTATATCTGTTGTTATTCATTTTTTATTGCAAATTCACACAAAAACAAAAAATAAATAAATATATAAAAGGTGAAAATCCTCTTAATGCCACAACATTACAAGGACACTAAATTAAAAAAAAAAGATGAATAAAAAAACAGAAGAAATTTGGAACTAAATAAATGAAATTAATGATTTACGGAAATAGCCTGAAATATTAAACAGCATCCGTTTCAAATATATTCACTTTTATTTATTTATCTTTTTTAGTGCTTATTTATTTGTTCTTTATTGTGTTTATTATCTTCATCTTTGTTTTTTTTTGCGTGTGTCTGTAAAAGGGATTTGTTTAAATCAGTTGATGATTTATTAGGATGAAAACGTCTCGTATTTTTTGTAATTTGTTTCCTTTTTTTTATCATAACAGCAAAGCTCATTATCAATTCTTTTTGTAAAGTAATTTTTAATTCTGTTATAATCCAAAAAAAATTTTTTTTTTGTTGATTTTTTTTTATTCTTTGAATTTTGATGCAAATTATTGTGAGTTAAATTATTACTTGTTAAATGAAAATTTTGAAGCAAGAACCACAAAAATTTGACCTTTTATTAACCACACAAATTCCATTCATCGCCTTACTCCTTTTAACGTTACAGTTATTCCACGTACACAAAGTCTTGATTTAACCGATATAAATGTGCCACAAATAGTCGATGTTAGAGATACCGTAACACTTTTATGTAATTATAGTATGGGCAGGGATAAGTTACATTCTGTAAAGTGGTATAAGGATGATCAAGAGTTTTATAGGTAAAATGTTCACTTGAAACTTAATTGTCATGATGATTATGATTATTATTATTTTGTGGTTAAATCACAGATATTCACCAACTGAATCTAAACGTACATTTCCTGTAATGGGTGTGACAATTGTTCATCAACCGCATGATGAGTGTAATAGACGTCATTGTAGTATCTCGTTATCTCAATTAAATTCCTATTCAACGGGTGTGTACAAGTGTGAGGTGTCTGGAGATGCACCCGCCTTTCCAGTTGTTTATGATTCAAAGAATATGACAGTTTATGGTAAGAAACAATTTTAATGCAAATTATTAACCAAATTCACATAATATCATGTCATGTACAGCGTTACCACTATCAGATCCTGTTGTTACTGGTTTAGGTCAACGATATGAAATTGGTGATTTTGTATTTGCAAATTGTACATCAGATATTTCCTATCCAGCTGCACATCTGTCATGGTATATCAATGATGTGAAGGTAAAATTTCAAATTATTAAATGGAATCACAAAATATTTATTTTCATTTTCAAATTGAAGGCAACTCCCGATCAATTACTGCCACAACGTGAGAACAAAATGGATGTCCATGGTTTTACACTCCATTCACGTACGCTTAACATGCGATTTGCCATTGACAAGTCAAGATTCAACGAAGCTCGAATATTCCTGAAATGTGTTGCTCGAATCAAAGAGGTGCCAAATGCTACACGTGAATCAACCCACATGATTATCGTGCCTAAGCTTCAAGTTCAAAAAGAAATGTCTCTCAACTATCGAAGTGATGGTAAGTAACTTAATATATCTTACATTTTCCCTGATTTTCATGAAACCAAAATTTCATTTTAATTAAATTCCATTAGGCACAAAACCACAAACTTTCTATCAAAACATCTTTACAATTCTGATTGGAATGAATTTAATACCAAAAATCTGTTTTTTCGTCTTAAATGATAACAAAAACATAATTGTACGATGATACGATAATTAAAAGCTATCATCCCGCATTAAATTAATCTCTATAACAACGACAACACCAATATTTATTATTTTGTATAATTTTTCCTGTTTTAATTTGCAAAAAAAATGCACAGAGCAACTATTAATTGGATATAACTTTTAAAATATATACAGTGAAAATTAATATCCTGATGCCTGATTTTTAGCATGTATGTGAAATGATTGTATTTTGTGGTGCGAATATATTAGTGTTAAGTATATCATTAAAATAATAATAATTATAATGAATTGAAACAAAATCAATTATTGTCAAATGTGTGTACCATTCATTAAGTTTTTGTTTCGGAATGGTACCATATTTGTGTGTGTATATGAAAATGAAATAATATTAAATGAACCACAATGTAATTTCATGCAAATATTCTTTCAATTAAATCACTAAATTGAGATGCATTTCAATTTTTTTAGTTGAAATAATGCTGAAAAACATGTGAATGGAAATTTGGATGAAAAAATGCGCTTATGGGGTTTATTAAAATGGGTTTATTGTCCGTCCGTTTTTATTCCAGGAAATAATCTTATTGATTTTATGGGTCAGTTCATGGCTGTTTAAAATAAATTTATTTATTCATGGACAAAGGTTAAATGTACGTTAAACACATATTCAATTTATATTCATAATCAAATTCAGTAGGGTGAAATTCTACTTCTCGCCAACTTGAGGTGGACTTTTTTCCTGGAGCTGAATCGCGTTTGGCAACTTTTTTTTCTCTAAGAGGAAAAAAACTCATAGGTTCTTCTGAAAAGTTTAATATTTTATAAAATGAAGCAACTTTTTCATATATTGTATTTGCTGTTTTCATACAAATCAACGATTTTTCATGTAATTACCTTAATCAGCTTAATTCAAACAGTTTTTTAATGATTTTTCAATATTTTGGTATTGAAACCTAAAAAGTGGTCCAAAAAACATTTTAGCTTATTTTATGAGTAATAACTTTGCAGAACAAAGTGAGTGATTTATTTGAACCAGCCAACCAAAAATTTTGAAAGTGTTCTGAAAAATCGAACAAAAGTAAAAATCAACCCAGATAAGGCGGCATACTTTCCCATTTTCTTATAAAAAAACAAGAATTTTGGAATGTAAAATTATTTTGTTCCAGCAAATTTTTGTGTTAATTTCATAGTAAACATTCTTAAGAATCATTTTGAACAGTTTTTGATACTGTTCATTTATCAAAAGTATGATTTTAAACGGATTTAAGTTAAAGTTGCTTGTCCTTCTCTAGCCCCCTTTATACGAATTTTTTTAAGTAAATTAATCAAATTTCATATCATATTTTTAAAATGATTTGAGAATTTGGACCAATTTTGAGCTGGCCTCTTGATGTTTTTTTTAAGAATGAATAATTTTTTGAATTTAAAAATTATTTTTTCCCATAATTGTTGAACTTTGGCCGAATGGTGTTGCACTCACCCTACAGAAATTCAATTATAAAAATATTAATGAAGCAACATAATAATTTTATTTAAAAAACAAAAATTATATTAAACAAACAATATTTATTTGTTACGGAAGCAAATTATAAATCCAGTATTGATTTAAACACAGACAACATCAAAATGAATACTAAATGAAATCAAAATAATAATTAATCAAATCAAAAATAAAATTTAATAACATAAATCAGTGGGCATATTCTCCAAATTAATGAATACAATTATGCAATATTTCAATTCAACCCAGAAAATGTATTCATTAAAATCAAATAACAAATAATTATTTTACTCCAACATGCATTATTTGTCTCGCTATGTCTTTGTGCTTTTGTCACTGCAAATTTAATTAATTATTGAAATATTTTTTGGTTAAATTAAATTCAATTTACAGACATTTTTTCCAACTGAGATGTGATTTAATTTGCAGTTGAAAATAAATCTAAACCAGGTTTGTAATATGAGGAAAGGATAACATGAAAAAAACATATTTTGAATGAATGAAGAAATATTTCATTTAAAAAGAAGAGAAAAAGGTAAATAAATCACTCAATTAAAAGTTTAGATCTAAAAAAGTTGCTAGGTAACTGTATTTTTAGTGCAGTTCTTAAGAAAAAATGCACTCTTACAGACGGTTTGTCCGCCGTCACTCGTCAGCTATGAAATCAGAATTCTGGAATCGGAGCGAAGTCAAGTTTTTTCTGTAGAATAGATGAGCTCATGATGATTATTGATAACTTAATATTTTTAGATAAGTTCAGTGACTGGGCTTCAGAGCTTCCAGAGTCTGAAAACGCTTAAAGCCTAAAATCTCAAATTTAATCAAAAGTCCGATTATCCAAAATGATATTTTTTTCAAAATGGCAAATGTTTAAAAAATTTTAAAATGTCGAATTTTTCAATTAAAAATTTTTTCAATTTTTAATCTTACATTGAAGAACTCACATAATCGCATTTTTTCAAAAATCTCATTGAATGCCATGAGAAATTTCATCGGCAAAGAAAAAATTCTTCTTTAATACACTCTTCCATTCACAAAAAGGTAAAGAATTTTAAGGTTAAAAATAAATAATAATTATTTCATTGAAACGATCAAATTGAAAGGAAAACATTTGATGAAAAGAGGAAAGTTCGTTAAGTTACAGAAAAGGAATTTCTTTTGATTTCAAATTTAATTTTGAGCATTCTTTCAACAAAAAAAGGAAAAGAAAAAATTTAACACAAATTATTTGTATTGAATTGCAAGTTGTAAAATCAAAAGAAAAACTTTTTTTTGATATTTATTTATAATTTATTTACTGTATTTAACCATTTATTATTATCCGTCCATATTTACAGTTAAAATAAAAGGAATTAAGTGACACAGTTGTTGCTCTTAAAGGTAAAAGAACTTTTAATGAAATTTAATGATAAATTAAAATGAAAAGAAAATTAAGAGTGGGTGAAATATTCAATCTTACTTTGAAAACTCCCACATTTATGTTGTCAGATAATGAAGGAAAATTCCGTGCAATAAATATTTTGTTTAAATTGTAAAATAACAACAATAAAAAGAAGTATTTCAATATTTTATTGTAAATTTAACTAAATCTATTGATAGGCGGAGAAACATTTGTCAGAACAATGTGGGCTCACATAAAATAAAAACCATGATAAAGTTTTCTGTTGAACACAAACACAGAAATTTATGTTATTTGATATGATATGAAAAGAGGCAAAGAAAAACGAAAAAACTGAAACTTTTTTTTTAAATACACATAAGATTATACATTGTTTGAGACAATTTTTTTAAAAAAAATGAGATTGCAACAACAATTGTTTCATTTTTATGGTAAATATTACTTGGAAAAAAAATGAAAAAGTTGTAATGGAATATTAAATAGATCTATGTTTAAATTTATAACGTTTTTTTTATGTTTTATCTTCTAGAAATAAATTTTCCTCATAATATTTATTATCAATGATTTTTCTTCAAGAGTTGCATTTAATGTGAAATTATATTCATAAACATTTTTTAAAAACCCGCAGAATATTCAAAAAAATACAGAATTTTCAAAAATGGATAATTCTCAAGGATTTTTGAAAATCCACAGTTCCAGCAAATTGTCCAAATGTCGCCCAAGATAAAAATCCTTTTGAATTAAAATCTGACCCACGAATTTTTCATGCAAAAACCTGGATACTAGAGGAATAAAAAACAAAGCGTCTCCTCTAAAATTCTTAAACAATTTCAATACAGCTCAAACTGCATTTAAAAAAATGCATTTAACCCATTAACCGCCTCTCCTAGAAATATTGAGTTTAGAGAAAAAATTTCTTCTAGGATTTGTTCTTTGCGTAACAGTGATCACTTTTCTTTTCGATGAAAATTTTGAGTTTCATAGAAAAATTTTACAGGAGAGCCGGTTAAAAGATTCGTATAATCTCACAGAAATACGTACAGAATTCTTGTACGAAGAGTAAAATATTGCATGACTTTTCATCTTATTTCTGCTAATAATTTTCTTATGATAATTGGAAAAATGAAAATAACTGGCCCGATATCTTTAAAACATGTCTAATTATTTATGTTCAAAATTTGAAGAAAATATTTAGAGATTTTCTAGGAGAAATCCGACTCTAAAGTTACTGGTCGAAAAATCAACCAGCGGCGGTTAATGGGTTAAAAAAAACATGTAATTTTAATTTACATTAAAAATGCACAAGAACTTTCTTTCATTTCCAATTTTCTTACTTTATTCATCCCAGATTCAATGCAATTGAAATAAAGTAAAATATAAAAAAAAAATTATGATCAATTTAAGTTATTACCATATTGTTGCAATTCTTCTTCATTTATTTTGCAACTTCAAGTGATTGCATTTTTTCCATTAAAATATTTTATTTTATTTGAAATTAAATTTCAATTTAAATTTATTCATCTTACAATTCAGATATTTTTTTTGCATAAAATTTTTGTTTTAAATAAATGTTTGGTTGAAAATCTCGGAAAGAAATTGAAAAATTAAAGCAAAAGTAAGTGAATGAGAAGAAAAAAATAACAGTAATTAACGAAAAAAATATAAAAAATTCAAATGAAATATCGCACAGACAAGGAAAAGAGAAAAAGTTGTGAAATGTTCAGTAATTAATCATAATGGGAAAAGTTTTATTTGAATTTGCAACAGCATTTCAATTATGGATCAAGGAAGAATATTGATCGAAAGATTTAAGGGTAAAAAATTTAATCGAGGTTGTAATTAAATTTTTGTTCCCGTTAATTAAGAATAGAGTGAAAGTTTTTTGCTTAAAAAAATATTAACAATGAAAATTAAGCTTATCGATGCAAAATATATAAAAACATATCAAAATTATGCAAATTATTTATTTTTTGACCGTTAAAATGAAATAAATATAGTAAAAAATCATAATTTATTAAATTTAAAAAAAAAAATAAAGGAAAAATATGCTAAAAGATTGTTGTTTCAATAAAATTAATTATAATTTTTAAATGCAAATAAAATAAATATTAATATAAAATGTTAATAAAATTTATATAAATGTGAAATATGTTCCTTTTATAAAAATAACAAAAAATAATCCAAATCAAAGTATTAAAAAAAAATTAGATAGTATGAATTATATGAAAATAAAAATAAAATAACAAGTTCGTTATAAAAGATGTGTAAATAAAATATAAAAAAAAAAATAGAATTAAGAATACTTAAATAAAAAACAAACACTGTTTAAAGCCCCTTTAAGAATAAATTAAGAAATTTTTTTCGATTTAGTGAAATCCTATGAATGGAAAAATAAAACATTTTATTAAAGTTAAAATATAAAGTTTATTTTTGCCCATGAGAAATTGTTTAGGTAAGTATTACAAGCATACCTTTGTTTGTATGGTTTAACATACAGGTGTTCGTTCAACTAGGGTGATAACTATGAATGGTACTCGTGGTTGGTACAAAAGTACATTGAAAAATAATAAGGCGTTCATATTTTTCGCCTTTTGGGTTATTTTATCATGGTCATCTTATTCGTTAGGGTTGGAAATCAGCGTAGAAATGCTCTATTAAAAAAAATATGACTGCTGACTTTTTTCAATGAACTCACTCAATACTGGTATCGTTCCAAATTTTTGTGTGTCCCGTACATCTGTGTTTTCAGTTCTTCCTTTGTGTCGTCTCTATGGAGTTGAGGGCATTACCAAAGCCAGTGGTCTATTGTCTGGTACCCTTGTTGGCGTATGTCGATTTCCAAACACAATATTTTTTTTCTTGGCCAATTCATGTTCTCAACCCTTGACTTCTTTAAAAATATCGTATGGGCGTAGAAAGTTGTCTCAATAGAGGCTTGAAGTAATTAAAATATGGGGACTGATTTGTCGTATCTTCCACAAGCGTACCTGTCTTACCACGTAAAAAAACGAAGTTTTATTAGCTGTGAGATTGGGCTCCAGAGGCTTCAGAGCCTGAAAGCGGTTAAAACCTTAAAATCCAAGCATTTCCCAAAATGACTGATTTTCCCATTTTATTTTTTTCAAAATGATAAAATTTTGTCAATATTTTCAAAATGGCTGATTTTTAAAAATAAATTTTAATTTTATTCAATGAAACGAGTCCCATCGAAATGCACTTTTCTAATCCGTCCAGTGGATAGAATTTCTCATTTTTGATTGTAGCAAAGTCGAAATACGCCGCAATGCAACTTCTCAACTAGAAAATTTTATTCTACATTATAAATTGCTTTCAAGTCAAAATATTTTGTATTTCAATTAGTGATTTATTGACTTACATTTCCCCCTTAACCATAAGAGTGTTATCCAAATTGACCCCATAAAAGATGGATATCCTTAAAACAATTAAATCTATTCATAATTAATATTTTCATTCCTTGAAATTGATTCATTTTATTTTATTATTATTGTTATGGTATTATTTATTTATTGAAAAATATAAAATTGAATATCTTCTTTTCCATGTAAATTATTAATCAAAATAGGATTTATTACTTTTTCCTCATACACACACACACATGCATGGCATGTAAATCAAAATGAAAATAATTGTGTAATCCAGTAAGAGTTTAATCAATAAATCCAATTGAAAAGCAATCAAGAACATGATTTATGATTTATTTGATTGAACAATATGAATACATGAATTAATCTGAGAATTATTGAAATTTGATATGAAAAATCCTGAAAATATTCACAAATAAAATGTTCTGTCATTTTTATGGTTTCATTGGAATGTAATTTAATAATTTTCACCTTTTTCCCGGACATTTTTTGGAACTCTTTTCAAAGTCATATCACTTTTATTTATGGATTTTAATGAATAAAATTATAATTTCACTCTGTTCTGGATAATAAATATTAAATATAATCTGCATGAATAATTTATATTATGATGAACAACATCCAAATTACTTTATTAAGATATTCCTTTATAGTTCCACAATGATGAAGACAATTAACTGCATACAATACACATAAAATTTATTTTATTCACTAAAGATTTACATCACCCTTTTAAGATAAATCCCATGAATGCATAAACATTGAGAAGTCCCATTTTTGTAATAAAACTATAAAAGTACTAAAACAATTTTCCCTTAAAACTATTTATTTATAGTTTATGGTTCCGTCTTTTAAGCACGATGACTATTTATGTAATTTACATTTATATTAAAACGATTTATCATTCATTTTTGTGCCACATCACTGAGTTTTCCTCGGAATTTGTTTCTTTGACAGGATTAAACGCGAAATGTGAGATTTTTAAAAGCCTTAGAGCAAAAAAAATGTGTTTAAAAAACTAAATAGTTTAATTTTGCATATCAATTTCAAATGAAACAAGAAGAGAAAAAAGTTCTCTATTATTTTAAGTCCAAAATTTAACTCAAAACAAATGAATATATAATGAAAAATAAATTTTATTATTTTGTTATGTTTATCATTATCTTTTAGTATTATCTTAATTGAATTCTGTATATTTTAGATGGTTTTCGGCATTGTTTTATATATTCATTATATTTTATGTTGCCATAAAAGGACCCAACATTGTGTGTGTTTGTGTGTGATTGTCATGCTGATAGAAAAAGAATATAAATAAATGTGTGTGTTTGTGTTTTTAGTTTTGGATTGCAATTTATAAATAAATATAAATTCAAATTTATAGCAAATGAGAACACAGTTTTTTTTCTCTACTGAATTACTTTTTGATATGTTTTTTAAGTAAAAATTATTATGAATTGTATAATTTTTGATAAAAAATTTGATGTTAAATTAAGATTTTGGGTTTTCACTAATTCATGTTAAACCAAATATTTTTACATGAGAAATTCTTCAGAAACTTAACGACTTATAATTTTCTATTATATTTCAATTTAGTTTTTGACGTTAGAGATAAGAATAGAAAAATTTGACGTTTTTTTAATTTTAGCCTAAGAAGCCCTTTAACGGCCCCAATTTTTGTGAAGAGTCTTAAAAATTATACTTTAAAGTTAAACCTGATAAACCACCAAAATTTAAAAAAAATCCGTTAATTTTTTTGAGAATATGAATTTGAACCAAAAACACCAGTGGCGGAAAGGGATAAAAATATAGAAAAACGATTGTTCACAATATTTGACCATTTTGAGACTGTGAAGCCAAATTTCAAATCTGAAAGGTTCAATTCATCGACATAAATTCATTTTTCTAATACAAGAACCCCAACTTTACCCTCATAGACCATTTTGGAGTGACGGGACTGTTAATTTGGGACGAGGGTGTTGACAGTGAAGTTTTTCTTACAAAATGTAAAAAAAATCTAAATTTTAAGTTTCAAAGAATGGTTCTAATATTTGAACGATTAACTCCTTCCAACTCTTCGAAACATGCTTGATCCCAACCAATTTTTGATTAAAATAAAACTTTTTCATAATTTTTTAATAATTATTGTAAGTTTAATAAAAAAATTCTTCGAATCTCGCAAAACAGCGAAAAGGAGGCTTAAAATTTTTTTGTCAATTTTTTGCTTAAAATGTTAAGAAAACATCAAAATAAGTCATTTACAATCAAAACTAAGGTTCTACATTGATTCTGTACCTTGTTGGTCCGAATTAGTCAAAAATCGCAAAACAAGAAAATTTCCTGTGTAAAAGACGAAAAGCCATTGCCTTACATTTAATGTTCCTCCTTCCAATTTGATGCCTTTCAAATTTGAAACACTAAGAGGCAAAATTGTGTATTTTCTTTGAATTTCATCAGTTCATCACTCTTTTTATCCCACTCAAACTCATTAAAATTATCATTTAAACGATATGAGACACAAAATAAAATCAATATCATGTTAATTATTTGAATTTTCATAAAGAGGTGTGTCAAAGTCTGTGACCTTGTTTTTTTTATCAAAATACAGCAGCTCTTTCATTTAATTTATTTTATGTATTTCAATTCAATTTCATCAAGATCATAATTTAATGACACAAATAATAAATTATTCATTCACGTTATATTTGAATATGAAACAATCATGTCTCGTATTTACTGTAGATTAATATTAAAGAAGTAAAAGAGACGAGTTTACTTTAATTTTTATCAAAAATACATTTTAAAATTATGAAAAAGAAATTTTACTTTCAAATAGAAGAGTTTTGTCTATGTGTAATTATTATACATAAAGAGTTTAAAATTATAACGAAAAACTTTTGACAAAATTCACAAGTTAATTTGCATAATAATAATTTTGGATCATGGTGATGACTATGATGCCGATGATAGTATAAAAACCGCATATAGCTTGAAAATTTCCTCAGTAACTGAATTATTATTTTAGTTTAACTGCGTAATTTTGAAATTAAATTACTTTTATTATCATATGACACAAAAAAAACACAATTAATATCATGTCAGTCACGTGTCTTTTAAAAATATCTTAAACATAATTTGAAGTATACTCGGAATGCTTTTATTTGGTCTAAGAATTTTCTTTTACTTTGAAATTAAGGTCTGGTAACCTTAAATTTAAAAGTTTTTCCTCTTAAGACGCTAAAACAGAGAAAAAACGGTAATTAAGGAATTTCGATGATCAAAGAAATATTTTTCCTTAATTTTCTTTGCAGGTAGCATCAATTATCATAATTTAATTATAATTCACAGATATTCTCTTTAATGAAGAAATTTACTTTGATGATATGAAGTGGTGGCATACCATTTGCATATTTTTCATCGGGTGGTCGCGATTTCTGTTGAGGGATTCAGATTTTCAGTTAAGAAACCCACAAAAACATGGTTTCCACTCATATGTAGGTGTCTTTAAGATAAGAGTAACCTCTCATTTTCTTTGTCACTTAACTTTAAAATTATTTGTGTGTTTAATTTTGCAAAGCACGTGAACTAAAAATCAGAATTAAACTTAAAACCAAAAATTTTCCGTGTAAAAATGACTTTAAAAATTAATATTCATAATAAATCACAAAATTATTTCATTACCATGCCATCACGACATGGAAATTTATTTACAAAATATCATATTTATGTCACCTTTAAATAATAGTATAATAAAATGCTTTGAATAAATAAATAAATAAATATTATGATGACAGCTGAAAAACATCTCAAATTCCTTATGCTTACCTTCATGTGCCTTCAAAGATACACATTTTATTTTCTGTAATATGATAAAGTAGATATTTTTCGTGTTGTTCTTTACCAAGAAGTTACGCATTGTCAATGTGCTTGTATTGAAAATTATTTGTTCAAAAAATTAAATTACTAAGTTAGTGGAAAAAGTAAGAAATTTTCCTTGGAAGGCAAACTTGTTGACGTTTTTGTGTTTATTTTCTCGTATTTTATTTGACTGTGTCCATGCAGAAATATGATATAAAATTTGAAACTTACCTTGAAATAGGAATTTGAGTAAAATGAGAAGCTTTCATTTAATTTTCGGAACATGGAGATTGAATTGAAATACAAATTGTCTTTTATTTATAAAAATTTATTTATTTTTTTTCTTTTTTTTGTTGTCATTTTTTTTAAATTTTATTTTTAATGAATGTTCACTTACCTTATTTAACATTTACTGCTTAAACTGACCGTGGCTCAAGTTACAATCTCAAAGGTGGGTCATGGATGGCGGTCTCAATCAGTTACAATGTCATATTTTGTGCCATTCGCCAGAATTAACTCAAGTTTGCCAAAATCAGTCGACTCTTAATTGCGTCTATTGAACCTTTTTCGTCCTCACTGACACACTTTGAACAACTCTCCAAGTCATGACGTGTCCGCTTAGACCTTCTTAAACTTCTAATAAGTCATAGTTTGATCTAGAAAAAAAGACTTCAAGAAATAAGTTTAACTTAAAGGTTTTTCGAATGGCACTCAAGAATTTTCCTCAACGACCTAAAATCGGTTAAATAATTTGGAGCTTTCCAATTTCCATCCATTTTTTCTTCTTATATCTATTATGTATGTTATTTTTTTTAAAAAATAAAGATTTGCTTTACAATAATTTCAATTCATTAAATTCACTGTCATTCAAAATGAAAAAAAATCATAAAAAAATTGAGTCTATTTAACAACACTTTCCCATTATTATCATCATTCTGCTCATCATCATATTTTAATTTTTTTTTCGCATATCACTTTTATTCACTTTTTTTTCTAACATATCTTCATTTGACAACTAACACAGAAAAAAAGACACACCAGATGCGAATGAAAAACAAATTTTTCAAATAGACAAAGAATGTGTTGAAAAATGAAAAATTATTCATTTTTGTTCTGATTATGTATCCAAATATGTCTGCATTAAATTTAATGATTCAACATTTTCGTGCAGGCTTTTCCAGTTTCATTCTAAAATATTATGATAATATTATTTTTATTATTATTATTATTAAAATTAAAGCAAAAAAAAAAATCTTTTTTTGATAGATATTTTAAAAGTTTTCTCGTTTTTACAGTCTCTCTCTGTTTTAATAACGTCAAAAAAAAAACTAACAGTAAAGTCTATCATTATTATTATTATTTCAGATTTTCTCTTTATTTTTGCATTAAAAACGATGATAAATTTTTTTTTTGCTTTTACTAAATCTGGGATAGAGCAAAATGAGTTCATGGTTGTTACTGTTTTTTTATTCATTTTTTGTATAAATCATTCGTATATTTCATAAACTAAACTAAAATAACGTTAAATGGGGAGTAGCAGTCAAATAAAGTTTTGGAAAGAGTAACTGCTTTCTTTATTCTTGATTCCCTTTTATTTTAAAGATTTTCATTTAAGATTTTTAGATTAATGATTCATTTGAGAAAAGTTGTGAGTGAACTTCTTTTTTTTATATTTATTTTACATTTTTATTCCCTCTTATTCTTTGAACTTTTATCTAGAACAACATTAAAAATGAATATTTTTTTTTGTCTATTCATCATTTGAAGCAAATTCAGATCTGGTGAAATTTAAACACAAAAAAGGGATGAAAAGAAAATATTTTTACTCAATTTTAAATTTTATTGGGCCATTCATTCATCATTCTTTTGGTTGGTTTTTTTTTCATTTCATTTTGGCATGAAAAAATCATATAAAATGCAGACTTTTGGGTAAATAACCAGGCGTTTACATTTCAATGTAAAAAATTTTGAGAAAAAAATTTGACATCAATTTAATTGAAAGTAGACATCAATTTTGATAAAAGGAACGACGTTAACTTAAATTTAATTTAAAAATAAATTTATATAAAATTAAGAAGAAAGAAAAAATGAAATGTTCACAAAAGAACAGAATCAAAAGAGAAAGGAAGCAAATGCTATGAGCATTTTGAATTTTAGTTATGATTTATTTTGTAAAATACAATTCAATTGTCTATCCGTTTGTTTTTGCCTCTACTTACTTTCATGATTTGTATTTGAACAAAAAAGATACACACAGATTTTGTTGATTTTTTTTGCCTTTCTTTGTTTTGTATTTTGTTTTCCTATTGATCCCTGCTGTTACAATTTGTTGTGTCTGTTCAATTGTTTCCTTTTCTTCTTTTGTTTTTTTTATATCATCAACTCAGAATATTTCACGTTGAACTGCGAGGTTTAAAGTTTGATTCTAAAAGAAAAAAAAATATCATTAAAATAGTTTCATTTTTACAGAAAAATTTTTAAAAAAATCTCATAATGCCTTTTAATTTGACGTCTAAAATGTCTATTCTTTAATACTTAAAATGAATATCAGCTCTATTTTGTTGTTCCCTGTTTTTTTTTGTTGTACCTGAGACGAAAAATTCTCATTTTAATTTAAAAACAAAATCAATTTCCTTTGTTTCCTTCTTATTATTTTATGACTTTGAGACAAAGCAACAAAATGTTAACGATTATCATCGTCTTGAACTAAAAATTTGATAAAATATCACAAAATTAAACGACAAACGTTTGACAATGAAATGCAAAAAAGAAAAAACAAGATAATAGAATTGCTTTTCGATTCAACAATAATGTGAAATGTTTATAAATTGTGTCATTATTGAAAAATTCGTGCGTAAATGTTAATTTTGCTTGAGAGTCATAGCAAATAAGGAGGAAAACAAGGAAAGGTGAAGAAAAATCTTCTCAGACATTTTTTATGAATGTTATTTAATTTAAACGAAGAAATTCTCATGAGAACACACAAAAAACAGCAACATCATTTTATTGATCGTGAATATTCTTTGAGCAGTTTTTGTTTTGCATTAAATATTCTGTCAGTGTTTTGGTTTCGACAGTTCGATAAAAGGAATAAGAAGAAAATGAAGGAAGATTTAAAAGTTGTTTAATCGATTTTTATTTATGTTTGTATTTTCTCAAGGGAATTCGATTCAATGAAAGCTGTTTTAAGTCCTAAAAGCGATGTTGAAAGAAAATTTAAATGAAAAATTGGTCCCTCATGAATGAAGTTTATAATTTCAAAGTTAATCTGCGCCCACAACATCATTAAATTTTGTTTTCAAAATAAAAAATGAAGAATTGAATGAAAAATTGGGTGAATATTTTTAAAGCCATTAAAAGCTTCATTGGAATTTTCATAAAAAGCATACAAAAATTCAAAGTAACTGACCCGAAAAAATTTGTTATGAATCAAAATTCAGTTCACTGACTTTAATTTTTTTTTCATCTTTCCATATTCGATGGTCAACATGATTCACGTGTAAAAGGGATTGATTGTTAAAAAATGCAAACATATGTGAAATGCAGGTCAAACATTCAATGTAAAAAATTTCCAAGAAATGAACAAAATTTTATTTCAACCAGAACTAACTGAATTTCAAATTTAAACGAAAAAAGTTGTATTTAAACTTACCATTAATTGTGAGAATTGTCAGAAAGCAGAAAATTATGTTCCAAATAAAATGCATTTTCGTTCCTTTTCTTCTGTTTACTTTTCCTTCGTTTCTGCTTCTCATTTTACTACAAAATATTTTACACATCGTTACCATAACTCTGCATTTATTTACTTTTATTTAAATTTTATCAAAAATCCTTCTTTTTTCTTTGTTTGTGTCTCTGTAAAAATGTGTGTGAGTGAATTTTCATTTGTCGAGTTTTGTTGCATCTGTTTTCAGTTTTCAACCGGATTTGATCAAATTTACATAAAAGACGTGTCGACAGACAAGAAAGAATGTGTTTGTCATCACTTTTCAACTGTCTGAGCAAATTTTTACTGACACAGTTTTTTTTTTTGAATTTACACACAAAATTATCACATTTCACTTTACAATGAAAATATTAAAATTTTTGAGGTTTTACAAATTTTGTTACTAAGCACGAATTTTTCATTTTAATTTTTGGTTGAATTCTTTCAAGCTCTGTCTCATATTTGAACTAAATTTTTTGATTCTATTTAATTAAAGAGCTTCTATTAAAAAAAAATACAAGTTACACATTTCCATTGTTTAACTAAATTACTTCTTTTATTTAACTTCGCATCCATTCAAAGAAAAAAAATAAAACATCAATGAAAACAATTTACTGACGTGTGTATGAATAACAATGAAAATAATTCGAGTTCGTAAAATCAACGCACAATATTTTTGTTTTTTTTTCAACACAACTCACGAAAATTCTCAGAGTTTTCGACAAAAAAAGTCATAAAAATCATCGCATGTCTTATCACTTACTAACCCGAATTTCAACTGACATGTCACACCACATAAAATATTTCATTTCACATCCAGCATCTTTAATGGAAGCCGACACTCATTTCATCTCTTTACAATGTTTGAAGTCAGGGGGATTCTCATGTGAATTGAAAATGAAACAAATTTACATCCTGAGCCGAGAATTTTTGTCAGTACTTGCGCTTTGTGATAATTTCCAGTTGGAATGTGACGCAGACTCCGATGAAATTTTTGTAAATTTGCTCTCAATATTGAATGTTTTGTTTGTGTTTGTATGGAAAAGAAGTGCAAATGCGTGTGCTGTGTGAAACAATGTAACACAAAAATGTGGAATGCCATTCATCGCATCATTATCATCATTTAATGGAAACATTGATGATGATGTAATGTTTGCAACGGTTTTTGTATGAATATTGAAATGCAATTTAACTGAATTATTCATCGGTTAAACAATGAAATGAAAGAAAGTATTTTGAGAGTCCTCATTTAAGGAGTTCATTAAGTGAGTTGAAATTTCATCAAACATCGCAAAAAAATTTAACTGACACATCTTCAGACACAGACACACAACTTGAAATAAATGGTTGTTCGAACTTTCACTGTAAAAAAAATCATAAAAAACCCAAGACGATAAGAAACAAAAGGTTTGATAAAGAAATGACTTCATTTGCATTCATGTGTTTTTTTTTGTCTTTTGTTGCATCCTCTTTGAATGGTCTCACACTAAGATAATAGTTAAAATTGTATGCAAGTCAAGTGTTTGTGAGCAAATAGCAGAGAAATTGGTTTCACACACGAATAGAAGAAAACGAAAAAGAAAATCTGCAGCACATTGTTTGTTTGAATAATTTTCTTGTCTCTTCTATTTTGCATCTGTTTATTATTACCTTGAAGCTATTATTTTTGTGTGTTTACTTGAATATTTTACCACAAAAGATCAGAGAATGACAATTTTTAGTTGCACACACACACAAAACGTATTCAAAGTAAAACCAGAGACATTTTGTGAGATTAGAAAATATTTGAATATAAAAACATATGAAAGACAACAAAAAACAAAGGTTGAATGCATCAAAATTTGTTCATAAAAGTTAAGTGCTGTAATTGTGAGGAATTTATTTTTGCAGACACACAAAAAATGAGAAGAAAATTAGTCGAAGGTAATCAAGGAGTTGTCAGAAGTGTTTTGTTCAGTGATTTAATTAAAAAGTTGTTGTGCAAACAGATTTTTTTTTTTGTTTTTATAGAAACGCGTTTGATCTTTTCATCGTTCAAATATCTCAAATTTCAAAGAAGTTAATAAAAATGTGCTTCGTTTTAAACCGAAAAGAAAAATTGAAAATTCTTTGAAATTCGAGAACTGTTTCATTGGTTTCGTGCGTTAAAAAAAATTATCATGGAGGCGCCTGGTGTTTTTCATTTTCATGTTAATTCGAATTTAATTTATAAAAAGCTCTCTTAATTAGTCAAACATGTGACCTAGAATGACATTTGTTTTTTATCTTCATTTGAACATTAATAGAAAAATAAAAAAAACATATGCAGAGTAATTTAAATTTAAGTGAGAGGAGTCACGTATAAAAAAGCACTTTTCTAACACGAAGCAATGCAACTTCAATTCTGATATTTTATGAATGTGCGAATAAATTCAAAGCAAAAATGTCAAAAATATCTCTGTTGTGTATGTGAATTTATTTGAAAGTGTTACAAAAGTTGCATCATCCATATGTGAGTATCATTTTTATATTATTTGATTCACAAAAGAGCACAAAACTGAAAAAATATAAAAATAAATGTAAACTGTAAAAGTCATAAATCATAAAATAGAGCTGCTTAGTTGCTCGTTTCTCTTCATTTTTACATTATTTTTATTATTTATACAACCAACATGGACTCACACACACGTTCACGTCCTACGAATGATGTTTGTTTGCTTTGAAAAAAGATTTTTGTTTGCATTTTTACTCTACAACTGACTTATTTTCTATTTTTTCACATATCTCTGTGTCCTGACATGTAACGGGAACTTTCATACTTTTCCTGAACTTGTGTGTCAATGAAAGTAAGTGAAAAAATGAACATCAAAAGTGAAATAAATGCTGATAAAAGACGTCATTTAATATTTCTAAAGGCAGCTTATTAAAGATAAAAACATTGAATTTTGCTTGAAAAGAAGAAAAAATGTGTCAAAGTTGAAACATTACAAGAGTGCAAGAGGATTTGAATAATTTCACTTTTCGCGTATGTAAAACGAGGTTAAGAACTGATCAGAAAATATCTTGTGGCTGCTTTTGCGATTGTTTGATAAAAAATACTTTAAATAATAAACAAATACAATGAAATCGAAGCAAGAAACAGTTTTAAGAAAATTTGATTCGATTTATTTCTGTTTAAAAGCAAAAAATTGTTGAAGGAGTAAGAAAAGAGAGGAAAACTTTACCATCAAACTCAGATAAAAACTTTCATAATTTTAATAGTTTTGCAGTTTTATTCGATCGTAAATAAAATCAAGACAGAATTTCTTTTGTTGTTTTTAATGCAATTTCTTAACAAAATCTTCCAAGTCAAGCAAGAATAAATGAAAATAAACCACAATCATCTACTTTTCTCTCGTTTTTTTTTTGTTCGTTTAAGTGAATAAATGAACAGAATTTAAGTAAATTTTATACGTTTTGCCGCTGGTTAAAGTGAAAATGAAAACTAAATAAAATTATAATAGAATAAAATGAAATCAATGTGGTGTAAAAGCATCTCAGAACAAAAAGCTTGTCTCAGTTCATTCAAACGTGGGAAAGAAAAAGAAACAAAGAAATGCACGCAAAAGTCCAATACCAAGAAAAACAAACAAGAAGAAAGAAAATTTAATACTATTATAAAACTTTTATCTTATGCAAACAATTATTATTATCATCATTATTTTGTTATATTTTGTTTGATGGTAAATTTTTCTTTGGTCTTCTCATGAAGTTTTCTCATGAAATTTGTTTCTCATTTTGATCATTATGTCAAAAAGCTTCTGTTTTTTTGAACCATATTTTGTTACAAATATTTCCAAGAAATTAAATTTCATTTTTTGCATTTTAATTTATTTTTAAATAAACTCGAGTCAGGTGATGTCAAATTCAAACACATATCACCACATTTTTATTGTTTTTGAATAGTTTTTGAAATTTCTCAAAATACTTCTTTTAGTTTTTTTTTTATCAAAAGAGTTTGTCATGAGAAATTTAATTAAAAGCCAGAGAAATTTTGTTTTTAAAAGCCTTTGACCACAAAACACTAAAACTTTTGTATTGGCTTCATTGATGTCATCTTGAGTTATTTGAACAATTTAAAAGCATTTTTATTTTATTTCACTTAAAAGAAAGAGGAAAAACAAATAAAAACTGTTTCTTTTTCCATGTTCTTTTGAAAATAACGATAATAGACCTAAAAAGATTAAGGAAAAAAAATTTCACTAAACAAACATTTTCACTATTTATCTGTTTCAACAAAAATAATCACAAAACAACAAGGAACAGATTGAAAAGAAGACGAAAAGTTAACAAAAAAAATTTGTCTTTAAATTAAATACATTAAAGATGAAACAGAAAACGCACAATCACACACACTTTCTTGAATATTGGCATCAATTTTTCTTCCGCATAAAAAATCAGTGAAAAATCACAAAATTAATTTCTGTTCAAAGGCATGGACAAACTTTTCCACGTATGTAAGTGCTTTTTGTGAATCCACAAAAATTTAATGTTGAAATAACGAAAGAATTAACTGTTATACTGAACAAAAAAAAAGTAACAAAGTGAAAATATTAAGGGACTTGAAAATTTTTTAACATCTTTTCGTAAAAATACAAATAAATTCAGACAAACAATGCAGAAAAAAAGGAGAAAAGTAACAAAAAAAATACGCAAAAGAAAAGTTTTTAATATACTTTACACGCCTGTTAAGATAACTTTTTACATTTTTAATCTTTCACTGTTGTAGAGTTTATTTGTTAATTTACTGTTGAAGCCACGAACGGGAATTAAAGAAAATAAAATTATGAATAATGTTACTCAAAAGAGATGGAAAATTTCTATTCAGATCTCTGACAGATTTTTTTTTTAATTTCTCATTCATAAAAGAGAAAAAACTTTTAACATGCATTGGAACACAAATCTGCTCTGGATACAAAAAATTTGTGAGTTGTAATTTTTGCAATTACAATGCAACACCATCTCACTCATATTTATCAGCATCATCCCTCACCCTCATCTTCATCATCATTTTATAGCGCAACAACACAAAGAATGTCTCTGCTTTTCCCTCATATTCATGTGTGTTCATGTCTTGTTCTTGTTTCTTAATATCTCATGTATTTTATCGTCATTTGATGAAATAGTTTTTAAAAGATGTTTAATATGATTAAAGTGCGGTTCCAACTCATAAAATACATTAAAGAAAAAATAAACGCAGTATCACACTAACGAGGAGAAAACTTAAAAAGAAGAACTTAAAAAAAAACTTACTGTTATTTCATAAAGAATAATAATAATAAATACCAGTGTTTACAACACAATTTATGGCTGATGAAGAAAAATCATATGAAGAAAATATAAAAGTTGAAAATCCATGCAATAATCGTTGTTGACAAGTAAATACACGATATATGAAATGAGACGATACGATATACAAACTTTTTTTTTCATTTCATGTAAGCTGAGACTTAAACCAAAGAGAAACGTTTGTTGAATATCAATTTTTTTTTTCAGAAAATTTCCGATTATTGTATCAAAGGAGGATGTTAAAATTATCATTTCAATGCGACAAAATGATTACTTATGAAAAAGTGAGGTAACTGATACAGATATTTTATGATGTAATTTGAGTCAAATCGATATATTTACAAAAAAAAAATACGGAAAAACTCAATATTTTTTTATTATTTTCAGCTCATTTCAAATTGAACAATTTTCTTTTTATTTTTCATTGTTTTCATTGCTTGTTTACTTTAAAAATGTTCTTTTTTAATTTTAACCTTATTTAAAAGTAAATTCTCTGTTAATTTATAATTCTAAATGACACTTCAGTGCTTGTCTAATACACAATCAGTGTACTTGACAATGATTCGCAATTAAATTGTAGTTCTATTCCAACATTAAATAAGATTTACTATTTTTTCTCATTCTAAATCTATTTGATGCACTTTATAAGTGAGTTTTCTTTTCAAGGCAAAGTGTGAGATGAGATTAGTGTTAAATTAAATGAAATACAAGAGTTTGCCTTCTATCTTAACTGCAAATACATGGACAATTGTTAAGATTTTTATATAAATCCTTGTTTAAATCCAATAAAAAAAGTTGTTTAATTTAATTTTTATTTTTTTCTGTTTAAAAAATCTCGGATTAAATAGTTTTTTAAGTAATGTCTAGCAATTTATATTGATTTAGACAACTTATTCTCACACTGTGATTTTAAAGTGAGAAAAAAATATTTAAAATTTTTTTACTAGATATGGTTTGTATGGGAATTTGGGTGATTCAAAAACTTCGACTCAAATGTATAGTAAATTTTGACGCAGGGGGTAGTCAGGTCACACCAAATTGACCCTCTAAATGCCAAAACCGCCAAATACTGAATTCACCAAACGCCATATACCAAATTTGCCAAACAGCATATTGGCAAAATGCCAAATTAACTAAATGCCAAATTTTCCAAACGCCAAATGCCCCGAACGCCAAATGCGTCAAACGTGCTGATTGTGCCAAATGCGCCAACTGCGACTAATTTGCCAAGCGCCAAAGGTGCCAAACGCGAAATGCGCCAAACGCCAAATACGTCAATGGTGCCAATTTTGCCAAGTGCGTCAAATGCCAAATAGACAAATGACATCTGTGCCAAATTTAAAATTTGCCAAATGCCAAATGTTCAATTCGCCAAATGCACCAAATGTGAAATTCGCCATATGCCAAATTCGCCTGATGCCAAATGTGTCAAAATTTAAAATGATTTTTTTTCTCGGCAAGCGACCTGACTACCCCCTGTTTCGACGTCTTGAGCTTAAAACCGCTAACATTTTCAGAAAACCGCGAATTTTTAAAAAATTTCGAATCTTTCAGAAATATGCCAAAGATCCAAAGGCGTACGATTTTCAAAACAGCTGAAATGTTCAAGATTTTTATCGGTTCTTTTTTAAAATCCCACGATTTTGTTTTTCAAAATTCAAAAAATTGTTAAACTGATCAAAAAAAAAAAAAAAACTCGAAAAATTAAATTTCCTTAATTTTACGAGTATTCATATCAATAAAAATAATTTATTACACGCACTTTAAAATACCAATCAACTTTAAAACGTTTTAAATATTCAATCATTCAAAATATTCCATACAATACGCAAATATGATGCTACCTTTTTTTATTTTATTCGTTTTTTATAAATATTCATGCAAATTGAAATAAACAAAAAAATAATAATAATAATAATAAAAAATTTTCATTTGTCAAAGTAAGTACATGCAACCCCATTATAATATCGATAAAATTGCAGTAACAGCAGTAATAAAATTCAAAAAAAAAAATTGTAATAAAAGAACCGACATTTTATTTGATCTCATCACAATTTGAATGAATATTTTTTTTATAATAAATTTTTTTTGCATGGAATTACCAAGAATAATTTTTGTTTACATGAACTGTGTTTATTCCAAATATTTATTTTGTCATACTAACGCACAATTTTTGTCTGAAATGAAAAAATATGTTTTTTTTTACACTAAATTTAATGTGATGATAATATTTCCTGTAAATATGTTTCAGGTACAAGCAAGGAAAAGCAACAGTTTTCCCACTGAAAGTCTAGGTAAATTTTAAACCGAGTATCATAGAAATTGGATGAATAATAAAAATAAAAACATTTTTTTTGGAAGTTGTTATGTAATTTATGTGAAATGGAAAACAAATTTGGATATGTGTGTGAAAATGTGTGTATTTTTCGCTTTAATAACAGGAAAATGCCTGTAAGATATGTTGAACGTTGTGTAAATAAACACTTTTCGCGAATTTCTTACCTTTTCAAAAGGGTTTTATTTCAACAATGATAAATTTTCACGTAAAAAACATGTTTTCGCGTTGAATCGATCAAATGAGCATTTTGAAATGAAAAAAAAAATTAATTACTTGTCGAATTTAATTTTATTTGCTAATTCATTAAATTTTAAAAAATTTTTTTGTGACAGCCTTTTTTTGCTCGATTTAAAACTTAATTTTACCACCAATAACTTGGATAATAGTAACTTGGGTATGAATAATATGAGTAATAAGGATAATAATATGGATAGTATCCGTAACCGTAACTTTCAGCACCTTCAAGTCCTTCTGCTCCTTCAGGGCTTTTTGAAATTGCATTTCCTTTACCATTCTTTTCTAATTGTTATTGGAATTTCTTCAATTCAGCTGATGATGGAACTCCTCGTGAACCTGGAGGTGGTGGTGGTAGAGGTCCATTTTTCCTTCCTTCAAATTCTTTGGGAGGACCAGGAAATGCGAGTGCAATTCCAACAGAGACCAAAATAAGTACAAGTGTGGTCTAATGAAAGTTAAAATAAAAATTTGTGTTTTTTTTTAATTAAATATTTGATTTTTACTTACTTTCATAATAAAATTTTATATATAAAAATATAAATTAAATTATTTTAAATAAGTTAGTTAAATATTTCAGTTCTAAATCTGGAATGATATCAAAATCGATTCAATCTTCTCTTTTTATACAAAAAATAAATTTTAAAAATATCACTTCCTCGAACAAAAATTCCAACATGTGATCAATAAAAAGGAAATTTTGTGTCACGTTTATCAAAGAATATCCAAGATTTATGAAATTAAAGATTGCGCCTCATATGTGAGTCATTGACTTAAAATGTTAAAATCTAAATCATCATAAAGAATGACAAAGCGTAATCTTAATCACCGTTGTGTTTGATACAAATTTGGAGTGCATGTGATTAAACTGGTTTTTTATGCATATTATTATAAGTTTTATGTAAAATTCCAACAATAACACAAATATTATTCTAATTTTAATGTTTTTAAATAAAATATTTTATTTTTGTTTATGATAATGTTGGATTGTATTTTAAATGAACGTGTTTGGTTTTTTCCCGAGTTTTGCAAAACATCAAAGAGAACTAGTGTGAAATGAGAGTAAAAAAAACTGTTAATTTTTGATTTATGGTCGGATCAAAATGCCCTACCATCACTGATTTTTATGCAGATGTTCGTGCTCCAAGTTCCAGTACCAAAATTCCAAATTTTTTCAAAGAAATCCAAAATTGGTTGATTGCATCTCATCAAGTAGACCTCAAACTACCTCGAACCACTTCGTCCCAACCTAGAATATTTTTAAATCAACCAAAATAAATGAATTTTGAAATTTGGAGAAAGGCCTTACCATCACTGAGTTTTTGTATATTTTCATGCTTCAACTTCCGAGTACCAAAATTTCAAAATTTTTCGAAGAAATCAAAAATCTGTTGATTGCATCTCATCAGGCAGATCCCAAAGCACCTCGAACAACTTCGTCCCAACCTAGAATATTCTTAGATTAGCCAAAAATATGAATTTTGAAATTTGGAGAAAGGCCTTACCATCACTGATTTTTTGCATATTTTCATGCTTCAACTTCCGAGTACCAAAATTTAAAAATTTTTCAAAGAAATCCAAAATCTGTTGATTGCATCTCATCAGGCAGATCCCAAAGCACCTCGATCCACTTCGTCCCAACCTAGAATATTCTTAGATTAGCCAAAAATATGAATTTTGAAATTTGGAGAAAGGCCTTACCATCACTGATTTTTATGCAGATGTTCGTGCTCCAAGTTCCAGTACCAAAATTCCAAATTTTTTCAAAGAAATCCAAAATTGGTTGATTGCATCTCATCAAGTAGACCTCAAACTACCTCGAACCACTTCGTCCCAACCTAGAATATTTTTAAATCAACCAAAATAAATGAATTTTGAAATTTGGAGAAAGGCCTTACCATCACTGAGTTTTTGCATATTTTCATGCTTCAACTTCCGAGTACCAAAATTTCAAAATTTTTCAAAGAAATCCAAAATCTGTTGATTGCATATCATCAGGCAGATCCAAAAGCACCTCGAACCACTTCGTCCCAACCTAGAATATTCTTAGATCAGCCAAAAATATGAATTTTGAAATTTGGAGAAAGGCCTTACCATCACTGATTTTTTGCATATTTTCATGCTTCAACTTCCGAGTATAAAAATTTCAAAATTTTTCAAAGAAATCCAAAATCGGTTGATTGCATCTCATCAGACAGATCCCAAAGCACCTCGAACCACTTCGTCCCAACCTAGAATATTCTTAGATCAGCCAAAAATATGAATTTTGAAATTTGGAGAAAGGCCTTACCATCACTGAGTTTTTGTATATTTTCATGCTTCAACTTCCGAGTACCAAAATTTCAAAATTTTTCGAAGAAATCAAAAATCTGTTGATTGCATCTCATCAGGCAGATCCCAAAGCACCTCGAACCACTTCGTCGCAACCTAGAATATTCTTAGATCAGCCAAAAATATGAATTTTGAAATTTGGAGAAAGGCCTTACCATCACTGATTTTTTGCATATTTTCATGCTTCAACTTCCGAGAACCAAAATCCCAAAATTTTAAAAAGAAATCCAAAATCTGTTGATTGCATCTCATCAGGCAGATCCAAAAGCACCTCGAACCACTTCGTCCCAACCTAGAATATTCTTAGATCAGCCAAAAATATGAATTTTGAAATTTGGAGAAAGGCCTTACCATCACAGATTTTTTACATATTTTCATGCTTCAACTTCCGAGAACCAAAATTTCAAAATTTTAAAAAGAAATCCAAAATCTGTTGATTGCATCTCATCAGGCAGATCCAAAAGCACCTCGAACCACTTCGTCCCAACCTAGAATATTCTTAGATCAGCCAAAAATATGAATTTTGAAATTTGGAGAAAGGCCTTACCTTCACTGATTTTTTGCATGTTTTCATGCTTCAACTTCCGAGAACCAAAATTTCAAAATTTTTAAAAGAAATCCAAAATCTGTTGATTGCATCTCATCAGGCAGATCCCAAAGCACCTCGAACCACTTCGTCCCAACCTAGAATATTCTTAGATCAGCCAAAAATATGAATTTTGAAATTTGGAGAAAGGCCTTACCATCACTGATTTTTTGCATATTTTCATGCTTCAACTTCCGAGTACCAAAATTTCAAAATTTTTCAAAGAAATCCAAAATCTGTTGATTACATCTCTTCAAGTAGACCTCAAACCATCTCGAATCAACATTTTATTACTAAATGCATTCACTCGATTCATGGTGATAAATGATTTGCGTTTATTGATAATGACACGAAAATGACTCCTAGATGCAAAAATTGCAGAAAAAAATAAATCACTTGGATCAAAATGTCGCTCGTATCATCATGAGCTGTGCAGTAAGGGACCAAAATACACACAACTATATTTTGTATTGTAAAATTTAATCGTATTGGATTGACGGGTAAATGCGCGATGGGATTTGAGATTGATAGTGCAGTCATTTTTAGATATCAAGTATTATGTTTGGACAAGAGGAGTCGCATGACAGCCAATGTGAGTTGTATTAACATAAATAACGTTAAAAACTTGTATGATTGCATTAAAAGTAAATGTAATAATAAAACAATCTATAAAATTTGAACTACAATATAGTAAAAAAAAACTAATTAAAAATTCTAATTCTCCTTTTATCCACTTAAAAAACTTTTCTCAATTAAGCATGAAATTATATTCTAACACTGTATCAAGATGATAATGACACTAAATAAACAAAAAGTCATTGTCAATTAAAGAAAGAAACAAGACAAGTCATAATTAGCATAAGTAGCTCATCGAGAATCTCAAATGTCTTGATATTGTCGCATGCCTTTAAACGATTTTCTTGTTATATCTTTCATTGTCTCTCTAGTATAATTTTTTATTATTATCATCATCATTATTATTGTTATTATTACAACTGTATTTAATAATAAAAAAAAAACTTAACTTATCTCATTTTATTTTTTACAAGTTACAACAATGAGACACACAAAAAAACGAGAAAAGTACTTTATTTGTAAGATGACTCTTACACAACATTTAAAAGTAAGTTTTTTTTATTTTAATATTAAATTCATTTTTTTTTTAAGTATTTTTTGAAGTTAGGAACGTTTTTCTCAAAAAAAAAACAAGACAATTTTTTTCTGATTGTAATTTTATTTTACATGGAAAATTAATCTGGAATTCAAGCTTTCAACACAATTTTTTTTTAAATCTCTTTACAGCTATAAGATCATCTTCTTAAAGTTTTATTTGTAATTCTGATTGTACCTCTGAAAAAAAATAAATCTACATTTCTTATTAAAACTTTTATTTTAAAGAAAAATAAAATAAGAGGTTTAATCAAAATTATCATGAAATGTGCGGTTTGAGAATGAAAATTACAATTCTCGCATTTTTTTCAAATCGGTGGGAAATGCTCTAAAACTAGGTCTCAATTTATTTAGAAGTGAAATTAAAGGGTTAATGTTAAATTTTCTCTAATTTAATGCGAATCTGAATCTAAATGCACTTCCGCATACCATAAAATGCTAAATGTATCTTATTTTTTTTTATTTGTATTTCCTTCCTTTTACATTCCTTTGGCTTGCCTTTTCCTCGTCATCTTTCATCGTTACATTTTCCTAGTCTCATAACAACATAAAACCATTACAAAATTTAGCATTATATTCGTATTCCATGTTTCTTTTTTTTTATTTATTTTTACTGTACATACTTTTTCTGGTTTCTTTGACATTTTAAATAAATATGAATTTTTAGTTGTTATTTTTTTTTGTACTTTTAACTTGTAACATGTTTTTTTTTTTGTTTTATTATTATTTTTGTCAAGAAGTTGTGTACTTTTTATGAAACGAATTATTTCATGTAAATGTTTATTTTTATTGCTCATATTGTTTAACATTCAAATGAGCATATATTTTTCTAAAAAAAAAAGACAAAAAAAGCTTTAAAAGAATTTTTGAATAAATCTTTTGAAAATCGTAACCGGCAAAAAACATTAAAGTAAAATTTACAAAATTAAGTGTTTTCATTTAACATGCAAAAAAAAATCTTTTATCTTCTTTTTTTATATTTGAAATAAAAGCACAGGTCAATTACTTATTCATGTAAAATTTTTTTATTCTAACTTTTCAAATGAAAACGTGGCTCATCATTTGAAAAAAAAAACACACACATACACAAAAAAAAGAAATGAATCAAGTAATCATAATAAAATTTCTGCTGTAAAAATGACGGTTTAATTACTCTTTTCATCGTGTTTAATTTTCATTAATTTTTTAAATGAATGTCAGAGAGCCTGAGGAGGTTTTTTTTTGTTATTATGAAAAAAATATAAAATTCATAAATGAACTGTGGAATGGAAATTGAAGCAAAAAAAAAAATGGAATTAAAAGAAGTAAAAAATATGCATGTTACATGGCAACTTTATTTAAAAACTCACACTCGCTGAAAAGCTTTAATCCTTTGTCAATGAGCTTTGAAGGATCGACTTATAACTTTTGTGTTTGTATTGTCTTTGAATCAGGTAAAACTCATAAATTTACATGAATTTTGATCAGGTGAGAAATGCTATTTGCCATATAAATTCAAAAAAAAAATTACACTGTATGAAATATTTCAAATCAACGTTATCATTACAAAATATTTGGCAAAAGTCCATTTTTTTGACTGCAAAATCTAGATTTCTCTTCACTAAATTGTAACAATCAATATTATTTATGAACTGAAAAACTTTTTGTTACAATTTTTTACATCATTTATTTTGAGAATGGTGAAAATAATTCCGAATATTATTGCTTCGCAATAAAAAAAAGTTAAAGTGTAATAAAAGCGTACACTAAAAAGCCGTAAATTATATTTTTTTTTATTTTTAGAGAAAGACTGTGAAAATACAATAAAAAACTGTAAATATTGCATTCGTTTAATTCAACTTATTCCCGTCAAATGTAAAATATAACAAAAAGTTTTTGGGTAAAATGTTTGTGTGAAAAACTACTGCAAAATTTGTATCAAAGTAAAAATATGTGAAATTATTGTCAAAAACAAAACACATGGCAACACAAAGTCACAGTCATTTAATTAAAATACATTTTTTGTCACTTTTGACTTATTTTAAACTGATGTAACAAAAACAAGAAATTTACTTGTATATTAAAGCATACAAAATTTTCATTAACTTTTTCAGTTTCAAACAGATGTGAAGTGGCGTCATCCATTAATGATGTGAAAAATGATCTCATTCGATTCACATCTTAAACGGATTTTCTCGAGAGCTTGAATGGCATTGTCAGGATTTTGTTTACTAGACTGAAGTTATTAACGACCTCATTAACGACCCTTGAAGCCTAGAAGCCCTGAAGCTCCCTAGACCCTTCCCTACACGTTTCAGGTGTCATCAATGACTTTAACCCTGACTTTCAATTTTCTGCTATTTTCCAGAGGGTCTGAATACCCCATCCTCGATGGAAGCCTTGAAAGGAAGATCGTTGATGGGGTTACTGATATACTCAACGTTCAGTGTAATAGACAAGGAAACGTAAAAACGTAAATAATTAATGAAATTTCCGAGAATTTCTTTGCATAGACACACAATTTATCTAAAAACAAATCAAAGAAAATCAAAAGCATTACAAATGAATAATAGATTGTCATAAAATATTTAACAATCAATCTAACATACTTGACTCTCAATCACTTATTGACTTATTTTGTTATAAATGCCAAAAATTCAATATTGATTAGACATTGAGAACCAGACAAAAGAATATTGGATTTTATTTGTTCATGAACAAAAAGAGAGGAATTTGTAATCAAATTTTGTTATCTGTTTGAATTTTGTTGTATTGAACATCATTTGATATGATTTTAATTTGAAATTTTTTAACAGTCAGAGAGATTTTTTAAATTGTTTGGTAATTAATGTAAATTTAAAGATTTTAAAATATCCAAAATGTATGTAATCAACTTTACTTTACATTAATAATATGCAATATTAAGTCTTTAATTAAATTAACTGATAAAAACCAACTTATTTTGAATTAATTAATGTAATCAAGAGAATTTGATGCAAATTCATGTATAAAAATCAATACGCGAAACGTAATGAAATATTAATTGCATACTTTTAAGAGTATAATTCCTGGTATCGTTTAATTTGGAGATGTGCAAAATTTTGATTTCATCAACACTTGATTAAATAAATTATTTTACTTTGAAATCTCTAAACCAAGCCAAAGCATTGTTTTAATTATGTCAAAGTTTATCAATTCCAAACAAATGCCTGTGTATAAAGATAGGCTTTGTGTCTTTTATGCACGGAACAAGCGATATGTCTAATAATGACATTTTAGTAATGAACCCTAATTAATAATTAAAAGATGAATTCATCAAAATTTCAAATATTACATGAGAGTTCTTTGATGTTCAATATTCATCGGTATTTATGTTGGTGAGGCATTCTAAAATGGTTTGGAAAATAATTTCCATTAAGTTTGATTTTCCACGAATTTGGGACAGAATTTAATGACAATATATTGAATAATTTACATGCAAGTTGGTGAAAGGGATATATTTGAAGATGCATTTAATTGACTTGCTTTGATGTTTAAATTTCGAGGTAATGTCAAATTTTAATTGTATATTTCAAATTTTCTCTCGTCTAGACTTGTGTGCGAGGGATTTTCAATATTCAGACTAATGTCAGACCATTATGACATTACTTTGACCGATCAATTAATTGCAATTATTGAGAATTTACAACGAAATTTCAATTTTGAGATAAGAAAATTGATAAATTTTGATTTACCTTTAATTTATCAGATTTCCCAAGAAATTATGTTTATTACGATTAATTCTAATGCAGACAAATTAAATATGAAAGCTTCTTGTAAATTGTAGTACATCTATTTAATCGTAAGTCCTTTATACAAACCTGAATAGATTCAATGCGAGTAGCACATTTCTTAAAAAAAAAACAAAATTGGTCCCTTGTTAATAGAAATGGATCTAAGCATTCTTAAATCATATCTCTAGTGACATAAACTTCTTAAACGTATCTAAACGCTTTTTCATTTACAACGTACAACAAGTTAGTATTCGCAATCAACAATGATCCATCATAATTTAGTGAGTGAACGAGTATAAATATTAATTTGAACATGTCTCAACAACGATTAACATCACTTTGTAATTTTTTGATTATTTACAAATTTATGTAAGTAAATTGAGATAAGGAAGAAGGAGACTGAATATAAATAGGGAAACGTTTATGTAAATGATTTCTTATCAAAATTGTTTTATCTTAATTAAGATGTTGTTTATAACTGAGGATTAGCCATGTGTGTGTAATAGTGCCTTTGAATTTCATATAAATTTTAAAAAAAATAAAAATCCGTTTAAACTACTAAACTGAAGTAAACAACGATCCATCAACGAGCCTCGGGGAGGGCTTTTTCAGACCCCCCTGACCGTCTCAGACCCGTTCAAGGTGTCATCAACGACTTTTACCCTGACATTTAACTTTTTGTTATATTTCAATTTTTTTCTCCGTGTAAATAGCAAAATCTGCTCTCAGTGTCAGACTTTAGTCAGTTTTTAGGCTTTCCTGAAAAATTTGATGAAAAGCCCCTCCCCGAGACTGCCAAGGTCGTTGATAACTTTAGTCTAGTGTTTTTTTGATTTTATATCCAATTTTAAGGTTAATCGTCCAGTTTGAGTTAGTCCGCCATTTTGGGACACAGGCGGACAGCACTACTAAGAAATGCGCTAAAAACTTAAGAAAACTCTTAAAAAACTTCAAACTTGATTAAGGGAATCGAAAAATTCCACACCAACACCATGTTTGATGCAATTTTGGTTTGTGAATTTACTTTCAGCAACTCAGAAAAAAAACTTACTGTCGGTATATATTAAAATTTATTTCATCGTCACCTATATAATTTTCTCACCCATCATTCGTTCTTATTTCTTATCCAAAGTTTACGTTTTTTTTCCTATTTTCATTAAATCCAATGTAAATACAGTGCACATATTAATAAAACCATGTTTTCATCACCATATTTCTTATTAGAGCATAAATTTCATGTTATCTCTTCTCTACATTTAAATCGACATGAACTAAAATAAAGATAACGAACCATGAAGCTGAAGAAAAGGTCAATTAACCGTTGAGTGTAATCGATATTGATTACATTCTTCCCTTACTCTTATTATTTAACTAACTGTAGTAAAATCTTTTCGTTCGTACCTTCGTCAATTTTCTTTTTCATCTCTCCTTTTTATCAAAACAAAAAAAATTATTTTATTTTTTGTTATTTTATCTAAAAATAAAGAAACTACTGTTTTCATTGCAATGTATGTTAAAACGAGGAAAATTTTTGTACAATGAAGAGCACAAAGAAAAAAAAACCTATGTTAAACGTTAATTTTGTAATGAACATTGAAACGTTTGAGTGATTTTACTGATCAGTCGGATTGATTTAATTTATCAACACTTCAAACTTTCTGATTCAATTTGTTATTGTCTGTGATAAATTATTTTATTATTATTTTCCATAATAAACAAATAAAATTTAACATATTGGACTCAATTTATATTAATAAAAAAGTTAAATCAGGATATTTTTTCATCAAATTTTCACTTTTTTACAGTAATTGAATTTTTTTTTTGTAGGCAATCGGACGATTTATATTAATTTCGTTTTTCATTTGATTGAAAAGTTTTAAATAAATAAATAAATATATTGAATTTCCCTGTGAACTTTTTTAATAAACTGATGTTGGGAAGTTGAAATAACAAACAAATATAAAAAGTAATAATCTAACACGTACTTTAAAGATTTAATGTGTTCGCTCGAATTTCAAAAGGAAAATTACTCAAATGAAAGGAAAAGAATGATTTTAATGCTTTTAAAAGGAAAATTGAAATTTTTTAATTATTTCAAAAGTGCATTTTGTATTTGGAGCAAAATTTCCTTTTTTTCTTAAAACGCCGTTCGAAAACGACGAATACATTCGTGAAGACCTGGAAAGAAAAAACAGGAATTCATTCTTGACCAAGACAAGTCGAAGAAATCATTTTAGGACTGGTAAATTAAGCAAGCAAATACAAAATAACGTTTGCTCTTCAAAAATTTGACCCAAAATGACTAAGCTTCAGGTTTTTACTCTCCTTGAAAAGCCCAGTTTTGTGTTTTATTTCCTAATAATACGTCGCTCATTCAGTTTGACTTGAAATTCACAAGGAAAAACATTCCTCAAACAAAAAAACATATCAATCGGAAGCAATAATTGTATGTAAGTCAAATAAAGTGAAATTAAAATGAAAGATATTGATTCCATCCTTGAAAAATATCTTTCGAATGTCAACACACAGCTAAAGAAAAACTTTTTCAATTACTTTCAGTTTTTTTTTTGTATATTGTTACACAATAAAAATTTCCTTTGTAACAAAAGCCATTAAATTAGTGACAAAAAGTGTAAGAAAAAATAATTCAAAGAATTTCTGGTATAAAACTAAAATAAAAATTTTATTTTAAGATAAAATAGAATGTGAAAGTAATGAAAATTTCACCACACATTCATAAAATTCAAATTATTTTAAATTAAGAAAGTAGGTTTATTATTACAAAATTAAATTTCTTTCATTATATTATTTTTTTTTGTTTTATATTAAAAACTAATTTTAATTGTTTTCATAGTAATAAGACCTTGAAACTCTCTTTTCATTTTTAGTGCATTTCGTAAGAAAAAATGCACTATTACAGACGGTTTGTCCGCCGTCACTCTGACACTCCGACCCACATTTAGTTCCATAACTCCGGAATGGTCCATCAGAGCGAGGTCAGGTTTTTTTTTATTAGACAGAGGAGGTCTTAAGGATGATTTTAAACTCATTAGTTTTGAGATTGGGCTCATGGATTGGGCTCCAGAGCCTCCGAAGCCTGAAAAACCGTTAAAAATGATTAAAATTTTAAATAATTTATAAATTGTTTTGTTGGGTGGAGAAGTTTACTAAAATGAATTTTGACTCATTGGCTCTAAAATTAGGCTAAGGAATTAGGCTCAGAAATTGGGCTCAAGAATTAGGCTTCTGAGCCTGAAAATGGTCAAAAGCCCAAAATGTCCGATTTTTTCAAATATTTTCTTTTAAATTTTCAAAATGGCGAAAGTTTTTCAAAATGGCCGTTATTTTAAAAATGACCGTTTTTTTCAAAATGGCGGTATAAGTATTAAAATTAAAACTTAATTATATTCAATGAAACGAGTCCCACCGAAATGCACTTTTCTAAACCGCCCAGTGGTTAGAATTTCCCATTTTTATTATTATTTTAAATGTTTTTGGGAATAAACGATATTGGAATTCACTTCTCAGAAGTCTGTTTAACTTTGAGCTAAACTCAGTTTCTATTATTATGGAAAATTTCTGATTGAAAATTTCAAAAATTTGACCTTTATTTCATGGTAGAAATAAAAATTCCTTTGAAAATATTCAGGAAAATCTATTTCTTGAAGTGTTGAGTAAATTTTTTTGTCAGAGGTTCTGATTTTCATTTTAATCGTCTAAATAGACAAGGTAAATTGTATTTGAATTGTCACCGTATGGCTAGACAGACCACTAATATACACGTACAAGTTGGCATCAGATCCTGTACTTCAATGTTGAAAAACGTCAAAACTCTCTCTGAAGGAGGAAATTTCTCACTCACAAAAATGCACTCAAATCAATTTTTCTTGATAAATGTTTCCCAAAAATCCTTTAATACAAAATTTTAATGCAAAATATAATCTGGAACATCGTCAGTTTTGCCTGAAAAAGAAAATAAATGAGTTTTTGATTGCATTTTTTTCCTCGTATACACATTAATTTAAAAGTAGAGCACATATGGTTGCAACAATGGCAAAGCCTTATCTCAACAGAAAATTAAAATTTAATTTAAATCAAGACAAAAGCGAGAGACTTACAATAAAAACGAGAAAAAAACTTCATTCTTTTCTCAACAATTTAAACGACTTTTCTTTGAAATAAAGTTCATTTAAATTTATTATGTCATTTGGATGCAGCATACATGAATATTTGCAGTGACAGATGTTTTTTAAGAATTTACTCTGAATTTTATTTGACGCTAATTTGTATTTCAACACCTTTCAATGTTTTATGAGGAATGCGTTCATAAAGCCAAACAACGAACAGTAAACGGTCATTTAATTTATTTGAATATTCAAAAACAAAGGAAAACCTAAAATGTTTTAATAACAATGGGGATTATTTCTGTTCAAAATCTTTTTTAAGCACTGAATTCTGTTACGGAATTCATTTGGAAAATCGAGTATTTCATGAAATGCATGTTAAAAAGGTAATGTTTCACTCATAAAAGCATTTTGTTCGCATGAATTACATAATCATATTATAAGTTGTAATCTGTTATCGCATGCAAATCTTGTGAGTGAAAAGTATTTTATACAACATAATACCATGTGGGATGTGAATAAAAGAATTATACCAAATATGGTTTCATAACAAGGTTTAAATAAAAATGTGTTAAATTACAACAATAAAAATAAAATAAAAAACCACACAAATTAGAGGTAAGCATGAGGAGGTTCAGGAGGATATTGGCGACTTTTTTTGCGATTGACGACTTTTTTCGTGATTGAGAAATTTTTTTCACTTTATATTCGTCATTTACGACTTTTTATGATTGGTGACATTGACACACAATACTCCCTTTTTTTCCATTTTGACAGTAATGCGCTTTAAATTAAGCATCGGCCTTAAAATTCAACATAAATTGATCAATATTTCATTCATTCATAGGTCAGTTTAAAATTTAACAGAAAGATGTTTATAGTTTTATACAAGACCACAATAGGACTCTTTGAGACCGCGGTGGTGCCCTTGTAGAACCTAACCTAACCTAGTTTTATACAATATTTTAAAATACCATGTAAAATTCTTGATATTCTGATAAAAATGTTGGTCAATAATGTTCAAATGAATCGAATTCAATGAAATTGAGTGAGAGATGTAAAACTGCACTTAAACCATTCCATTGAAGTTCAAGCATTTTCCAATAATTTCATTTATTTGTCGTTTTAAAAGGCAAATAATTTTCATTTAAATTTTATCCTGAAGGACTTTTTTGGACAAACAAACAAACAGGAATATACAAATAAATAAAATAAAAAAAGTACTGAAATTGATTTGTAATTTAATTATTTCTTGTGGTTAAATGGAATCTGATATCATTTATTTTACAAAATTTTATGATATATTGACATTTTTTGTGTAAATATTTGTTTGTTATTATTTTTTTTTTTGCATTTTGATTACATTTGAAATTTATATTGAATTTAAAACAGAAGAGATTCAAATTATTTTTTGTGTGTGTGTGAATATTGAAACAAACGACTCAACCCTCATCAATATTAAATTAAACATAATTAATAGCATTTCAATAGTCGAGATAAAAAAAAAAACAAGGAATGGAAAACAACAGATAAGAAACAAAGAGCTCGTGTGTTTTTATCTTCGTTCACATTACAACCAAAATTACAACAGAAAATTTGTGGTTTCTTTTTCGTTTTAAAATGTGGTTTTTGTAATTAAAAGAAAATCAAAGAGAAAAGTCAACACCTGAAGTAAACAAAATAGATTTAATTTTCACAAAGAGAAGGAGAAATTTTATAAAATATTTAATTCATGTTCACATTATAAAATTATCTTGATGATTTTTGTATGTTATGAAGAGCATCATAAATCAACATCATCAAAGATACAACACTTTATTTTATAAAAAGACTACACAAGAGATGATAAAGCAAATTTTATCAGGACACCTTTTTAATTAAAATTACCGCATAAATGTTTACAGCACTTTATTTATTGGTGTCAAGTTACTTTTAAATATATCAACATTTATCGGTTTTTCTTTAATGGTAATTTTTCCTCACAAATTGAATAAATTGATCAAGATTGTAACCGTCATGGCAACATATTTTTAAAGAATTTAACGCTGTAACATTGAGATAAGTTAAGATAAGCTCAAATTGTAATTAATATTACAATGAAAAAAAAATTAATAATTTGTTTGTTGACATGGATACTAAAAGGAAAGAAGCATAATTTGTTTAAGTTTTATAAATGATGTCGAATTACATTAAAACGTGAAGTTTAATGATTAATGATATTAATTTAATTTATAAAAATTATGTGTACCCACTGCAAATTTTCAATAAATTTTCCTTATTTCAAGCCAAACAAGAGAAATGGCATTTGTACATTAAACTTAAAAGACAAGAAATCTGTGAATGAAAAAAAATAGAAAAAATTACAATTCAAAGTATTGAGATGAAATTGTTGAAAGAAAATCTATTTAAAATTACATGAATTGAAACAAGGAAAGGCATTTTTAAATGTCTGCTTCAATGCTTCGACAAAACTCAATTTAATGTTTGCAGTAAAAAGAAAAGCGAATAAGAGAAATAAAAGAATTTTTCATTAATTTCATAGAATATGTAAAGAAATTCTTTGTATATTTTTGTGTATGTGTGGATTTGCTTCAAATGAATTGAAATTAAAAGAAAGAAAAAAAAACAAAGATTGATTTTGACTTTAACATGTAATACAAAAGATGAAGAAAAATTCCTTTTAAAATGCATTTTGAATTAACTAACGATAGTATTTTTCTTTAATCCTCTACTTAATTCTTAAGATGAAACATCATTTATCTTGTCTCAATACTTGCATCTATTCATAAAAATAATCATAATTACGCTGTACAACAAAATTAAATCTTAAATCTTATTGCTAGATGTACAGCACATGGATTTGACAGGATGTGTTATTTTCGTCCCATGTTGAAATGAATAGTAAAATAGTAAATCAATTTTGGAAAAATAAACTCTTCGTCGTAACTACTGATCGGATCAAGTAAAGGCAATAATCAATGCCATTCGGAGTGCTTAAACTTGTTGACACTCAGATCCAAAGCCCCTTGGAGCCGCTGGACGTGATTGAGAGGTACTGGCAAGATCCAGCCTTAAGCTTCCTACGATACTTATCAGCTTTCCTTTGACAGTAGACCAAGACAAAAGTAGACAGAAGACCAAGGTCTAATAACATTTTGCCCCAAAGGTGTAGTATGCTCCGTTATAAAGTTAAGCAAAGCTTACGTTCCAAGTCCTAATCTTGTAACAGAGGTCTATTTGCATCAACCGTATTGTAAGCAGCATTGCTACAACACTTACAATTATGAAATTGATCTAAGAGTATTTTCAAAAATTATAGCAAATGTGTCAAAGAGTGAAGGCCTTATAATTTACACAAAGACGCGACAGACATGCATAACAACATGTAAATATATATGAGTACTACTGGGTAAAAATCTCTTTAGCACCACCCACCCAAATTTGACAAAGTAGTAACAAATTTTATCATTTACTACTACAGCGTTCCCAACTGAATCAAACCAATAAAGTCTAATTGTCTCCAGCAAAAACACACTTAACACTTAACAATGATAGCCTCCATTTATAACTATGACAGAATAACAGATAGTGAACCAATTCTAAGCTTTTTTCAATTGCAAAACTGAGATCTTTTGCAAAAGATCATTCTCAATAGTGCTGTGATATAAATTCAGTGTTAGATGTAGTTGGCGGAAGTCAATTCCGCTACAAAAAATCTGCGATATGACCTGTTTTAATCGAAAAATAAGTCATTTTACTTTAAAAAAGACATCAGCTGTAAAATGCTAGATCCGTATTATCAAATTTTAGAGTTTATGTTGACTAGTTTTAATGAATCTGTTAACCGTTTCAAGAAGTGCAGATTTTATTCTTTCATAGATATTTTGTCGTACTGTGATATTGTCTTCAATCAAAGTTAAAGAAAAAAAATCTTTTAATATCATATCTTATTGATCGGATTTACATTTAAAAAAAACTTTTGTATAACATTTACATACTGATCATACTCTTAAATGCATTCCTGTCTTAAAAGAAACAAATTTCTGTATGATTTTCCCTTAATCAGCCATAACAGTAAAAAAATAAATCAATGAAACTCAACTCACCCCAAATCACAAAAATTAATGGATAAAAATCAGTTTTGATGATAGTGTGCCACCCAGATACACGACACACTATATTTAATAGTGAATCATAACAAATGATTGTAATCATAAACTTAATTAATCTTATTCTGGATAAATTTCTTCAATCTATAGAAGGCAAACAATAACTTGAAGACTTCATACATAAGCAAAACAATAAAGATGTTGTTTTATGATAATCACTAGTTTCAAGTTTGACGTTAAGTCATTAACCTAAAATGTTTATGAAGTAATTAATTATTTGTTTCTGTATGATGGTGCCTGGCTTACTGCTGTATTTTGTGTATTGAGTGAAGTGATTGATGCATTTCTGTCTTATCTCAGACTAAATAAAAATTATCTTATTATTAGTAAAATAGTTCGGATAATACATGAATTTATATGAAGATTTACGAATAATGATGCAATTTTAATACCGATTATCAATTTAATTTTATAGTTTCAAAGTATGTTTGACTTTATTTTACGCTTTAACTGATATTTTAATAACAAGTTATTTTTTTCGTTTTTCTAGTAAACAACATTGATTATTAATTCAAAAAAAAGAAAAGTATCAAAGTTGAACTACGAACTTTTAATATAATAATTTCAAAAAGTTTACTTATTTTTTTTTGCTTCACTTGCAATTTTGTCTTCTTCTTCAGTTGCTTTCCATACAAACACATTTCATGTGATGTGTAGATATTTGAAATTGAAATAAATAAATGAAGAAATTACAAAATAAAAACATTTTAAATCAATTTATTGAATCAAATGGAAATAATTTCTTTTGATGATCAATCATGCAAATTATAAAATGTTGAACAGTTTAACGTTCTTATTTATTTCATTTACGTCATCTGACTCGTTTTTTTTTGTTATTTTCTTGGAAAACAAGAAACAAATTTACAATAATCTGAAGGAAGAATTTTAATTTTATTTTAGGTGTTGAAATTGAAAATAAATTCTTAACATGTATCTTTGATTTGACTTGAAATAAATAATTTTTCGTAAATTTGAATTTGGCGAGTAAGTTTAATTGATTTCTCCAATTTTTTTAACCATACTTTTTTAAGTTAATCGTTACATTTTCATTTTACAACACTTTAACTAAGTAACACCTAATTATTCTCATTTTTATTATCCTACAACTTTTCTATCTTTAACACTATCATTATAATATTATTTTATTGCAACAACCGCTTTTTTTATGACAACAATGAATAAAATGCGGATTTTATAATTATTATTCATAGCTTTAAACTATGCATAAACAAAACAAACAGTGAACTTTAAACCACATTTATTTTTCCAGAGTCTGTATGAAAATGTTCATTGTTAATTGTAATGAATGCGTAACCCGTGTTGTTACTACACAGAAGGCTTAGAGAAATATCATTAGATGTTATGGCAATGACAAAAATAGTAAAAGTTATAACATTGTTAGTCTTATATTTTAAATGATGAAATATATAATTAAAGTGAATGTGAATAATTTTGTGTGGTTATTTTAATATCTGGTGGTAGAATCATAATCATTGTGAAAAATGTTAAATTTCTTTAATTTTATCTTAAATTACTTGTATTATTTTTAATATTAAAACCTCATGTTAATGATGTAAAACCACACGTTCCACGAGATTTTCAAAACTTCAAAGTACTTCAAATAAAATCCTCATTTTTATCACATGCAATCCAGTAAATTTGTTCCCAATCATATACCAAAACGTGACCGGGTTTACCAAAAGTAAAGGTATATAAATGGACTGCTTTTAAATAAATTGAGCAAATACATCAAAAAAATGTATCGATGTATAAAATAATTCAGATGAACAGTGATAAATAAGAACACACATAAATATGAAGAGGATTGAACGAGTTTATCATCAACCACTAAACTTGGAATGCTGCGTCGCGTTGTTGAAGTGCTTTATAATAAAATGCTTTTAAACATCTGTTACACTTTTTCTCATGATGAGCATAGAATTCAAAATTCAAGTACATATTTTATGATGAAATATAAACACCAAACGTGTCTTAATTTATTTTGTCTTTTTTCTGCTTTTTTTTTTGAATGTACATTTTCCTATAACTATATGATACATTTGAAAAGCATCTCATCAGTATATTAATTTCCAAATTCATTCCGTACTATTCGTAAATTATCATTAAAAATGAAATCCTTTTAGTAAACAATGCATAATAATATTTCAGCACATCACCTGTTGTCACTCATTTACTATTTACTATGACATGCAAAAAAAATAAAAGTACCTACTTCATCACACCCAGACAAAAAATCAACACACACACACATGAAATGTTGTTGAGCTATGAATGTGAGAGAGAAAAAATGTATATTTTTGGCATATCAAATTACATTTGATGGGTGTGTGTGTTATTTTTGTTATGATAAAAAAATGTTTGTTAATATATTATATAAATAATGATGAAAACAAATGAAATGTATAGTCCTGTCAACCCCTTGTCAATTTGTTTAAATTATGTTTTATGTGTTTTGTTTGGGATAAGTGTGTTATGTCCAAGAATTTTTACATGTATAATAATTTATTTTTCGTCATTCATTATATCATAACTTTTTAAATAATTTTTTTTTTGCTCTTATAGCCCAGGTCAACTCACATGAAAACAAGCTGGAAATTCCTCGACAAACTAGCAAAACATCATCGGAAGATCATGTGGATGTGGATAACCAGATCATGAAGGGATTGCTAAGAAGCATGAAGCTAATGATATTACGGATGAACTGGCAAGGAAGCAGCCTTACTGCAGCCTTCTGTAGAAATTTAGCGTCATCTTGAGTTGCATCCAAATACACGTGTCCGACACATACCAAAAAATAAACGTTCTGTATATATTTGTCCGTCGCAACATAATATCCGGTTGACTTTAAATCGTCGTAACAGTCGTCTCAAAATAATAATAGCAACAATTTTGGTCGCTTGAAATGCAAATTCAATTCATTTGAATGTGAACATGGACGCTAATAGCATCGAACTCAAATATAATTTCAAAGAGTTTGTGAACTGTTCAAAGAAGATCTTTAGATTCTTTGACGAATTGGAAGTATTGAAGGAGAAAAGATCCCTTCGTTAAGAGAAGCACAAAAGATCTTGCACTGAGCTTCAGTGCACTCCACTTAAGGAAAATAATAAAAAGCAATTCAATTCGTCCAAGCTACCTTTAAACCAATAAATATGTTGAATCTTAATAGAATCGTTAACGATTGTTTTGTCTTCTTAAAAATAATTATTGTACTTCATGAGCAAATTTATTCTGGCCTTAGGCTATTTTGTTTGATTTTCTGCTAAACAAAACAATTTAAATAATTGATAAAAGATTGTTTTTTACGGAAGAAATAAAATTAATATCCCTATAAATACCCTCGGGTATAAAGCTTTCAATAAATATTTAATACAAACAATTTTAATAGGATCTAAAAAAAAATAAAAGGAATTTAAAACAACAGACATGACAAATGTTATCTTGAAGAAATTTAAAAACAATTTTAATTGACTGTTTCACTTTAAAAAAAAATATTTAAAAAATACCGGTAAACCTTAAATTTTAACAGATTTGATTCAAACTGCAAAATTCTATTCAATGAAGTCTTGATCGTATAATTTTATATTGAAACCCTATAAAAAAATAACATGAGGAGTATTAAAAAATGAAAAAAATTCGATATCAATGAAAATACGTATTTTATATTTCTTTTAAGAGGAAAAAAATCGAATTTAGGTGTTCAAAGGAAAACTGAAACCTAATCTCAATCCCAATCCAATTGATCTTTAAAGTATACAATTCAAAATAAATCCTTTTATTATCCTTTCGTGATCTTTGCTCAGAATTAGACCATGAATTGTTCTATTGACTTTACACAGACACACACACACACAATTTCGATTCACATTCAATGAACTTTGTGCTAAATCCCTTGTAATGTGATTTTACCTTTTTTTTCTACTTTCTTTTTATATTTTTATTTTTGGTTACTTGACTTGACTTGACATGACACAAATGAATGTTGAGACGTTTAAATGTGTTTAAGGGACAGGTATTTATGTTTTTCAAATCAACTCGAATCCCCAAAAGAGAAGTATGTTATCAACTTAATAATATGATTAAATATTTGACTTTATAAAATTTATTTTGTGAAAGTAATTTTTATTTTTTTTGTATCAGAAATTGAAAATAAAAACATTAAATTTTAAGAGGAAATTTATCTCATTTACAATTAACATTAAAAATATTCCCTAAGGACTCATCTCAAGTATGATGACAATGTTATGCTTTCCGTACTACTTTATTATACATTTAACTAATAAGCAAACTACTCTTTGTCTTCATTTATTTTACATTTTTGAAACTGATTCTGATATTTTATGAAGTAGTGGAATGGAAAATTTAATAGTTTGTTAATGTGATATTGGGATCACTTTGCTACGTCATCTATCATTATCAGTGATAATTGACCACACTGCTCTCTAAAAACGTTGTGTAAGAGCTGAGCAAAGGACCCTGATTGCGAAGTAAATTCCCTAACACTGCAAGGCAGCTTCAAATGAGGAAGTATCAATTTAATTGAAAATGCACTTAAAAAACCATTTCAAACTACTTTTTCAAATTTTTCAAGTGTACCTAATTTAGGAGACTAATGAATACACTTATTCATATCTTCTTTTCATGTTTTTATTCCAACCCTTTTCTTGTTCCCATTAAAATATGAAGTTTCTGTATCCCGTATCTTTCTCTATGTTAATGATGTGTGATGTTCAAAAATATTCATATTTCAAACTTCAACACTGTTTTCCTTCTTTTAGGTTTTATATCATACGACAAAAATGATGATGATGATGTCCCACTAACGAAGAAAATACATTTAATATTCATATTAGTAAAATGTATTTCAAAATATTCTAATGATACTCTGTTGATATCTAACATTTATTATTTTATAGAGCTTTAGTTGGACAAATATAAGTTAATTTCTAATGAAGTCATTTTATGATGTGGAAATTTAAATTTATCAAAATATAACGAATCTAAGAAAAATATTTAAAATGCATTTATTTTGCTAATTGTGATACTCATAATACATCGAAAACCCAAAAAAGAGCTCGAAATTGTGTATTTTTCTTTTTTTGGCCTCTTACTAAATGAAATATCGACTTGGTCAGTTTAGCAAAGTTGCAGCTTGAAATATTTTCTACAACTTTGCTTCAGGTTACTTTTACCTAAAACATACGAAAACATGATTTTTTTACTATAAGACGTAAAAATGCATTTAAAAACTTCCCGTAACACAAAAAATTACTGTCGCCGGCGATTAGATTGTATTAAGAGTGTAGACTGAGGTTGATTAGACGCAAATTTTAACGTAACGAATTTTTGGGAAAGCCAATGAGAGGCCGCGAAGAGCTTCGTTGAATTTTTTACTGACTTTTAAAGTCAAATCTTCTACTAAAGCGCGCCGGCTCTTAATAATAAAAATTTCAAGTAAATTATTTACAAAATCTCCCAAACTGTAATAACGAGAATTCATAAATTAACGAAAGATGAGACGGAAATAATGACAAAGAAGAAAATGAGGAAAGTTTTTTTTATTAATTGGTTTTTACTGAAACATGATCAAAACTTTTTATTATAAATTTTCTCAAGCAAATTGAAATTAAATTTATAAGAAAATTTCACTTAAATTCACTTTTGTACACTCATTCTTCATTTTACTTAGAAAAAAAAACCTTTTGAACCATAATCAGATGACTTCAATAATGTGATGGCTGACTATCAAAGAAAATGTCCACAAATGCGCATTTTTAATAGTAAATTACAAAAAAACAAAACAATTTAAGGAAAAAAAATTAAAAGTCGGAAGTCATCAAATCCTTTAATTGCTTTTACATGATGGTGTGTCAAGGAGACGAGAAATAAAAAAATAAGTTTGCATAATTGATATACATTATGTTTTGTCCCCTTTTTCTATGATTTTTATTATATCAAAGAGAAAATTCATAATTAATTAAAAAATTGTGTTATTTTTTTTTTTTTAAATTGATTAATAAATTATAAAGGAAAATTATTTTGTTTTTCATGTTCAAGAAGTGACAAAAACGACAGGAAATCGGAAAAATGTCCGGAAAAAGGAAAAAAATCACCAAAGTCATTTTGACCATTTGACTTTGACCATTCGGAAAATTCCACTTTGTTTTTTCAAATTTTGTCCAATAATTTTGACTCCAATAATTTTGATTCCAATAATTTTTAACAAAGTCAAGATATTCGGAATTTTGGATTTCTGTAATATCATTTAAGACTTTTCATCTGTCAATCAAAGGACATTTCATATTCAAGTCAAATTACAAGTAAAACAAAAAAAAATCAGAATAAAATAATCCAATATTTGACTTTCAAACAAATACCAAGAGACAAATACAAACAAAGACATTCACAAAATATTTGTAACTTTTCTTCAACTTTCTTGTCACTTTTTTTGTTGTTGTTGTTTAATGAAACAATGTGAAAATGACATTCATGACAAAGGCATTCTAACATTAGGTGAAAAGAAAAAAAGACATTTTATACAAAGTCACGACAAAGCACACACATAATTCGACATGAGAGAAAATAATGGATAGTAAAAATCCCAATATGGATATAATTCAAACGTGTTATGCTTACATAAAATAAAAAAAAAATAAAAGTTTTCAAATGATTTTGGTTGTGGTTTGAACAATGTACTAAGATAAAAATGCGATGAAAACTGATCAATCCCCTGATAGTAATAAAAAAAACTTGTGAATGTACAAAAAAGCAAAAAAAAAATTGTAATTTTTAGTATGTGTGTGTGTGTGTGTGTGTCAAATACAGATGCTTGGACTTTGCTTGAATTCTTTGTCTGAAACGTTTATATTTTTAAATGTTGCACATGAAAGAAATTTCATACAAAAATTGTTATTTTATTTAATATTTTCAATTCAATTTAATCATATTCAAAATTTAATTTATTTATAATTTTCTAAGAACCATTGCAATTATTATTTTTAATATTAAATTCAAAAAAAAAAAAATTCTTCTCAAGCGAACCAAAAACTCTTAGATAAAACTTATTCTTATTCCATTTCATCTTGGAATTTATATTTATTTATATGTAAATAATTCCAGAAAATAAACTTTAGAAGTTCTGCAGGCAATTTTATTGTATGTTTTTCTGTATGTATTTGTGTATGAATGTGTGTGTGTGTACACAGAATATCTTTGTTATTCAAATAAAAGCAGAAAATGAAGCATTAAAAGGGCTTTTTCTTTTGAAAAATTATGTTTAGTTAAATATGTACAAGTCTAAGTTTGTTATAATAATAATGATAATATATGTGAAGGAAAAGTTGCATGAAAATGATACAAAATTGTTTGATTATCTTTTTTCTTTCATTGTAAGAGAATTTTCATGTTTGTATAGGCAAAAAAGTATATTTTCATGGAAATTTTTCAAATGAAATAAATTTATTGTTTACTCTCTTTAGATTAATATTTGAACTAACAAAATAAATAATAATTAAATAAATTCAGTGAAGGAAGTTACGCTCTTTAAATTTCATTCAGCTATAAAAGAATTTTTTGATTCTAATTTGAATGGGAAAATAAATTTCAATAAGTTCTGCAGCTGAGACGTAACTTTTTTCAAAAAATTCATTTCAAGGAAAAAAAACATTGAAAAAGACGAAATAACTGAAATAACAAAACAAAAAAACAAGTCCTTTGTTTTTTTATTACATTTTCTTACTCAGATCATTACCACTAATGTTTCCTTTTCATTGTTAAATGTTTATGAACCATTTTTTCAGAGTTAAGTTGCAACATTACCTTCAAATACTTTGTATTTTTTTTTTTTTGTTTTCCTAAATAGTCGGATGTTGTTTATTAACTTCAATGTAACAAAATACATGAAAGAAATTTATTTTCACTCGTCCAGTCTCTTATTTGTTGTCTGTTGGTTAATTACCCTTATAAATTTTAAATGATTTTCTTCTTTTTTATCTCATTTTATTTAACATACAATTTTTTTTGATTCTCATTCAAAATGGAAGGATTGCTATTATTTTTTTGCTTATAAAAATTGAACAATTTTAAACCGGTAATAGAAAGCATTATGATACAGGTTAAACCTCTATAATTGCACGCCTCAAGGGACCAAAAAATTGTAGCAAATAAAGAGGGTGTGCAAGTATAGAGAGAAGTTTTCATACAAATCTGATCCAAACATGTATTAATTATAGAGGTTTTGCAAGTATAGAGGTGTGAAATTAGAGAGGTTTCACCAGTATTAAAAAAAAGTACATATACATGAATTCTCAAAATGTTTCCTTTTAATATGAAATATTAATATAAATAGCAGCATTTTTTTTTTAAACCTTATTTTATGTAATATCAGTGGTGAAGTTTGAAGAATTTTATAATAAAGCAAGCAATAAAGTCATAAAATTAGATGCAAAATGAGAAAAAAGCCTGTTGTTTTATTATAATGTAAGAATATTGCCTTAACTTGGCTTTTAGGAGATTTTTAAATATATATAAGGGACGTACTTCGATATATCTATAAGAAAATTTGAAAAAAAACTGTAATTTTTATGAAAAATGTGAGTGTATTTTAAAAATTTTTTTATTATAAACTACTTCCGAACTATTTTTGCTGAATGAAAAGAATTTCAATTGATTGAAAGCAATTTTGCTAGATGAAAACGACTTCAAACTAATTCGAAGCTATTTTTGCTGAATGCAAGCAATTTTTCTCAATGAAAGTAACTTCAAACTACTGCGCAGACTTTTTGCTGAATGAAAGGCATTTCAAATGATTGAAAGCTATTTTTGCTGAATGAAAGCAACTTCAAAGTTATCAAAAGCCATTTTTGCTGAAAGAAAGTTACTTCAAGCTACTGCGGAACTATTTTTGCTGAATGAAATCAACTTCAAAGTAATCTGAAGCTTTTTTTGCTGAATGAAAGCAATTTCAGACTAATTTGAAGCTATTTTTGCTGAATGAAAGCAATTTCAAACTACTGCGGAACTTTTCTCCTGAATGAAAGCAATCTCAAACTACTGCGGAACTTTCTTGCTGAAAGAAAGCAACTTCAATCTAATTTGAAGCTATTTTTGCTGAATGAAAGCAACTTCAAAGTTATCAAAAGCCATTTTTGCTGAATGAAAGCAACTTCAAAGTAATCTAAAGTCATTTTTGCTGAATGAAAGCAACTTAAAACTTATTCGAAGTTTTTTTTGCTAAATAAAAGCAATTTCAAGTTTTTTTAAAGTGTTTGATTTTAAATTAAATGATTAGCAGCCTACTAATCGAAATTGCCTAAAACAATTTTTATACAAATTCAGCAACTTTGTTCCAAAATCCTTCTTTTATCGCATTTCTGTATAAGAGAAAATTAAAATGTTACAAAATAAAATAAAAATCATCTTCCATTGTGTATGCAATTCGCAATAATATGTTAAAAAATGTGTAATAAAAAAGAATTATTATTGGTGGCAGTTCATGAATAATAAAGACAACATGCTGAGTACTTGTTCCCATTTATAAACATTTTTATTTTTTTCTTTTCAAATTTTCTTTCATTTTCATATCACGCTACCCATCCTCCTGCCTCTTTCTTTATATTTTTTGAATTGCTCATAATAATATCGAGTTCATTATAAATGGAAAAATGACAAGAATTTATATTAACTGTGTGCTGGAAATGTTTTGAATGTCGTTATTAATGTTTCACGTGTAGATTCTTTTTTTTTGTTTTACTGGTGCTTGTTTTAAAAGTTAAAAAGACAAAATATTACCTTTTTGAGACATTATAAAATGGATCGCGCCTCAACCAGGTGATAATCTACTTGAGAAAAGAAAGTAAAATAAAAAAATATGGAGGATGATACGCGAATATAAAACTGATAAATATATTTTATGGCTTTCTAGAGAACAGTGGAAAGTTGAAAAGGCACGTGTGTGTGTTGTTAAAAGATAAAGGGAAAGAGAATATTTTTTTATGAGATTTTTGTTTCCTGTTTTTTTTTTATCTTATTTCTGTTTGTTTAATGTAGTTCAAATATTTATCGTAGACATTTATTTTCATTTTCTAAACATTTTAGATCAACTTTTGTTTTTTAACGTCCTACGCATTCAAATATTTTTGGAAATAAACTTGTGTGAGTTGTACTTTAATTTTAATTTTGTGAAGAAATCGACGATTTTTGCAGGTGATTAAATGAAGAAATGCTGTCAATACTGTCTCTTTGATGCCTTACTCTCCTCTGACGATGTAAAGTACATCGCCGTATTAATTTTCGAATGTAAGTAGCACCAAATCGCCCAGTTAACAAATAAGAAACTTCAAATATTGTTATCAAACTACCTCCAGTTATAAGAGCAATTATTCCACCCAGGCTACTCAGTAAATCATACCACGTTGAAATCATGCTTTGTTCAAACTCTTTCACGTAATTATCGCCATAATAAATATGAACCACACTTTGCCTTGAAGGATCAACCGTAACACGTGGCCTCAAATTTTTAAATTAAATTTTATTAACAAAAATATTGAAATGAAAAATTTAATTTTATTTACCCATTACTTCCTACAATATTTATCCTGCTTATCTCTCTTATGACCGTGTTTGTTGTTTGCAATTCATATCTCAAATAATTGCACGTTGGATAGCTTGATACACAATAAGTATTTTGTATTGTAAAGTCATACAGATTTATATCAGAATTGATCCATTTTTCTTAAATATTTATAAAAATATATTGTTTAAAAATTCTTCGATATTAATGACCAAATCACCTTGAAATCGTATCAAACAAGATAAATCAGCAAGATCACAATAAGTTGCGTTATGTATGACAACCATCGAAGGAGGAGTGCATCCACACATTCTTATCATGTCACTTAAACGACACACCAAAATTCCTTCGCCGAATGTGTAATAATCCTTAAAAACTAGTTGAATTTCATCTTCAAACACGCAATTTCTTATATCATATCGAACACTCCTGAGCTCTGGCGATGCTCTCACGTATTTTGGATAAAGTTGAATGTACGTTTGAGTGCCCATACTTACAAATGCTTGTCTCAATGCTCCGTTTGTAGGATCAGGGTAATCACGATTATTATGAATTTGAATCTGAAACAAATTTTTAATCATAATTTAAATTGAAATCATCGAAAGCAGAGCGTTACCATTGTATCAAAGGTGTTCGTTAAAGTTACGACATCATCTTCTGGTGTGTAATCAATTACAATTGACATTCCTTTGAATCGAACTGCTTTTTCTGTACTGGCATTTAAGGGTTCTGACACATTTACTCCTACTTTTTTTCTTAATGCATCACTTAAATGGCAAAATGCATAAAGAAAACAATTTATGAAAAAAAATAAAAAAAAAAAAATCATACTTGAACTCTTCAGTTCTTGGTCGCACATAATTAAATATGCAGCATTGACCTGATGATGTGCGTCGCGATTGAAAAACCTCTGAACAGTTTACTGGCATATCCAGCCAAGCACAAAATATTAAGATATCTTCACATGGGACTTGTAACTATAATTTGAATATGAATTTGAATGTGAAAAATAAGAAATTTGTATCACAGAAAATTTACATTTGTTAAAATTTCATTTATGGGATAATGTCCTTTATAAACATATGTCAGAATTGAATGTAGTCTGAAGACATCAGTATCATCTTTAGGAGCACTGAAATCAATTAAGTGAACCATTGTTTTTAAGGATTCATAAACTGCCTCAACTGAATCACCAGCACTGAATGATGAACCGTTTTGATTCTGAAATCTGTATCAAAAAAATATACTACTTTCAATGCAACTCAATTTCAGTTGAAATCGCCCCGTAAACCACCGATTTGTTGGAGTAAATTACGGGGCGGTTCCATTTTGAATTTAACCTTAATAATAAGATCTTACACAAATTCAGCAAATTCCATGACCCGTTTCCTACTAAATCGGTTGGCCATACAGACAGTGACTGCTGGAAACGGAATTTCATCAACTTTACGTTTTGTAGGCACTTCAGATATGGCTGTTGGTGCTTCCAAGAAAGTTGTCAAACTAGATGCGATTGTGTACATAGATCCCAACATGAATCCAAGTAAAATTACACTCCAAATGACTCTTTCTAAGAGAATTCGATTGGGTTCAGCCAGATATTTGAATCCATGTAAGTCAGTTTGCCGGAAAAAGTTACGAAATGGGATAAGTCGATCATTCCAGCTTTTTGCTGTAGAACTGCGACGTTCCTCGTACATTTTATGAGTTGTTGAACCTTTTTCAGGGAAATTTGAATTACAAATGGTCTGATTCATCAAAAAAAAACTACCCTGCACAATAAAAATAAACAAAATCATTAAAAATTGATAAATTTCGTGGTTATCAATTTAACTGCCACTTATGTTCCATAAAAAGAAAAGTGGTGTCCCTTCAATTTAATATATTAATTTTTGTTTTTTTCCGTCACAATCAGAATTTTAGTTCCATGAAACAAATAAGAGTGTGATATAAAAAAACAAATACTTGAATTAATTTAAAACATGTCAAGTACAGAAATAATCGCGATGACAACAATTAATGGAAAAAAAAAACATTTAAAAATAAGGAAAAAATCTATCGCAATCCAATGTTTTGTGTAAAAATAAACAAAAAAAAAATATCATATTATGATAATTATTAACGCAAACACATCAAACAGACAATTATTATTATCATGATAAAAATATGATCAGGATAACACTTGATGTCCGTCTCGATGTCATGTTAAAACGTTATTTTTAGTGAATGTTTCATATGAGACATAATAAAAAGGAGATTTAAAGACCGGTTTAACGTCGGGCTGAGATAGCATGATAAATGCCAAATTTAAGGTGATTCGAATTTTAAAAACTTTTTTTAAGTAAGCTAACTTTTAAAACGCAAAATATCTCAGAAAATTCCAAAATCAAGGAATTTGTTTAAAATTTTTTTCAACATAGCTCAATTTTCCTTGTCTATAGAAATGGGGTCATGTCAGGGGGTAGTCAGGTCGATTGCTAAGATAAAAAATCATTTTGCATTTTGGCATATTTGGCATGTGGCGAATTTTCCATTTGGCGCACTTAGCATTTGCGAATTTGGCCATTTGCACGTTTGGCATTTGGCAAAATTGGTGTATTTGGCGTTTGGCGCATTGGCATATTTGGCGCATTTGGGGTTTGGCACATTTGGCGTATTTGGTGTTTGGCACATTTGGCGTTCGACACATTTAGCGCTTGGCACATTTGGCGCTTGGCACATTTGGCACATTTAGCGATTGGCGCAATTGGCGGTTGGCACATTTGGTGTTTGGAATATTTGGCGCCTGGCACATTTGGCACATTTAGCGATTGGCGCATTAGGCAGATTCGGCTTAATTTGTCGTTTGGCTCAATTTGTCGTTTGGCTCAATTTGTCGTTTGGCACATTTGGCGCTTGGCACATTTGGCACATTTGGCAAATTTGGCTCAATTAGTGTTCGGCACATTTGGCGCAATCGGCGGTTGGCACATTTGGTGTTTGGCGTTCGACACATTTGGCGCTTGGCGCATTTGGCAAATTTGGCGTTTGGCAAATTTGGCGTTTGACTTCGAATTTTCGAGTCCGAATGTCAATTTTGCACTGAAAATAATTCAATCAAAATGCACTTGTCCAAACGATCCAGTGTTAAGTTTCCTCATTTGTTGATACTTAAAATACAGACATATTATCGATTTAAAAACTTTTTTATTATTATCATTATTGTGTGTGTGTGTGAAGTGTTTTTCATTCAATATAATAAACAAGTTGTAGTTTATTGTTTATCACTAAATATAAAATAAATAAATTTTTCTGGTTTTGATGTTTTTTTAACCTCATATATTTATAGCTTGTTTATTGTTGGAATTTTCCATTATTATTAAATTATATTCATTTTGTTTTCGGACATTTCAATGATATTGTTTATTATTATAATTTCATAGTTATTTAATGGTATTTGAATGAATGACGCTTGTTCATGTGCGAGGTTCAGAAAAATTTTAAAAATAACAAATTATTAAAAATTAGTTCTATAATGTATTACAAAAAAATTCTGGTGCCTGATAATCAAATTCAAAAATTACTTGAAGCATACAATGAAAAGGATAAAACGATCAAAACATTTATGAATTTTCGAGCTCTTGTCCAACTTGTTTTATTTGTAAATCTTTTCTTTTTTTAAATTTTTTATGAATTATACTTTTATAAAATAACCCTAAAGCAAAAAATGTTTCATTTTTAGCTCAACTGAATTATGTGCATTTTCTTATAAAAATTAAACTATAAAATTATAACACTATCATTTGAGTCAAAAATATCATAGTGAAACTTAATTTAACGTTAGGGCTTATGGCACTTTTGATATTTTAATCTACGTATTAAAAAAATATATTAAAATTTTGGACATGATCCGTTATCCTCAAATGACTGAAGTGAAAACTATATTAAATGCATAACAACTCTCCTCTTTTAACATCAAACAAAACTTTGACATTCATCCCATTAATTATTCAGTTTTCAATTCTACTACATTGAAAAAAAGAGACAGGATAAAAAATAAAATTACAGCTAACATTTGAAATGGATAAAATATGTATAGATAAAAAAAAAGTTTTGTAAGGAAAAACTGTCAAAAAGAATTACAAATATTTATGCATCAAATTAATTATGTAGACATTTTATACACAGAGCGAATTTTAAATACAGAGTCATGCATCCTCGTTTATCCGTTTTTTTTTTTGCATTTCAAATTCATTCAGTATAACGGTTGGTTTTACAAACAGCTTGCATACTTAATGATGATGCAACCACAATTTTTATCCCAGTTCTCTTATTTTTTTTTTCAATGCAACGTTCATGTAAAATAAGTTACACACGAATAATAATCATAAAACATATATTTAAAAATAAAATGACGTCAAAAAAATTATGCTATGGAACGAGGCAAACTATAATTTTTCTACTTTGGTTTTTGTAATGTTTTTTGTAATGTGTGATGTAAATTTAACTAACTAACGTGCATTAATTTTAATATAATTTTTTTTTTGTGAAGCAAGCAAAAATATTGGAATTTCAATTAAATGAATTCATGAAAGACGATAAAATTTTTTCTTTCGAGTGTTGAAAATGCACATCAATTATTCTTGAATGCAGATTTCACATAAAAATGTCAATTTTTAGTGTCACAGCTGTAAAACACTATTAACATGTCAATTTAAGTAAATTCAATGAAAAATATTTAATTTTTTTTTGTTTTAGGAAATTTATTGAAAAAACGAACATTTATTGGTCAAAATATTTTACAGTAGGGTCGAGTTACTGGCTATCGTTACATTGAGATTACTTATCGTTCATTTAATCCACCCAACAACGGTCTTCTATTACAAATTTTGAATTTAGAGCAAAATTTTCTTCTAAAGTTTGTGTTTTGGGACTGTTGACAATTCCCCTAAAACAGGGCGCCCTCGGAAAACCACCCAAAAACAGGACAAACATCTGATGCGAATGTCTACAAGTGATCCAAGATTGGCAGCGAAGAATAAAACCAAGTTCTTGATCAACTGGTTCATGTTTCAATACCGTTCAGCAAAGTCTTAATGATGCTGAACTTTATGGACGCCGTCCTAGCAAGCAACCACTCATTTCACATTAAAACGGAATGGCCCGACTAAAGTTCAAGTCAAAGTCAAGTTGTCTAAAGTTTTGTGGAGTGATGAAAGTAAATTTAATTTATATTCAAACCATGGAATTTCTCATATTCGACGGCCAAAAAACCAACGGGACAACATTCGTTACATTTTACCAACTGTAAAGCATGGTGGGGGAAGTGTAATGGTATGGGGTTGTTTACCCGTAGTGGGATTTGTCTGCTTGTTCCAACAGAGAGAAAACTGGATTCCCAAATGTATGGTTCTGTTGTCAAGAATGAAATGGATCTATCAACATGATAACAATCCTAAACATACCAGTGCTCATATGAAGGGGGTTTTTAAGCGGCTCAAAATAAAAGTTTTAGAATGCCCAAGTCAAAGTTCAGACTTAAATCTCATAGAACAGCTTAATGAAGTACTTGATAGAGCCAATCGTACTAAAAATTTCACAAAAAGCGCCAGTTGCTCGGTATTCTTCAAGAAGAATGGAATAAATTACCTCAATCACAAATGGTTAAGCTTGTCGACTCTATGCCATCACGTTGTGCCGCTGTAATCGCATCAAACGGTTACCCAAATAAGTACTAATTTTATTATCATTTCTGTTCTGACATATTGACGAATTGACCAACGTCGTATCACAACTACACTTTTCAAAAATGATAAAGTCGTTCTAGTGTTAGTTGTCCTAAGAGCTCGATCTTTGAGATAACTGATTTGGACAATGGCATCAAAACAAGCCGAAGGACACTCCTCATTCATTTCTCTCCAAGGCTTCAATGATCAAATGAATTTTTCACAGAAATTATATGGAAAATCTTCATATTTAAGGCTTTAGAAATCGTGGCAAAATTAACCAAAGCATATCTGACATAAAGGTGAAAAGTATGATGAATTACAAAATTTTTTAAAAAGAAAATAAGATTAAACATCTCATTTTTCACATTGTCTTACACCAAAACACATTGTGTGCCTGCTTTGACTAGATAAACATTTCCTGGTGAATAATAGTGACAAACAACAAGGTATCAAAAAGCAAGAAAAAAATTATATTAAACATGAAACCTTTTATGATGGTACTTTTCCCAAATACAGTTTTATACAATTTTTGCATGGTAAACAGTGCGCAATGATATAACACTAATAATAAAAATAATAATGTTTCAAGAATGGTGTTGTTGTTACTCTTGTTGTTTCTTGTACTTATTTGAATAATGACGCACATGAATTATATTTTGTTTGCCTTGTGCCATATCTTTTCCTTACACTATAAATTATATGATGAATTTCATGAAAGGTGAAGATGAGAAACAGAAACATTTTTTAGTTTTATTTTTTTTTTATTTTAACATTTCGTTAATGGATCATAAAATATGATGAACAATATTCAAACATTTTTCATTCTTATTATCGTTATTTCAATGAAACGCAAACAAAAAATTAATCAAATTTTTACGGTTTCTTCGATTTTTCATTAAAAAAAACTTATAAAAAAGTAATCAACAACAAATAAACTCATGAAATTCTAAAGAAATATTCCACCAATCAATAAACATTACTACTCAGATTTATCGATAAATAAGCGAGAAACAACAAATAATAATAATAATATGACACTTGACAACCATGAAACGTGTAAAATTTTCATAAAAGTTAAGAAAAGAAATGTATAAAATGTAAAAATACATTATAAGACTTAAAAAAAAAAAACTTGATGCGAAATTTCCCATCATTTCTTTCATACACACATTACAAAAATACAACAAAAAAGTGAAAATACATTTTGTCTTGTGGCTCACTCTCTATTACAATCATGGTGTTATATTTTAACATAATGTTACACAGAATGAAACCAAACTAGGATCATATAAAATTATGCAAATAACAGTCATAAATATTTTTTCTTGTTATCTATCTTCATTTTTTTTCTGTTATTATTTTTACATTTCATTTTACATTTAAAAAAAAACGAAGAAAATTCTTAGAAAGAAAAAAAAAATATTTATGCAATGTCATTATTTATTGTCTTTATTGATGGCTTTAAGGGCTCAAATTTAATTGAGGTAAATTTATTTGTTCAATAATTAAGGTGAGATTTATAAGAAAAAAATGGAAAAATTATATGAGTTGATCCTTGAATTTAGTGATGAATCATGTTTGACATTAAATGAATTAAGAAAAAAATTTGAAAATTGACAAATTTACATCCAATAAAAAAAATTATAGAAAAATGTTGAAAAAAATGGAGATAAGTTGAGTTATTGAATTATTTTCAGATCTTAAAATTTAACTTTTTCTGTATTTTAGATTAGAGTTTTCAAAGCCAATGATTTTTATCTAACATGAAAAAATTAAATTTTAACGATTTTTTAGTTCATTTCGTAAGAAAAAATGCACTATTACAGACGGTTTGTCCGCTGTCACTCTGACCCCCATTTAGTTCCATAACTCCGGAATGGTCCATCGGAACGAGGTCGGGTTTTTTTGTCAGATAGAGCAGGTCTTATGGATGAATTTTAACTCATTAGTTTTGAAATTGGGCTCTAGAGCCTCCAAAGCCCGAAAAACTGTTAAAAACGGTTAAAAATTTATAAAAATCAATAATTTTGTTTTGTTAAATGGAGAAGTTTACTAAAATGAACTTTAACTCATTAGCTCATAGAGGCTCAAGGATTGGGCTCAGGGATTAGGCTCAAAAGCCTGAAAACGGTCAAAAGCCCAAAATTTCCAATTGTTTCAAATTTGTGTTTCAAATGGCGGTTTTTTCAAAAATTTTCAAAATGGTGCAATTTTTAAAAATGACAGCCATATTTAAAATCATGAAAATATACACCATTTTAATACTTCCGTCATACTTGAAAACTTCGCCATTTTGAAAATGTTTGAAAAAAACCACCATTTTGAAATTTTTTAAAAAAATGTTGTCAATTTTCTGCTGTTTTTGAATGGTTTTCGAAAATTTCGAGGTTTTATGCGATTACAAATTCATTTGTGGACTAAATAAATTCTGCAATTTTTTAATTTTACGCAATTTCAAAAAAGTTCCATAAGTTTTTGTTATATCTGAATTTTTGTGATATATTTCTACGGTTTTTGAAAACTCCGCTATTATAGAAGTTTCCGCAGTTTTGGGAGTCCTACTGTTTTTGTGGTTCCTTGAAATTTTATGAATTTGTCAATTTCAGCGGATTTTCTGGGTTTTAGAAAACTTCTTCAGACGATGATTAAGAGAAAAATACATTTAAAAATCAAAAATTCAACCTCACAGTCAGTAAGCACCGCGAGTAATTTGCAGGCGTTGTCAATTTACAGAATTAAGCTTGATTTGACTCAATAACTGTAGTTAGAGCTCACTCATTGGATTCACCCTCAGAGTAAAACAAACAAATATCCCAGTCTTGATAATTAAACGACAAATTTAAATGACAAAAGTTTATTTTAACTTTAAATCGATTAAAATTTGATCAAAAAACTAAATTATCGGATAACATTTTAAATTTATCATACCAATTTAAATACAGGAAGCATCGTTAAATTATCTCACATCTGGCATGTATGTGTATAATTTAAATTTCTTTAAACTCCTATCATTATTCATTTTAATTGTGTTCCCTATCTGATTTTCACTTTATTTCTGCATATTCTTCTTCTAGTGTTTGAAGCAAATGTTGGTACAATACAGCAACAAAAAAAAAATTATATATAAAACAACAGCTTGCACTCGAACGAAGAACGAACAATACATTAAATGTGAATGGAGTTGGAAATCGAATATAAATTATTTAAAATCAATTTTTCATGTATCTCACATGTCCTTTTTTATTGCAAAACATTTAAAAGAGAAATTGTATACGGTAAACGGTTAAAAAAAAGGTACAGAAGAAAATGAAAGAAAAGATACAAATAATTTTTTATCATTGAGCTTTTTTTTATATTCTCAATACAAATAAATCGATGTCATATGAGTGCTATTTCAAACACATATTTCATGATCATTGAAAGTTGGATAAATTTTTCTAATTTGTACCCTGCTGCATAAGAGAATTCACACAGTGTGAAAAATTCATTTCATATATGGATTACTAAGTACTGTTTCCTTGCATTTAAAATAAAAATATAATAAAAAAAAACCAGGAAAAAAATGAGATACAGTTAAAAAATGTATATAGAAGGGAATACAAATAATTGGAAACAATTTATTAGATTGATCCTCGTTTGTATTTATTTTTTTTCCTCTCTCTTTGTATTTCAATTTTAATCAAAAATCTAATATAAAATTGGCTTCCTTGAAATTCTTCGTTTCGTTCTCTGTCATGTTATATTTTTTTTTTTTATCAGAATCAAGAACAGAAAATCATGTTAAAATCGCAATAAATGAATAATAATTCTCTTTTTTTTCTAAATTATTGCCGTACATGAATTTGAATCATGAATTCACCATATCATTGTTCTTTTTGCAGACATGATAAGCGACATTTATTTGTGTCACATGCTGATTTGAGTGTGATTTTAATTCCAATACATAAAACATTGTTCTTTGATTTTTATTTCTCACTTTTTTCCTTCACCCTTCAATTTGAAGCACATGAAGAGAGAGCTTGAATGATTTATCGATGAAATGCAATAAAAAAAAGTTTATAAATCGCGTTTTCAATCTCATTCAAATATTGATGATCACTCGACGCATGCAATATACAATTTTCATGTTGTGTCTCGCTTAGAAACAGATTAGTGTCCGTAATAAAATTTTGATGAGAAGTCATTTATGATGCATTTTTTTCGCGAAATTGAAAAGAAACGATATTGAGAAGAATTTCAATGAAAAAAACATTAATATCCCTTTGGGAAAGTGAGATAAAAATAAAATTTTTAAAACGACATGACACTGATAATGTTAACCTAATAATTAAGGATTGCACTGAATGGCTGAATTTGTAATGAAAGAAAATCAAATCAACTTCAATTAAATTAATTGAAAAATACCAGGCGTTTCCATGTGATCACATTTCATTTTATACAAATTTCTACAGTATATGCTAAAAATATGTCAGTTGCGTTATGTGCTACACAAGAGCATTGTCTTATAGCGAAAAATATGTTTTAACATAAATTTTTTTCATATAATAACAAAATTCCTTTCCATTCTACTTCGCTTTCATATACACACAAAATAGAAAACCTTTATCTGAGAAGATGAAGAATCATAAAAATGTTGAAGATGCTGATAAAGAGATAATGACTCGTTTTATGTGTGTATAAGTTTATGTATATGTTTTTGAAGATAGAAAGAGACAAAATACATTCTTCTCATATCCGTTACGCTTAAATGTTCATACAAAAATTTCCTGTTTTATCTCCTTTTGTATGATATCAAATTTCCCCTAATTTTCCATTAAACTGAAATAAAATCATCAAAAGGAGAAATAAAACTGGAATCAAATCCCCTTACCTTATTCTCCAAAGTACTCTCTTCAAGGAAAACAGATCCGAAGCTAATCACATTGGAATTTCAATTTCAGTTACTTTTTGACCTTTGTCATGAGAAGTCACAAGCACTTTAGTGCAAATACTAATTTTCTGTTTCTATCACAAACTAAAAAAGAATTTTCTTCCCGAAAATCACATAGAGCACACTTGTGTGTGTGTGTACCACGCCCCTGGTAGATAAATAAATGCTATTTCTCATTACATCACATCGTTGAAACTCAGCTGAGCTAGTAATGAGCAGCACTAACAACAACAAAAAGTGCAAAATAATGTTACATATTTGAAATTACACAAATTTAGTTAAATTACATTAAAAAAAAATTACACATTAAAATTTAAAATAAAAATAAAAAGAGCAAATTCTTATGGTTTTTTTTTATTTTAAATGCATATTTAAATTAAAATTGTGATATAAATTAAGTGAATTTTGCTTTGAAACGAGTGTTAATAAAAATAATGTAAGAGAGAAATTTATTTTTTTTTTGTATTTAAAATAAAAAAGTAAACAGAGATGAAAAGTAAATAAAAATAAAAAAATAAAAGAAAAACAAATTACTTTGGCTTAAAAAATAAAATGAAGTGAAATTTATATCAAGCGTCCAATTAACTTTTGATAGCACTTTGATAATGTTTATAAGAAATTTTCTCTTTATTTTTAATTGATGTAGAGTGAGATTAAATTCCATCATAAAAGGAAAAAAAATATATGTTTATAGATCAAGAATTATTTTTCATATAAATATTTTGACATGCATGAGAAATTAAACAATTTCACACATAAACACATGATTAAGTGAGTGTATAAAAAAAAACAAATAAGCATTTTGAAAACATGAAAAATAATATTTTACTCACAATCAATTTCAATTTTGTTATTCTAATTTTAAATGGTAAGTATTTTCAAACTTAAATTTTTTAATGCTCTTATCTTATTAAATATTGTCCATGGTGTTATTTTGCTGTCGATCTCTGGTTTTTTAAAAAAAATTTAAAAATAAATTTAACTTAAAACATCGTGAAGCCTTAAAAATTAATGAGAGACCGTTTTGACATATTTTCTGATGTCTTTAACCGGTCAAATGCGGTCCTTGCTAGCTAATTTTTTTGATTTATATTAAAAATATTGATTGACATCAAATTTGCTTCGAAAAAAAAATTATTTTTAAAACTATTCTGGATTCCTTGTCAAACTTTTGAACTTGAACAGTTTTTTGCTTTCTGGTAAGGTTTAACATTTTACTATGCAAAATGCTTCTAAGACAAATTTTAACAAACTTTCTCACGGAAATTTCCTAATTTAAAAAAAAAATCATACATTAGCGTTTTTTTTCATTCAAAACATCATTGCCGTACATCGTTTAAGTGTAACTTAAATAAAAAAGGCAGAATTGTGCTTTTAAAATTTAAGCTTCACGTTCAATCAAAATCTTGTAGGTATTTTCATTAAAACCCTTTAAAATTAACCCATTCGACCCATTGGTCCATTTTTCGACCAGTAACTTTAGAGCCGATTTTTCTTCTAGAAGTCCTGAATATATTTTTTTCCAATTTCCATAATAAATTATTTGATATGTTTAAGAGAAGTTGGACCAGGTATTTTGATTTTTTTCTGTTAAAAGAAGAAAATTATTAGCAGAAATAAAACGAGAAGTCATGCAATTTTTTCTTCTTCGTACACGAATTCTGTACGTATTTCCGTAATATTATACGACACTTTCAACCGATTCTCCTGTAAAACTTTCATATTAAACTCAAAATTTTCATCGAAAAAAAGTGTTCACTTTTACACAGACCAAATCCTAGGAGAAAATTTTGCTCTAAACTCAATATTTCTATGAGAGGCAGTTAACATAACGGGTTAACAATTATTTTGTGGCATAATCATTTTCTCAGCCAAAACAAACTTCGAACCACACAAACACATAATTTTATTCTAACAATATGTTAAAAGTTTCTTGTTACAAACAGTTCTAATCATATTTAATATTCAATGACATACAAAAACTTATATAAGAATAAGAATGAATTTCATATGACATACTTTTCATAAGTTAATAAAAAAATTTTCAATATTGTAAGAAACTTTCTTTCTGTTTTTCAATGAATGAAATGAAAATATAACAATTACACGTGAACTCACAGTTTTCAATAGAAATTTAAAATTTTTCTATTCTTTTCTTTTTACTTTTTCATTTCAAAATAGAAAAAGATTCAAGAAATTTTTTTTTAATATTTCAAATTACTTGTCTTCATCATGATTTGATTCAAGTAAAATTCCATTCTTTAATCAAAATGTCATTATTTTCTCTTCTGGCATTGTTCAAAATCTGATTTCTTTTCTCATATTTATATAAGAAGCAAAAAAATTACAGTTAATATATATTTAAAGAAAAAATTGTTGAAATGAATAGAAAATCAACGGATTGTAATTTAAAATATTACAATAAAAATGTGAAAAAAAATATGAAAAAACTAACGCGAATGTCGATAAAAAACTGATAATAATAAAAGTTAAATAAAAACGTTTTCATAATCACGGTTATAAGGAAGGATGTGAAATTGAAATTCCGCTTTTCCTGAAAACTTCGCAGTGTTTGAGATTGGGCTCTAGAGCTTCCCAAGCATGAAAAACCGTTAAACGGATAAAAATTTAAAAAATTGATGATTTGCTTTGTTGGATGAAAAAGTTTACTTAAATGAACTTTATCTCATTGCCTCTGAGTTAGACTCAAGGATTGGGCTCAAATATTAGGCTCCAGAGCCTGAAAACGGTCAAAAGCCCAAAATGTCCGATTTTTTCAAAATTGCAGCCATATTGAAAATTTCGTCATATTGAGGAAATGAGTCCCATCGAAATGCACTTTTCTAAACCACCCAGTGGCTAGAATTTCTCATTTTTTAACTTTCCGCTGTACCGTGACCACAAGTACATTAAATAACAAAAGGAAAGTCTGTTTTTATAAAATCCGTTCAAGTTCATGCGATTGGAAACAGTTTCATTATCATAAACTATGCAAATTTAAATTCACTTTTTTTCTTAATCGGAAATTGTGGTGCATTTGAATAATATATTACTTTTTTTCTTGCATTTGACTCAGGATTTAAATATTTTATTCGCATTATCTAGATTTTTCTTTGCTTATTTGCTTTCTTAGACATTTTAATCTTTTACATAACAGCGACAGATGAATCCTTTTTAGTTTTAAATTATAATTTTTATTTTCATATCCTTTGTAATCATTTTGTAGAATGGTACCAAGGACACAAGTGAGGGCAAAGGAGCCAGAGGAACAGCAGACACTAATATAACGTTTTGTAAATCCCACTGGTTTTGGGTTGAAAGTGTATAAGACTTAAAAAACGTAATAAGGCTCCGATGAGATTTAAAAGTAGGGGCAGTGAGGTCACTTGCCAAGAAAAATCACATTTTTCGCTCGACGCGACCTAACGACCCACTGTTGAATAGCTTCAACCTCCCCCCTCACAATTTTCACGTGTTTATCCATCGTTAATCGTGTTTCCTTTAAATTAACTTCAATATAAAAGCATCCGATGAAAATAAAAAGTTTAAAGAAAACATCAAACAACATTTACTTTATTTACACACACACAGTCAATTTCTTGTTTTTCATCTTATTTTATTCAATGTATCGTTTTTTTTTGTATTTCTTTAAAAACAAGTTTACTTTAACTGAATTTTCAATTTTCTTGGTATATTTAATGTTATTTTATTTCTTTTTAACGTTTACCTTGAAACTTAAGACATTGCAGTCAATAAATAATAAAAATTAATGTTTTTTTTTCGTTTATGTGTGTGCTTTCACTGATGTGCTTGTGCGTCATCCAATTCACGTGTTCATTTTTTTTGTTGACTTTAAATGACGAGAAAGTGAGACAGAATTTATTCGAAGAAAATGATATGTTAGCCAAAAACATGCAAAATGTTTGTTTGCTTTTTCGTTTTTATTTATTTTCTGCTGAATTAATTTAAACGTGCGTTAAGATAAAAATATTGATGGAGTTTGAATACGATTTAAATACAAGAGAAAATTTGAGCAAGAACTTTCATTGATTCGACCTTGTTCGAGTGCCCACATCGCTTCAAAAATCGATCATGAGTCATGACTCTCATTTTTTTTTTTGATTAAAATTCAATAAAAAAAAACTAAACATTTAATTTCAATTCAAAAAGTCACTTAAAATTTCACTCTTAAATTACTAGACGTCACTAGCAAGTGTCAGACCATCAACAAATTAAAAGTAATGAAAAAAATCACGTTCATCTGTGACTTTTACACACAGTAACTTGTGCATCAAAAACAAAATAAATTTAAAATGAAGTAGCATAAATTTTGCTACAAAACATCCAACACTGTATCAAATTCTGACTAAAAAATAATTTATTCTATCACTTGACTCGCGCTCGCTCATCTCACTACATATATTTTATTTATGCCACAGTATTTTATTTTTTGCCTCAATCCATACAATGTGGCACTATGTCAAATTCCAGTCAAATCCGCGTACTGTATCAAATTTTTTATATTATATTTTTTGTTGTTGTTGTTCTTTATTGCAACATTGCGATATAACTGAAAATAGTCCAAATTTGAAGCATTGAATTATTATCTGCATGTATTTTTTTTTATGTTATAAATTTTCATTTTTTTTTATTTATAAGTGGATGTGTGATAAAACAAATAAAATATAAAAAAAAATTGAAGTATAGAATTTGATAAATCGATACATTCATATAATGAAATGAAATATAAAATATATCTTTTTCGATATTTTTTATGATGATGGCATTTGTTATATTTTTTTTTTTTATTTTTTGGTTCATGTCTTGATTGTGTACTGCACTTCTTTTATTTTTTTCGGTGAATATCAAAATAACTGATAGTCGCCTGGGGATATCAACCTCCCATATTTATGCTGTTCAATTTAGTGTAGTGGTAGGTTTTGTGAAATTGTGATGGTTTTTACTACAATCTAGCTACTGGTATTTGGGATATCAAAATTGTTAATCCAAGTTTTTTGTACCATGATTGATATTAGGGATGTTAACAATTGAGAAGAATTTTTTTACATTGTTTTGTGCTCTGTGAAACTTTTCAAAAAAGAGTGACGATTCAGACAGTTCAGAGACATTTTGATCTGATTCTGGTGATTCGGGCGGTACATCGGAAAAAAAAACGTTTAGGACTCTGCACTCCAATCTCTAATGAGCTTAAATTCATACCCTAGAATAATCAAGTTGGGTAAAAAATGGCATTTCTCAAAATAGCCATTTATAGCCAACCTGCCTGTTTGCATACTCAACCCAAAACCGATGAAGGAAAGGAAAGGAAAGGAAAGGAAAGGAAAGGAAAGGAAAGGAAAGGAAAGGAAAGGAAAGGAAAGGAAAGGAAAGGAAAGGAAAGGAATCATTTTCCATTTTGGCGCATTCGGTATTTGGTGCATTTGGCTCTTGACCCAGATGGCGTCTGCTTAATTTGCTATACGGCACTTGGCACGAATTTTACCAATAACTGATAACTCTAATCATCAATAGATGATAAAAAACATCACAATATTAGATTTATTATCCAGTGCTTAACAATGTCACGTATCTCGTATTTGTGATGCCTCATGGTCATTGGATATTTTTTTTTATGATTATTGTTTTACCACCATAATTTTCTCGACATCTACACAATTCTAACAATAAAATGATGATATTAATGTATTTTCAATAGTTATAACAGAACAATCTCTCCCTCGATCATCTTTGTACGTGTCCCAATTACGTGTTGTTGTACACTCAAGTTTAAAACAAAACCCATATATATATAAATTTGAACGATGAACAGATGACAATGATGCAATGCAACCATCAGTATTTAATATTAAAACATGAATAAATATCTAACAAAGTTCATCAAATATTACGTGTATCTATCACTTTATTTTTCCTTCCATTTTATCTCTTTAGTTATTGTAGTCGTCATCACAGTAGTACAATTCAATTTTGCATTTGTATTATGAAATGTCTTCCTTATTTTTCCATTGATCACAATTGACATGAAAAGCAAATATAGTTTTTGTTTGTTATTTGATGTCGTATTAACTTTTTGATGAGTTGGCAAATATATAAATGCCTGCAGTGCTGGTAAAAATCAATGTCATCATCACAACAACAACAATGAATCGATGGATGGTGAAATTGAATACTTTATAAAAATTTCTATTTGAAATAAAATGGAATTGATTTCGATTTGTTCGAATTATTGTTTTAAGTGAACTCAAACACTTGATTTGCTGCCTTAAAAATACTCGAATTTCATTTTTTCTCCCTCTTCATTTGAAGACGAGTGTCGTGTGTTAAATTTCACTTTTAAGAACAACCAAAATCAAATCAATACGAGTTAATGGCATATAAAAGAGAAGCAGAAAAAAACGGAAATAATATAAAATAATCTGACCTTCCATACATTTTTTTTTTTGCTTTGTAATAGAACATTCATGAATTCAGCATTGAATTACTGATTGAATAACTTTCATTCTCATTCTCATTTTTTTTTCTTTTTCCATTAAATAATTGAAATTCAACATCAACATCATCATCACCATCGATGTTTTTTTCTTTTTTGGTTATTTTTGGAAAGGGAAACTAATAATCATGACAGACACGTTTCAAAGGTGTTTTAATGTTATCGTTATTATTATTATATTTCAATTCAATTCAATGTCTTATCCGGTGATTTTGGGATTATACTTATAATAATATTGTTTTGAAAGGAAAATTTTGATCGTTTTATTTATTGCTTGGAGTCCTATTAAGTGAAAATAAAATAGTGGAAGATGGTTATTTTTAGAATTATTTTCAATGAGATACGTTTTCATTACCATATGAGAAATTTACAGCTTTTAAATGAGCAGTTTTTTGACGAATTATTTTTTGTATTTAAATTTTTTTTCAATAAATCACCTAATTTCAATGCATTTCACATATCAATTTGGTGGGAAAATTTTCTACCATTATCAAATTGTGTTGTGTTGTCATAAAATTCAACTTCATCTCATAATCGTAAAATATATTGAGGGCAACCATATGGGATCAGCATTTCCTGATTATATCTAACAATATGGTGTCATTTTATGCTTTAAATGTAGAAAGCAACAAAAAAAACTCTTTCTTTAATAATCCAATCAAGTCAAAAAGCAACAAAAATGGTATTTCGTCATAGTTAACCGTCGTAAAATTTATTGCATTGCGTTATTTGTTCTCAAGAGTCACACAATTTATATACCATGTGAAAAATATTATGATCGTTTTGCGTTTTTTTTTTTACATGTATCCTGATATAATTTGAACTGAAAAGTGTTTGATTCGTTATAAGTAGACATGTCCCTTTTCTCGAATTTTCAAAAATCGAGAATCAAGAGTCGAGAACACAAAAAAATCGAGAATCTCGGTCGAGAATCGAGAAAAACAAACCAAGAAGAAAATGAACCTTTTTACATCTATTTTTCAACTATAATGTAAAAATGTGTCGTTTTGAATCAAACATTGTGAGAGCGGAAACAATTTCTTTGTTACAAAGTATTAGAAAGTATCAGCTATTTTTCACTTATGACCTTGAAATAAAATTATCAACAGAAGGGTGATCCCTGTAGTTAATATGTTTGATTACATCCCAATTTCTCATTGATTGGAGTTATAGGTCACAAAATATCCAATAATTGCTCGGCTTTGTTTATCAATCTATTTTTTCCCATTAGCTCCCAGGATTTTAGAGCTTCTTTTCTTAAAATATGAAACTTTTGTTCAAGAAAAAAAAATTATCTCCCCTAAAAACTGAATTACAAGGGTTTAGTTTATTTTCTATTCTTCTATTAAAAAATTTAAAAATAATAAAGTTTTATATGAATAAGTATGATGTTTGTTCTTAAAAGTTGTAGAAAATGGTGTGGTGAACAAACTTTTTATATACCGTTTAACATGTTTTCATACAAAAAATTGATTTTTCGTCAAAAAAAAATGGGAGAAAATAGTTAGAAAATTATAAAAACATGTGTTGGAACTGATTGTGAGAAGAATTTTACGTTATGGTAAATATAATTTTTTATGTAAAAGTTCTCGACTCGAGATACTTGACAAAATGTCGAGAATCAAGAGTCGAGAAGTTACTTATTCTCGGCCGAGAATCTCGAGTCGAGATTCTCGACAGGACATGTCTAGTTATAAGAGGCGTGTGTCTACAATAAAATGTACTGTGAAAAATTGAGACAAGACAAAAAAATTAAAATGAAAAAAATTAAAAAGTTAAGGAGTGAGCAAATGAAACCCTTCTAAGATAAATTGAAATAACCGGGTAAGCATATTAAATTTGACAGCTCATTTTGCATAGATACACATATGGAAACTTCAAAAATTCTGTACGTAGATAGAGATTGTCAAATTAACTTGCGTTCCCAGTAAGCTCAAGTTTGACAGATAACTGACATTACCAGTTTTCTATTTTGACAGGACAATGACAGTTGACGATAAATTTTTTCATCTAAAATTTTCAATTTCTGTCAAACAATTAAGAGAAAAGTCCATAGGATGGATTTAATTTTGACATTTCAAGATTTCACATACAAAAATTTAAAGTTATCGTATGTGTCAAAATGAACGTCAAAATCAAAATCTGTTTTATGAAAATTGCTTTTGAAAGAAACAGAAACTTCAAATGTCAACACAGTTGTCAAATGCCCCAAGAGTTTCCTGACAAAATTTTACTAGCAAAGTCCATTGGATAGAACTTCACTTGACATTTCATTTGACGTTTATTTTCTATAGAAACACATACAAGAACTTTTAAATTTTGTGTATGTGTTTCTATAGAAAATAATCTGTCAAGCCTAAACTGCTTACACTGAATAAGGTAAGCAGGTAAATTTAAGCAAATTCATTTTACGTACAAGAGCTTTGACATTTCCGTTTGTGTATCGATACAAAATGAGCTGTCAAATTTAATTTGCTTACACCAAACGTCATTTGACGTTTTATATGAAAATAAAGTGTAATATGTCATATTTTTTTAAATAATTTGTTAACAAACCCCTTAATTGTGATTAAATCATTCAGCTAAGTCACATTCCTTCATTCATTTTCATTTTTTTTTTATGTTTTCTTTCATATAATAATATTGTTATACTCAGATTATGAGACACAATGGGAGCATGTACACTTAAAACCCTTTTTTTTATTTATACACATTTGATCGTAAAATGAAAATGTAACACTGGACAATTCAACTTTGTGGAAAACTCAATTATTACGACTTTTTTTTTTATTATTGTCCATCTCAAAACATCGCGCATTTTTGTCGCATATTCATCATTGTATTACATTTTTCTGTCATTTTATCTTATTTTGTTTATTTTTCTTCATTCATATAAATTGTGTCCATCTAGCTTTCAGTCTCAATAAAAAAACATTAATGTAACAACATTTTTTATGACTTTTGTTGACACCAACCATTGTAATATATTTATAACAAAAAAAAAGGAATTGTTTGGTGTTGGACGTGTTTATGTGCTGAAATTGATATGGCTTTGTTGTATTAAAAATCGCACCAAATATGACAAGTTACATTCCTTTTTTTATTTTTATACAGTAAGGTTCGTGTTTATCTCTTTTGTTTTGTTCATTCATATTTTATTCGAAAAAAAAATTGTTTTTTGGGTAAATCACAATGAAAGTTAATCCGTATAAAAGGATTTCACTGTGTTTATGAAAAATGTATTAAAATGTGAAAGCTTTGACCAATGAATAATTCAAATCCAAAAGATTAAGACCTACCATAAACTTGTTCAATAAATAATTTTTCTAAATGTTTTTTCTTTTTTTTTATTACAGTCATAAAACCATCAATAGGATTACATTTAACAGGGATTGCGGTACCAACGATTGCTGATGTCCGAGATTCTGTGTCGTTATCATGCAGTTATAATCTTGGTACAGATACATTGCATTCGGTTAAGTGGTATAAGGATGATAGAGAATTTTTTAGGTGAGATTTAAATTGAGATTTAATTTGATTTTTTTAATAAGAAAAATATTTTTATCATATAAAATGTAGAATGTGATCTTGAATGATTTTCATGAGAGCATTTCCATTTCTTACAAAGTTGGCTATTTTGGTAAAATATGCCATTTTCCAAAATTTTAAACGATTTCCCTCGGTTCCGAGCTGGTGGAAATTTTTTACGAAATTTTCGATTTTGGAAAATTCCACGATTTTCCGCGGTTCTGTGTGTTCACAGAAAACTCAGGGGGTTTTCCCCTGCCCAAAATGCCCCAAAATTTAAATATCTAGGAAAATCTCTTAAATTAACTAAAGGAAACTATCTAAAAAAATTTCTGTACAAAAATAAGCAGCATATCTTAAGATTCTATGTAAATTTTACATGGAGTTAATTCCCATTTCCACAATTTTTCTATTTTCCATAAAAAAAACATGATAAATTATTAGCAAAATTGATGTACAAATTCAATTTAAAATCAATTTTCTCACACATTCCATTGATTGAAATGCAAATTAACATTTTTTTTAAACTAGAAAATAAATATTCAAATTAGTTCATTTACCTTTTTGATTTTATCGTCAAATTATCACATCATCCAAAAAAAAATTTCTTCAACATTTTAATAAGTGAAGATCCACTTGAAAATCAAATTGTGTAGAAATTTTCGTCTAAATAAGCCCAATATTTTACGTTAAATGATAAAATTCAAGAAAAAAATTCAAAATACATAAATAAAATATAAATAAGAACGAACTCATATGCAAATGATTTTGGTAGTAAGTAAACCTTGAAGCAAAAAATTTGTATATAAATTCTTGTACAAATGAATGAATTTTATTATTATTATCATATTTTTTTACGAGAAACATGAAAAAAAATGTATGAATTTTACAAGATAAATAACGTATGAATAAAAATCATTCAAAGGGAAATGATTAGCCATTTCCCTGAGATTTACATTTTTTTTTTGTAAGTGAATAACTCTGAAGATTGCAATAAATTTTTACATGATTGGTGCATGCTTATGAATTTTTTTTTAAGGCACCATAAAATTTATGGAAAAGTAAAAATAAATATAAATCCTTTTCCCTTCAAATATTGTTCAGTTAAATTTACACATTTAAGTGCGTTTACTTTATCTAATTTCATATCATCTTCGTCTGACTTCACCCTGTCATGATATTGCTAGTGATATATTTTTTTTTGCTTGGTATTTCAATTCAATTGAATCTCGTTGAACTAGAAAAAGAAAAATAACTGTTAAAACATGGATAAAAATGAAATATTACGACGCACTTGAAAAACAAGTACAACGAGGGTACGTCAAACGATAAATAGACCTTAAAAAAAAAGGGTAAATCACATTATGATGCTTTTAAATCAAAAATATTTCACAACAAGTGTGTTAAGTGAGGCAACCCTTTCATGTCAATGTCAAAGCGACCTTAAATGATTTGAGTTATAACCATTTTTTTTCCTATTGGCTGCTTCACTTCAATTAGCCTTCATTTTTCATCATTTCATCGTTACATGTTCATTTTATCTCATGAGAAATGTAAAATTGGTAATTTTTTGTTTTTTTTTTTTTTATGTTCGTTTATTTAATGTTTTTTTGAGACAACGATAAATATTCTGCTTATTGAAAGATGAATGAATTAAATTATTGAGTGATAAAAATTGAAATAATACTTATATTTTTCCTTTTAAATTTGAATTGAATGCGAAATTTATCAAGCTTATCTGTGTAAAGCCGTGGACTCAAGGAGCATTAAAGATAAATAAAAAGAAGAAAACACTTAAATTTTATTTTATGGCTCTAAAGTGAGAGTGTGGTTTTCCTTGAATTAAGAATGTTTTTTTTGATTACTCAATGTCTTTTTAAGATGAGATATTTCGATTTTCTTTTCGTGATTCACAACTAAAATATTACTGAGGACTAAAGAATAGCTTACTCGAATTCACCACTTATTAAAGTTAAAAATTCGATTAGAAATAATTATTTTAGGGTTTTTAAAAGTTTTTTCAATTTTTTTTTATATATTTAGGTTTTTTTTTGTGTTTTTAGGTTTTAATTTTCTAATTGTCCTGTCTAAAAGCGTTCCATAGTTTCAAAGAGTTATCATTCAAAATGACACAAATAGATGGACAGAAATCAACAAAAAATATTGTGTTGAAATTTCCTACGAATTAGATTATTTTAAAGTCGACACCTTATTAAAGTTTTCCTATAAATTTCCCTTTTCTTAGGTTTGTTTCTAGTTTTTCATTTTCCACCATTTTGTCATGAACAATTGATATATCTCGAGAGCTGTTTATCTTACTTCAATTCAAACAAAAGAAAATTAATTTTTGTTTCCATTCATACGATGCATATCATGATTTTGTTTTTAAAACATCGTCGTTTTGATGTTTATAGTCTGACAAATATAAATTGAAATTTTTTCGCGTATGTACATACAGAAAATACGTACACAAAATTTCAATTTATATTTGTCAGACTATAACAGAAAAGCTCTCGAAATATATCCATTTTCTTCCAATTGTAACGATTTTCAATGTATCTTGTTGTCCAAACAGTTAGTTATATAATCCTGTGGTCCATGGTAGAAATGAGTGGTATCACAGTTTACCGTGTAGGTTTTTATACCAAAACGTCCCATATTACAAACGTTAAAATCGTTACTCCAGATAATAATGTCATTTTTCATTTGAGTTTTCACAAGGCCATTCACGATTTTATAAAGCAGTAAGCCGTCGGCTTCAAGACGCCTGAGACACAATGACTTCCAGCCTAGCATCTTCGTCGTCTATTGTAAGGAATCTGGAATTTCCTGAAAATTAAACGAGTTAGCAGTTTTTGCATTCTTTCAACCCTTTGATTGTTCAATTTATTGTAGGGTGACCAGATTAGACTGTCGTATTTCAATTGATTGCGCAAAAGTGTATGAAAGAGGTACACAATCATTTCGATTTTGCAGAAACTGCGAGAGATTCTAATGACAAATGAAAAAAAAATTATCAAAAATTAGATACAAAACAATAAACAGTGTAATTTTAAAGGAATTTTGTTAAAGGCGTCGCCTTAAAAATTTGTAGGAGCTTTTTTATCATAGGAAATTTTAATACGGTAAAACAAGCGCTAATAAATTAATTTAATTTTCATTGTGTACTCACCAAAGAAGCCTTTCAATATTTATTTTGTCTTAAAGTTTCAACTTCTCCTTAACCTGGTTTTTTTTTTCATTTTGTTTGTAAAAAAACATAAATTTCACAAAACATGACTCTTCAACTTGCTTATTTTCATCACGCTCTTGAAACAAAAACATACTTTTAAGAGTATTATTTTCACTGAAATACAAAATACAAAAATTATGAAACAAGAATCATAAGACAAAAAAATAAAAAAAAATAAGTATAAATGTCACTCAAGGGAAACTAAAAAGGATTATATTACATACATATTTGATGATTTTAATTCCCGTTAAAGTGGTTTGACGTCCTTTTATTATTATGAAATTTTTCTAATATTTACTTATAAAAGGAATGAACTTTCTACTTTTTTCTCATTTTATTTTATTTTACTTGGTACTCTTAAAATATTAATATCTTATTTTTTCCCCCCGTTCAATTTCATAGAATATAAATCATTTCAAGAGAACTTGAGTCAAATCACAATGATAAATGATCGATAACATGATATAAATTGTGTCACATATTGTTTATTTTTACACAATTTTCAACAATATATTTGTAAGGTATTATTAAAGAAAAAAAGCAAAACAAAGAGATAACATAAGTTTAACAGCTTTTCCATCATCATCACCATCGAGCTTGATCATCAATGTCATGTCATTTGTTCACTTTTATCATATTTAAAGGTGAACATTTCATATGCTCTTTTATTTTATCACTTATCTGTTCCATTTAAATGAAAATCACATTAGGCTGAGACTTAAAACACTCAATCCACCTAAAAATGTGTTTTCACGTGTTTGAACACTAATCATTTGGTTTTGTTTTCCCATTAAAATTTTCCATGTGACAAGATTGATGACTTTTTTGTGTGATTTTTTTGTTGTTGTTGTTTTGCATTAAAAAAACACACACACAAAAATTGTCAGAAAACAAAGGTTTTATAATTTTTCTCACTCATGTTCTTGTATTGTAAAAATTAGGTGACATGTGAAAATGACAGATTCTAATTCTTCTGGCCTTGAGTGCTGTGCTGTTGTGGTGTGTTGTTTTTCCTCTTTTTCTTTTAAACTTCTCTTGTACTGTTAAAATGAAAACAAGATCAAGTTGAAGTTTATCCTTGTTTTTGTTCTCTTTTTCTTCCTTTCATATACATAAAAAATAACTTAAAATATTGGTAAAAACTTGAAATATTTTCATTTTTGATAACAAAGTGATTTCATTATTAAACTTATTCTTCTTTGTTTTTTTTGTTTGGACTCATTGTTCTTTAAAAACCTGAATACCATTAAAATGGATACCAAAGACTTAATCAAATCTAGTCGTATAACTATAAGTTTTTCTCCTTTTTTTTCTCTTTATTATAAAGTCACAAGAGCATTGCTTATGTTCAAGGTAAACTGAAAGTTGTTCTTATGCGTTTCAGGGTACACACTCCTTTTATAAAATTTAAAATGTTTTTTTTTTGCATGAGATAATAATTTATTTCATATTTTTTTTTTTGCAATTTTGTACGAGGGATGTAGATGTGAAAAATGAAAAAAAATTGAATTATATTTAAAAATGAGCTGAAAATTAGATTTTGTGGTCGTTTTGATTCCTATTTTTTGAATTTAAATGTGTACATAAAGATTTTTAGAGATTTCATAAAGTAGGTTGTTGCTTTTATATTGATCTTGCGACATCGTTCAGCGTAATGAATTGAACCAAATTGAAACGATTACACCAAAATAATTTTTTGATTTTAATTTCTTTTCGAATTTTGCATTTTTTAAAATCATTTTTAAATTTTTTAATAAATAGATCTCAAAAATCAATTTTTATGGTTGCCTGGTCCAAATAAGTCACTTACTTTGTTCTGCAAAGTTATTGCTCGTAATTTAAACTACAATGTTTTCTTAGACCACTTTTTGGGTTTTCATACAAAAATATTGAGAAATCATCCAAAAACTGTTGAAATTAAGTTAGGAATTTTGGGAATGGCAAATACATGAAAAGTCGTATTTGAAATTCAAAATGATCAACTTTATTTGAACAGTTTTTGGATGATTTTTCAATATTTTTGTATGAAAACACAAAAAGTGGTCCAAGAAAACATTTTATATTATATTACAGACAGCAACTTTGCAGAACAAATTAAGGGAATTATTTGAACCAGAATACCATTTAAATTGATTTTTAGTGTTTCGTAAGTTGTCAAATACCATTAGTTTTGAGATTGGGCTCCAGAGCCCCCAAAGCCTGAAAAACCGTTAAAAACGGTTAAAATTTTAAAAAATGGATGATTTGTTTTTTTGGTTCGAAAAGTTTACTAAAATGAACTTTAACTCATTGGCTCTGAGTTTAGGCTCAAGAATTGGGCTCAGAAATCTTGCTCTGGGACGAGGCTCCAGAGCCTGAAAACGGTCAAAAGCCCAAAATGTTCGATTTTTTAAAAATTTTTTGATTTCGTGAAGAGCGGTTATTTTCAAAATATTTTTGAAACATTCAGCAATTTATTAATTTATAATTATAAAAATTTAAGTATATGCAATGGTTAGAATTTCCTTTTTTTTTTCTTTTTTGCGATTCAAAAAAAAAACTTCAAAAACGGTTTAAAAAATTTAAAAATCGGAAAAAACGTTTTTGGGGTTTTCAATCCACGAGATCCAATCCAACGCGATATCCGTAGCATTTTCAACATACAATGAATCGCCAAACTTTTATCCCACTTAACTCATTTTGACTAAATATGAATTTACAAGTATGAATATAAATTTGAAAAATAACACTTTCATATCAAATAAATCCTAAATATCTTGAAGCCAATGCACGCCTTTTAAAATACATATAAATTGAAAACAAATTTCACGCAGTATAACAAAAAAAAAAGAAATCGTTTATCTATAAATTTTAATCATAATTATTATTCATCATTATTGAATTCCCCTTTTAGCATAAACACAAACAAACATAAATAATCAGACAAATCATCAACCCCAAAAGCAATGACACTCATAAAACCTTCCTCTCATTTATACATTCACATAGTTAAATCGCATTAAAGCCTTTTTATACCATGTCATTATCGTTATAATCAATTTACAATTTACACACACACACACTCAATCATTAAAATATATTTATTTCACTACCCATCCTATGCCTTTCCTTTTTATTATTATTATTATATTTCCATTATATTTTGAAATGATAATTTGCTGGTATAATAAAATCAGATAAACAGTGAATACACAAATAATCATATGAAATATATAATAAAATGAAATGAAATAAAAAATAAGAGTGAGTTTAAATGTGATACTGAACAGGTGTAAGTTTATTTAGTATAAATACATATATAAAATTTTGTAGAGTAATCGTAATAATCATCATAATTAAAGTCGTTTTAATGTTACGTTGGTGTGTGCGTGTGTGTGTGTAGGTGCGTGTTTTTAATGTGATCTGTTTAGAATAAGGAGGGTGTTAAATTTTACACAATATAATCAGTAATAGCATGTGTTTATTTTATTCTTTGAAAATCTTAATTTAACAGTCAATAAAGGTGAGGTAATTAATTTTTTATATGAAGTGCGAAAATTGAATAAAAATAATCAAAATTATGCTAAAAAAGTATTTAAAAAATTTTGAAAGACGAATTTTAACATTTTGAAGTTAATCTACCACAAATTCATTGATAACTTTTCGCCGTTAAACAAAACTGGAAAAAAATGTACAAACAACCATCATGATGAATTTTCATGTTTCATTACCCGATTAAAAACATTCAATGTATGGTCCAGCAACAATGCCGACAATATGTCTTTTCATCAGTAACTGCATTGTTTGTCATATGTATGTAAAAAAAAAATGTAATTAATATTGTTCAAACACTCTCAACATGATGCCCTTTTATATGCAATTTTGCTTCCATTTCACAATGATGCAAAATAGTTTCAAGTTGGAAAATTCTCTGTTGGTTTTCTGTAACAATCTCATTTATTTCGCATGAGGTGAAATTTCACTGGACAATGTTGCATATGCAAAATGAAATGAAATGGTAAAAATAACTGCGGAAAATGTCACAAATGCAAATATCATGCGGTTTTATTCCATTGCATATGTTTGTGTGTGAGCATTTAAAAGACAAATGAATATGATAAATAATTCTAATTCCCTTTTGTTCCTGCTACAATGTTACTCATGATAATTTTTTTTTTCGATTTTTTTTTGCAGATACGCACCATATCAAGAACAACAAGTAATGGTATTTTCAGCTGCTGGTGTTCATATGACAAAAGAACCATATGATCCATACGATTGTGGCCGAACGAAATGTCGTATAACATTAGATAATTTAAGTGTCAGTTCAACAGGCACCTACAAGTGTGAAGTGTCTGGGGACGCACCAACATTTCCAATTGTATATGAAGCATCAAATATGACAGTAATCGGTAAGTTTATTGCACCATTGATTACACAATATTTTAAATTTGTCTCATATTGTTAATGAATGATCGCAGCATTACCACGAAATGATCCTGTGATTAGTGGGCTTGGGTATCGTTATGAAATTGGAGATTTTGTTGTAGCTAATTGTACATCAGATACATCATTTCCACCGGCAATGCTGGCATGGTATATCAATGATATCAAGGTAAGTGTTGGCTTCATGACCGAAATCCGATTGAGTTTTCATTCAAAGTGCTTTTTCTCCGATTCAATTTAAGGCATATTTTGATGGTTTAAGTTCAAAAACCCTTTGTTAAAATTGAAATTGTGGAGCTGGAATTTTCATAAACCGCAGAATGTTCAAAATCGCGGACAGCCCCAGAAATCGCAAAAGAATAGAGTAGTTTGAAAAATCAAAATCTTTCTGAAACCACAGAATGTCCAAAATCGTGGACGGTTTCCTCGATTTTTGAAGATTTCTCGACTATTAAATATTCCATGTTTCTCATTATCGCGTTTTTGGTAATTTACCACGTTTTTCGTAAAAATTTAGCAAATCTTAATTAAAAAAAATGCGTTTTTTGAACTCAAATCTTCAAAATATGCTTTAAATTTGATTCAAATTTGACGCCGTAAGCGTCGTGTTGTGATATCTAGTCATTTAAAATTAACAGTGAAATGAGAATTTTATTGAATTAAATCTGTCAACCACACAATGATGACTATGAATTTTTCATCGTTTACCAAAAACGAAAATCATGAAAATTGAATTTAAAACAAACCTAATGAAACGCCTTCGCTTAACAGATGTTTCATTGCTAGAAAATCGCTATTTGTGTAGGAATCTTTTGGGTGGCCTTGAAATATTTTTGTAAATATCTTAAAATGTTATGTCAAAATTTAATCAACATATGATAAGAATATTTTCCATCTTAATACCCCTTGAGGTAATCTTAGAAACAATACCAAATGTCTCTAAAAATATAGAAAGGAAGAAAATATTTCAAGTGTTCTCGTAGCTATTTACTTATGTTTTTCCGTTTTTCCTTGAAATTAAAGAAAATTACGGTCCCATTTTATGCTACATCAATCCCAAATCAATTTGAAATATTTAACTGGTACTCAGAAATTTATTTAAAGGTATCATAACAATGAAAAAAAAGGGAAAACTGATTATTTTTATATATAGAACAAATTACTAGAAAATGAGCACACAAGACATACAAAAAAAAAAGCAAAAAGGTTAATTATTTGACATTTTTGTCATCTACATTACAACAATAAGATTGGGTTTGATTGTTCTTAATCAATTTATGGACTTGTAAAAGACTTGTAAGAGAGATCTATTACAAAATCATAAGAAGGGACACGTTATATCAATGAAATTGATTCAAAAAAGGGTTAAAGTTGTTTCAAGTCTCTTTTAACAGGTTTGAAAATCATCCTTATATTGAGTGAATAAGTGTATCAACCGAAAAAATTCAAATAAAAGGAAAAATAAAATTTAAATTTTAAATTTTCCAGGTTCCACATGAATGGACACAACCCCAACGTGAACAAATCTCAATCACTGATGGCTTTCGTCTATTTTCACGTAGTTTAGAACTTCGATTTCGTCTTCATCGCAATATTTTTGGCGATAATAATTCTCGAATCAAATTGAGGTGCGTCGCCCATATTCGTGAAGTGCCAAAAGCAATTAGGGAGTCTGTCGCAACAATTCATGTCCCATCAATGGACGAGTTGACAAATCAAAAATTGATCACATGGAGTACGGCAGGTAAGAAAAAAATTATGTCTTCACATGAAACATTATTTCATGAAAATATCAACAAAAACTACTTTACTCGTTTACTTTAAAAAGGAAACTCATTTATTATAACTCAACTATCATAAATTATGTTATATTTGCTATAAAAATCTTGCACTTTTAATAAGAAAAATTTTCTTTGGATCTCAATGAACTTTCATATAAACGTAAAACAAAGGCGTAAAATTGTAAATCAAGGAAATGTGATTTCATTTTACAGTTTTTTTTTATTATTATTTTATTTTATTGCTTCCCAACATACAGAGTATGTGTGTGTGTGTGACTCACATAAATATTATTGCTTTTTTTAAACAGAAAAATAAAATAAAAAGAATTCAAAGGAACTTTCAAATAGAGTTGTAAAGAAAAATTTATTTAACAAAGTCATTGCAATAATTTTTAGTTTAACTTTTATTACTTATTAAGAAGGCACTAACTTTTATCTTTTATAATGTAAAAATATTGGAAATGTATTAAGGTTGTATCATCTTCAAGTGGTTGAAAGTTAAACATTTAATTTTTAAAGATGAGAGAAAATAAAGTGCTTTATCGATTTTTTTTTATGTTGCTGTCTCATTCTAAACGCTTACAATTTTGTTTTTTCTTTTGTTAAAGCTTAAATTAAAAGGAAGATAATATGATTTTTTTTCTTGCTTTGAATCGTCTGTGGTATTCTTACTTTTCAAAATAATTTAAATTTCTTCAATTCACATGCATTTATCTAAATTCTTTAGAAATTATTTTATGTCTGTCATAATTGAAATGAAATGAAAACCTCAAACATAGCACACATACAAAATTTCCTTTTAAATAAATCGTTTTGCTCATTATTAAAACAGGTTTCATTCTCAGTCATATGAAATTTAATTTAAAATAGAATAATTGTAGTAATTCGGAGTAATTTTGAAATTCTATTTTCACAAAAATGTTAATGCTACGATTTTATAACATTAAAAACTTTTGATTCACCTTTTGTGACATGTAATCATGTGTTTTTGAAATTTGCTTTTCTGTATACAAACTTTGATTTTGTGTTGTGTCAACATTTTTTGGTAAAATTGCAAAAATTCAAGGAATTTTAATTTTAACTTCGCATTTATATCCCTTTACTTCCAAAGAATACAAATTTTGGTATGTTTAAGAGCTTAAATGTTGCGGTAAAGATTTTTCGCATCTTCATAAATTTTCTTTTAAAATCATGAAAATATACGTGGAGCTCCGTAGACTTCCATACAAACCCCCACATTTTGAGTTTAATGTACACTGAACAGGAAAGGGATAAATATTTCCCTTAAATCATTTACTGTGAAAAAACAAAAGTAAATTAATTAATTTTCATATCATTATTTTACATTTAAATGAAACAAAATTTTAACATTTCAAATTTATTTTCCAGCCACCAAAAATACTGTTGACAAAAACTACTTATGTCATTTCATCATGTTGCTACTTGGATTTTGTTGTTACTTTGTATCAACAACATCAGCATCATGATATTTCTGATTCGAAAAATATTAATAAAAAATAAAATGTTTTTTGTACAAAGAGTAGCTAAAAAAATCATTTAAAAAGGTAAGTTTTTATTCAAAAGGAAAAAAAATTGCACGCAAATGTGAAATTAAATTAAAAAATAATTATTAAATATTAATATTTATATCAGACTGCACATAAAAAAAAATAATAATAATAATGTTATAATAAAAAAAATTGTAAATTTAATATGAGAAAATAATTGTCCGATGTTAAACAGAAAAAAAAAGAAAAAAATATATCATAGCAATGAAAATTAGTTTTAATTAATTTAAAAAAATGAAAATTAATTAAATGAAAACATTTAAAATTTAATATAAATAAGTGATAAATTTTAAAGAAATATAAGCATTTATATAAATAAATGACATGTAATAATAATCAAAAATTGTGTAAATTTTTATCAAATATTGTTGTTTTAATATGCAAAAAAATTTAATTAAGAAAGATATTTTAATAACGTTTCATATTTATTTAAAATCAAATAAACCGCGTCAATATAATTAACTTTTAACTTGTATGAAACAAAAAAAGTGTAAATATTGTTAAAAAAAAATTGAAATTTTTATATAAAAAAAAACTACAGGGTGTTTTTAAACCCCAAATTTGCTCTTGATTACACTATTATGCACTTTGTTGCTCCAGATTTTTACTCTTTTATACTCTTTATTACATTTGCATACACCTAAGCTTTCTTTTTTACACTTTGATGCAGTTTCGTACTCTTTTATGCTCTCCAAACACTGTCTTTTGCAATCTCTTGCACTATTGATTGAGTTCTCATGCCTGGAAATACATTTTTATTCATTCATTTTTCATTTTTTTAAATAAGCATTTTTACTGCAACAGGATTTGTTTTGACATTTGAAGAGTGAGCGTACAAACCCTCGAACAAGCAAAAGAACACACACACTACTCTTGGTGTCGATGATTAAGCTGTTCAATGCACTTTCCACTCCAAGAGCAATATCCTTATTTAAGTCGAGTGTTTGAGACTCGCCAAGAATAAGGTCTCTCTGCAGATGTTCTTGAATGCGCTGTAGTTTTTAAATTGCCTCTCTACTGTTTTTATTTGATTTTCTAAATACACTTGCATATTCCTTAATTCTTTCTTCAATATTTTCTGTAAACCCCACGTTATATAATTAATATTATAATAATTAATAGTACAAAAGAGTAAAAATTAGGAGCAACAAAGTGCATAAAAGTGTAATCAAGAGTAAAATTGGGGTTCAAAAACACTCTGTATTAGGTTTTTTTTTAAATTACAATTGATTTATAAAAAAAAAAACAAACTTACATTAATGAACAAGGTTTTTTTTTATTTTTTAAAATTATTTTATATTTTTAAGTAAAAAAAAATATATAAATATGTAAGAACGATGATTAAATTTGTATTATGAAGAAACACACACACAAATACATAATATATTTTAATTCAAAAAATGATTTCCTTTGGAATTTATTTCAACAGATTTCAATTAATGAAGGCTCTACTTATAAAGTCATACAATTACATTTTTATTGAATATCAGTTCAAATGAGAGTGTTTTTTTCAAAAATTCAGTTACTAAATTAAAACCTCTCATGATTCTGGTCAGAGGTTCATTAAAAGTGTAGATTCTTCTATGCGATGGCTCAATAAAAAAGCGATTGTTTCTCGTGTTTCGTACTGGGCAGTTGAAATTCAATGTGGCGAGATTATCAGGACAGTCCAGTCCAGTCACTTTGCATTTGTGCATGCTAAATTCGAGTCCCATGCTGAATTAACAACTAGAATTTATAACCATAGCTGTGTAATGATTTCATAACAAAAGATATTACAGATTAATCTCAGTTTAGCGAGCACTCTGATGCCCATATGATTAAACAACTTCAAAAATCACCAAAACAAAGGAATGGTTCTCTAAAAATAAAATTTTCACTTATTTCCATGACCTCATATCGGTAATTTCAATTCAATATTGGTTGGTAGTTTAACAGTAAAAAATAACAAGAAAATTTAATTAATTTTATCAAAACACTTTAGCCTACAACTTCTTGTTTATCTTAATTTCATACCATTTAAAATATCTCTCATCATTTTAATTATTATCGCATCTTCTTTTGTTTCCATCCAACTTACCTTCAAACTAAACTCATTTTAACGTTACTACTTTAGATCAGTTGGGTGGATATTTTCTTACTTTTAATACAAACATTATAATAATAAATATAATAAAAATTGGACCCAGATTAAACAATGAATAAAAATAATAATAAGAAGGTAAGCAATTTTACGCAATGCGATTAAAAATGATAAAAGAAAAATATATAGAAAAAAAACGAGGAGCGGAACGAAAGACTTTGAAAATAAAAATAAGATAATCAAATGATGAAATAAGATTAAGAAATTTGTTGTTTTTTTTTCTTAATTTTAATGCTTTTGAAAGGAAAAATACCATTAAATTTGACACCCTTTTTCGATGCTTCGAGGCAAGGCTAAAAAATTATTTTTATAAAAGGAGTCTTATTTGAAATTAAAAATAAGCGAAAAAATTATCAAAAAAAGGTTGTTTTTTAATAGTAAAAAAGGTTTAAAAGTTTTTTCTTGGTAATAATTGTATTTTAAATTATTCAGTTATATAAAAAAGCGTATACAAAAAAATAAAAATAATAATCATCATCATCGTATCAAAAGACTTTTCTCCTTATTTTTCTTCTAGAATTATTCATTTTGTCCAAAGATGCTCTAGATTATATTTCCAATTCACGTGTCGTATGAAACGAAAAAAATTGTACATAAAATATAAAAAAAGCAATAATAAAACTTTGGAATGGGACACATCACGTAACTCTAAAAACTTAATAATGATATAATAATAGAGTCGTCTTTCTTTCACTGCTGATTCTGCGACATCTGATTTTCTTTTTATAATATTAAATTTATTTTTGTCTCATACGAGATGATCACATTTCAAATAAAAATGAAAGTTATAAGAAGCAGATTATAATCGGAGAATTTTTCTTTAAAATTTATATGAAAATTTTTGATTACTGAACTTCTTTCGAATAAGGTTCAAGCAAACTTACATTTGAAATTTAATTTATTTCTTTATATTTTTGTTCTACAATGAAAATTATTTACTTTTTTTTACTGTAAAATCAATATTTTATTTTCTCATTTTAGTTTAAAGAAAAAAAAAATATTCTCTAATCTAAAAGAAAATTCTTATTTACAAGCCTTGGGCTGAGCACGTCGTCTTTACTTTACTATTTCTAGCATGAAAGATCATGATGATGATGATGTGATAATAATCATTTTTATTTTAAGTAGTAATACAGTATTTCATGACAATATGAATAAAATGAAGAAAAAAGGCTATTTTGGTGAGTACGTGATGTTTTATTTTCTGTTTTTTACTATTTTTATGAAATAAAACTGAAACGAATTGTTACAGAGATAAGAAAGTGTATCAAAATCTAAAGTAAATGTGATTTTTAGCCTTTGTATAATAAAATATGATAAAGATGTAAAAAAAATGGTTTAAGGCGATGCAAGGATATTTTTATATAAAATTTTATATCATTAAATAGTGTTTTTATAAAAATTTGAAATAAAATTAACCGAAATTTCTTTCATTTTGTGGTTACTTTAAAGATATGTCGATATAAAAAAATGAGAAATTTTAACCTCTGGGCGGTTCATCCTTATTGAACTTGATCATATGGGCTTGGAAATTGTTGAAATTTTTTAAAAAATCATCCATTTTGGAAAAAGAAATCTGTAATGTTAAGAAAATTTTGAACTTGTTGGAATATTTAAAAAAACGGCCATTTTAAATAAATCTTGCCTTGCATGTTAAAAATGATAAATTCCAAATTGACTATAAATTGTGCGAATCTTTTAAATCATGTTTCAAATAGCAATATATTGACACTTATATGGGTACCGAGGCATAAAGATATACAGGAGCAAATAAGAAATTAATTAGGCCAGAACCTTTCTTTAGTATACCACTGAAGATCTTCAAATTAGAAAATAAAACCTGGGTAAAATGATTTTTGGGAGAACTCAAACAATGCTAGAGAAGAAAAATTACTCATCAGAAACCATTGTAAGAACAATACAATCAAACTACTGAACCTCGAAAGAGAATACATTCAAGTGATCACCGCTTTTTTAACTGGACATGGTGCTTTCAAATACAGATTAAAATAGATGAGGCTATGATGACATGTGTAGACTGTGTGATAACGAAGAAGAAACAGCAGAACACCTCCTTTGTCGATGTAATACATTTGCAATAACTAGGTTGAGAAATTTGGGATGGGCCTTTCCAAGATCAAATTTTAACAAAAGATACAATTTAGAAGATATGTGTAAAGTAATAAAAAAAATTAACGCTGAGTTAAACGAAACTGTAATTATAAGCTAATTAACGTTTTAGGAGCATGTACTACTACAATAATCCAATTGTGGCTTCAGTAAGAAAAATTACTCACACCCTGAATCTATCTAGCTATCTAAGGACATTTTTACCAAATCAAAGCTTAAAGTCCATATGTTTATGTTTTACCTTGTAAGATTTTTTTTGGAAGCAGCGATCAATATACAATATATTCACAAAATATATCATTACGTTAAATGTTGACATCTGAAAAATGATCTTAATCATATTGTGAAACCATTTCACATCAACTTATTCATATAATTTCAAGACAAATTACTAAATATCATTTAAAATATGTTTCAGCTTTTATGAATCATAATACTTGGCTTGGCATTGCATTATCATCATCACTTTACCTCAACAAAGACTTTCATAAACATAATTTAATATCATCCTTATTATTGCCATGCAACAACAAGCTTTATATTATTATTTTCATTTTTTTTTAATTTTTTATGTTATAAAGCAATTCTCATATTTTTCATATTATTTCCTATTAAAAACTCATTTCATAAAAAGACTACAACTGAAACGACGAAATAACCCATGCATCATATGCTTTTATTATTATGATGATAATCATTATTATGGTGAAACACTGTAAAATGTATTTAACACATAAACAGATAAAATAGATGGAACACGGTAATATTACTTTATAATAATAATTTTTTTTTAACTGTTTGATTATTATTTTTATTATTATTATGTTTTTCTTTATCATTCTTTTAAAGTAAGTAATTTTATTTCACATTTTTGTTCTTTATTTAGACCATTTAAAGGTCACTTACAACAATGAATTGGTTTATAAAGAAAATTTATAAAAATATAAAAACTATTTTAAAATAAATGGAATAATCCTCGGGATCAGATGTTTAGTTTTTATATTTAAGTGCTTATCCTATAATATGATATTATATAAAGACATAATATCATGAGCTAAAAATAGTTATAATAATACTAAATAAATGTAAAAGAAAAATGTCGCAGGTGTGTAACAGTTTTAGTCATTGAGAAGTTATTATTATTATTATTAGAAAAGTAAGTGGGACAATGAAATGAAGAAGAACAAGTAATTAAATGGTTTTTTGAAAAATTAATTAATTCGGGAATTATATTAAAATTATTTGAAGGTGAGTTTTTGTTTAAAATTTTATAGAATAACCAGTCGTCTCCATTATTTTTATTTTTTTCGGAAATTCCGAATTTACATTCAAAGAAAGAAAATGTCTAATTCGAACCTGGAAATGAAATTAATTTTCTCCAGGACCTAAGACTTCACCGTTTATAACTACAAAATATCTGGGTTGATAGTGAATCAAGTAAGCTTAATTAAAGATCTCGTAGTCTGGCTTGATACCACGCTTCCTTTAAGCAGCACACTGATATCGTCATTAGTAGATTTGGGTTGGCGAAGCTTTCAACTCGCTGAATATACACACAGGTTGAATTTACTTGAAATGATGGCAATTCGAGACCGACAAAGATTGAACTGCTGTTCGTTCGTTTATGATGTCAGAATTAACTCTTATCAATTAACAAAAAGTATTTAAATTGAAGATAGTAATCATCACCTGAGGAAGCAACGAATTCTACAGTACTCCAACTATAGAATAAGATCTAGATATAAGTAAATTCATTAGTCACTAATAAGCTCCTGGGCGAATCTTTCAGGGTGCAGTTAGTTGACTGTAGTCTTTATTTGACGAAAGATAAATAAAGTAAGTAAAATCGACACAAATACACTTAAAATGGGACAGTGCAGATCGCAATCAAGTTCATCAATTCAGATGACTTAAAATACTTCGATCAACACTTATCAGCACCTTAACTGTTTAATCAATCTATTTCAAAGAAGTAACTGATATGATGACATAATAAACAACCCTCATTAACATACTAAAGCATAATAGCTAAAAATTAATGCAAACACGTATCAAACGTGTATAATCACAATCACGAAAAAAAAATCAAGGTAAAGTATATCAAACTAGTTCTCATCTCATCTTCTAAAATAAAGCCCACACACACACACACACACAAAAGCATAGAATAACAAAGAAAAACATCAAGAAACATGGTAAATAACGTAAAATAGAAAATGAATTGATTATAAGCAAAAGAGTAAATATCAAAGATTTACATCAAAGTTTTCCTGTGTTTTCCATTGAATGAGTTAAGTAAGTGAATGAGTGTTTTTACAAGTATAAATGTAATAACTTCCTCTTATTTTAACTTGAAGACGCACAAAATTAACATACATTTATACAAGATTCAAAGTAAAATGTTGATACGTGTCACAATACAATACACCATGACAGTGTGTAACGCAAAATGTAAATAAAGAAGATACATGAAATTGAATTCGAAACATAATAAATATAAATGTGAGATAACGCGATCTTTGATTAAAATCATTATAACAAATTCAAAGTAAAGTTTTTACCAATATTTCCTGTATATCGTTTTTCACGTGTTTGTTTAAGATTTTAATGAACATGTTCACTTGCTACGTGATACATAAAAATTGATTTTATTTAATTTTGTGAGGTTTTTCCTTGATATTGTAAAAGTTTTCTAATTATTTTGCACCATTAACGATTATTATTGAGATGACGATCCCTTTCATATACCAACGAATTAAATGTAACTTTTGATTAAGACATTTTATCGGAGCAACGTTAAAATTTCATATATGGAAGAAGGGATCTCAAGAGAAATTAAGTGTATTGCTTTTTGTTATTTGACTCTTTTTTTTTGACTTGTCTTGTACATATCCAAACAAGACACATCCAATTTAAATACATGAGTTTTTGAAAATAAACACACAAAATGAAACAAACAAAGTTGCATCTTCTTCATTTTGTTTCTTCTCCGTCTTGATTAGGACTGCACGTTAGTTAACTCGGTATGTGTTGTTATTGTTGTTGTTAGGTTTGAAAGCAAAATTTTTGGTCTTCATTTAATATAAATACAGGCAAACAATGCAATTTTGTTTTGTTTAATTCCCCATGTGATATGGTTTTATCTACATACACTTGTTTGTTTTCATAACAAAGAATATTAATGCTAATGGTTCAATAGAAAGAAAATGTACTTTATGTTAGAAAGTTATCTCATAAATGCAGTATTATAGCTACTTGAGACTATTTGAGGTGAATTAAGGGAGATAAAGGAGATAATTTACTAATATTTGAATATTAAAACCTTATTAGAAGGGAAATGATTTTCTATTAATTTTTTTTGAGGTGTAGAAAGTAGAAAAGTTTTGCTGCATAACTTTAGTGAACTTATCTAAAATCAAATTTTTACGATACACTGCAAATATAGATATCATTTGAAAAAAAATAAATTGATAGAGAATGATTAATGTAGATTCTGAGAAGAGAACTATGAAACTGCAGAACATCTTTTATGTGATTGCGAAAGACTAGAGGTTAACGCACGCTTCAGGCAAAGTATAAGAGTTACAACAAATTTGTATGTCTATAGATAGCAGAAAAAGTATAGCGCGCTCTGTACGTAAATTATAAGGAGTTATACCATGCATAAAGTAGTAGTAAAGTGTTTAAGCATTTTGGAAACTCATGTCCAGATCCTCAAGATTCTGAAGGTTATCGAATTAAATTGCTTTTGTAATTAATGAAAGATTTGAGAATTTTTTATGAATAAGCAGGATTACACTGGTCAAATCCCGCGGTTATACGCGCCCTTTACGAATTTTATTATTTTTACAGTATCCTCAATATGACCCATAGGGCCCGCGGAGAAGCCTTTTTCATATCTATCTATCTATGGATGCTCACCATCACTAAGGCTTAAATGGGTCAAACAGATATACCAACACTTAACGATGTGTTGTGAGTAATCACCTATGTGAATTACAATAAGCCAACTCTTGAAGACAAGAACGCAAATAGTTGATCAGATCCTAAGATTGTGAAACCTCTTTTAAGAATATCAGATCAGATCAAATTCATGGAGCGGTTTTAAGCCTGCTCTCGAGCCCAATGTACGCATCCTGTTTTAATCATCAGAGGGTCTTCCCTTCTGTCATCCCAAGCCGTCATCGCGTCACCTTCTATATCTACTAGCCTTCAACTCTAACTGAGTAGTCGGAATAAGTAACATTTGAGATTGTAAAGTTTCATTTGTTTTACATCAGTGAAGTTGAAATACTGGATCTTAGAAAAAATCACATGTTAACTAAATTGGCGTTTACTTGATTGTCTTCGGTAAATGTCTCGAATCCGGGGTGGATTCAGGTCTGTCATCGTTCATATTGCAGTTATTCATACATTTTTTTTGACCCACACCATCATTGATCAAAATTAAACTATGATAATGACCGAAGAAAATTAACTTGATTATGTCATTTTGATATTAAACCGTGTTAATTTATAATTCAATTAACGGTAATCGATTAACTCAATTATTTTTGAGACTCATATTGAAATGATATAAATACAAATGGATTGAATATTTTGTGATCAGTGATCAAAAATTCCTTAAAAACTTAATTGAAATGAAGTTCCTAGCTTCTTTTTTTCCATTTTTAATAAATTTAATAGTACAAATATCATCAGCCCATCACTATCCAACATATGACTGTATCGAACCATCACCCACTTCCGGCCAATGTGAAATAAGAGATTTTCATATTACAAGAGAAGCATTTGATTGGACTCCAATTGCTTCAAATCCAAATAACATCTATCAAATTATTTGTGTGAATTGTGTTATTCCAGTAGTGACAAAACGCATTTGTGAGGCTTTACCACAATTAACGTACTTTAAATTTAATTACGTTCAATTGAGACAGATAATCCAACATTCATTCCATTCGTGTCATTTTTTAACAATTCTAGAATTGAAAGGAAATGTCATACAAAATCTTAACAGAGACATGTTCAGAAATTTAAGACACTTACAAACACTGGATTTAAGTCAAAATCAAATCAAATATTTGGATGCTGATTTGCTTACATACCTACCCAATTTACAAAAACTCATTCTTTCAAGTAATAAAATTGAGTACATTCCGTCTGTGATGTTCACTTATGCTAGACAACTTCGTGAATTGTTAATCGGAGACAACCCCATAAGAGTATTGGATGACATTTTATTTCAGAATTGTCCTGAATTGGTTAAATTGAATTTTCAAAACTGTGAATTGGTGAAATTCTCATCAAATGTCATAAAATCAAATAAAAAATTGGAATATTTAGGCCTTTGGTCAAATAATTTGATTGACATTGATGAGGTTAAAATAGTTAATTATTTGAAAAATTTGGTGCGATTTGATTTGGATGACAATGAAATTGCATGTACAAGAGTTGAAGCAATTCACAAATATCTTGAGGCGCAACATATACGATATGAATACAGCAACAAAACTAGGCAACGTAATTTTCGAGTACGGACTGTACTGGGAAATCTTAAGTGTGTTCCATTTAAAACATGGACTGATCGTCATTGTAATTTAAATCCAAGTATTTTTGCAACTAGGGAAAAATTGATGCAATTGAATAGGATTGTACGTGAAATGACGGAAGAATTTAATAAAATTGAGTAAAATTCAATTATTTTTGTTTTTTATTCAGCAATGGACGACGATTTTTCGCTCATTTTCTCATTTAAACGTAAATTCACAGTCATCATTTTCATAATATTGCATTTCCTGTACATTTTAATGAGCACATAAACTTCAGTTTCTTGGTATTTTTCCAAGACGAAAAGCAAATCGCATAAAATCACCCAAATAATTTTGATGCAACATAATGACCTGGCAAATATTTTTTTTTTCAAAATAATCATATTCAAATAATATGAAAAGAAAATCAAACTGTGTAGAACCACAAAACATTTACTTAAAAAAAATATATGATTACACTACAGAATTTCTTATTTGAAATGCACACACACACACACATAAACATTCTAACAGGACATTTCCCAGATAAATATTTTGCTTTTTCCTTTTGAATGAATTTTATTTTATTTTATTTCATTTTTTTTTTGTTGCTTTTACTGTTTTATACATTTAAATTGTCTTCGTTGTCATCGTAATCTTCAGTCATGCATATGACATTTTATTTGAAAAACTATCGTTTTGTGGTCTTTGGTCAGATATTTTTACTATTCATAGGTCAGTTAGCATGAATCATATTAGAGTTTTATATAAAAATTTATATAACATCGTAATGCATTCAAAAGAAATTCTGTACTGCATTTTTTTTCTAAACATTTTTGAGTCAAACATTTATCATGGAAAAACTAATACAAAAAGGAGTTTTTTTTTTCAAAAGCTTATTATTATTCCTGTTTTTTCTTAGAGATTTTTTGTTTTATTTTTTTATATTTTAACGTTACCATAACCACAACTACAATGTGTTGGGCAATGTTTTATGGGAAACAACATGGTAAAATGTCTTTTTTGCTGTGTATGTCTGATTCTTTTTTCGGGTCAGTGATTGTTGAAATGTGGCAAATGTATATTTTTTTTAAATTTATTTTTTTTTTCCTTTTGCACAATTTTATTTTTGCAAAATTTTATCATTTAAAAGTCTTTGAAAGTGCATTTAAGTGAAATTAACCCTTTATTAACTCTTTTTTCCTTGTTTTGCATATAATTGTTAAATGGTGATATGTGGCCAGAACTGAAATCAGCCTGAATTAAAAGGAAAAGTAAATGCATTGAAATATGAAAAACTTTAAAGTGGTCCTCATTCAGTTCATTTTAGTAGTTCGAATTCGGCCATTTTGAAAAATTCGACTTTTTGGTAAAATTTAAACATTAGCAAAATTTCGATCATTTAAGAAAATTCATCCATTTCGGCAAATTCCGTGATTCTTGAAAATTTCGTCATTTTAGAAATTTCTTTGTGTCTGGAAAAATCCTTCACTTTATAAAGTCTGTCATATTAAAAGAATCGGCGGTTTTTGAAAATTTTAGCCAATTTGAAAATTTTTACGGTATTTCGAAAATTCCGTGATTTTTAAAAAAATAGTCTGTCATATTGAAAAATTCCACCAAAAATTTTCTGACGTTGAAGTGCCAGCTATTTTGTTGATACAGACGAACGAACAAATCATACAGAAATATCTCAAAAATGTCTATCATGCTTCTTAACAATACCCATAAGCGCATTTTCATAGACTGAATTCAAAAAGTTATTTATTATTTAAAAATTGATGATTTTTTATAACAATTTCATGTAAACAGATTTAAAATGAAAAATTTTACAATGAAAAAAATCAACAAAGAAAGACCAACTCAAAAGCGCATTTTCTGCTCAATTAGCTTGTAACATTAGCTGATAGTATCAAAGAAATCGGAAGATTGTAGTAAAAAAATAAACTAAACGAAAAAATCATTTTAAAGCATTTTCAACAATTTTCAATGAATTTCAAATTGACCTATCCTAATTTCTAATATGAAGTTATAGTCTAATAACTTAAAGGGAAATAAAAAAAAAGAAATAAGAAAAATAGAAGACAAAAAATAAATAAATTATCTTTTGAGAAAAAATAATGGAAATTTTTATAAATGTATATATTTTTTATCCAAAATGAAAAAAAAAATGTATTCTAATCATGTAGTTCATTTTTGAGACTAACCTTTGACTTTTGTTCCTTTTATATAAAATATTATGAAATTACGATCCAATCATAAATAAATACAAAAAAAATTAATGGAATTTGAAGGAATCGTCTCAATTCTATTGAGATTATTGTCGATTTGGCCATTACTAATTTAAATTTAACCTGAAATATCAAATCTAATGTGAAACTTGTACATTTTTTTAATCAAGTTGCATAAAAAAAAATGAAAATGCACTTTGTGTGAAATTTAAAATAAATTTTTCAAAATTTTTTTATTAAATAAAAGATATTAACAAAAAAAGGAACTCTTTGAATAAATTTACGTTTAACATGAGCATAAATTTGTGGATAAAAAAAGTTCCATTTTTTTTACCTTTTATTCATACACGGAAGAGGACACAAAATTTGATAATAAAATTCATGAGTCATGACTTCAATTATGTTTTTTTGTCTGACCCTTTCATCCAAACGACACATGAGAGTACATCTTTATTAATGATCGATGACGCCAAATGTATAATTTAGAAACTTGTTCACAATAAAAAAAAGGAATATAAGAGAAAAAAGCTAATCAATTATTTCCAAACAATTTCATGCAATTTATGTACTGACGAGAAAAAAAAACTGAAAATAGAAGATATGTCACCCGTTTTTATTAAAGATTTTTATATTTTCATCTGATTCTGTCCCGAACAAATCATGTCTAGTAATTTGAATGAGTTGTGACAAGGAAATATTTTGAGATTTATATTAAAATTCAAAAAAAAAAAATAAAATGGAGACGCCTGGTCATTTATAAAATTTTCATAATCTTTTCATCTTAACCACAGAAAATGTTCATTTCATTTAACATGACGTCTCATCATTAATCAATTCAATGCTGGTTCATGAGAAAAATGCTACTTAAACATGCAACAAAATATAAATGTTTCAAAAAAGGGAGATATGAAGGAACTGTAACCACTACAAGCTTATTAGAATTAGACCATTTAAAGTTTTTGGTGGTAACCTAAGATAAATATATACATTTATTTTTTTTTTTGGGAAAACGATTAAGTATAAGCAGCTGTTCAATATTTTGTGAGAAAAGGAGAGATATCTTTATCACCGATTAACAGACAAGATTTATTGCGGTACCAAAATGATACTGATATTTATAAGTAAATGAATGAGTCTCGCAGATTAAATGTAATTTTTTATCCATTCTTTTTCATTTTGTGGTGTAAAAATATTGAAATATTAATGTCAGAATATTTTTATTTAAATATTTTTAAATAAAATTCAATGAGTGAAAATTTGAGATGGATAAAATTTCAAAATATATCCCAAATAAAGGATTACACAGAGGTGTTGTTTGAATTTTTATCGATATAAATATTGGAATTGAAACAATTGAATAAAATTTGTTCAATTTTGTTGTAATTGCACACTAAACACGAATAACGAATATTGTCCTATAATATTATGATCATTATTTGAAATAAAAGAGATGGAAAATGACAGTGCCTACAACCGGTTTCTGCTTTCATGGTCAAGTTGTTAATTTATCAGCTTAGTGTACTGGATGTCACGGCTTCGTTACTCGGAACAGACAGAAAACTTAAGTGGTGTTATTTTTGTTATTTTCTTTCTGTATAGATAAGCATGGAACAATATTTTAGCACATGTCTAACTGATTTTATGCGAATTTTAATGCAAAATAGCAAGGACACTAAACCAAACGATGGTGTATGTCTTGGATAAGACGTTTAAACGCATAGTGTTAGCTAAATTTTTATGCAAAATAGCAAGGACACTAAACCAAACGATGGTGTATGTTTTGGATAAGACATTTAAACGCAGAGTGTAAGTTAAATTTTGGCACATGTCTAACTGATTTTATGCGAATTTTTATGCAAAATAGCGAGGACACTAAACCAAACGATGGTGTATGTCTTGGATAAGACGTTTAAACGCAAGGTGTAAGCTAAATTTCAATTTTAGCACATGTATGTATGTCTAACTGATTTTTGAAAATTTTAATACATTTTAAAGAAAAAATTTAACTCAATTTTCTTTTCAACCCAACTTAAACGGTTTTCTATGCTCCACTTTCTACCGGTAACTAATCAGATAGCAGCAAAAATTTAGCACAAATTATAACACAAACTTTCATTTCAAATATACACATATCAACGGGAAAAAAGCTCTATCATTATTCCACTGAGAAACACAAAGGTACACATTTTCTGCATTTAATTTAATTTAATTTCATATCAAAATTATACATTTCTGTTAAAATTGAAAAACAACACAAAAACACTTTAGATTATTATGCTCTCAATGTTTGTGTGTCGAATAAATTAAATGACGAAAAATTTTTCATTAATTTCAATAGTGAAAATGCTTATAAAATACAAACCGTTTAACAATTGTTTAGTTGTTTTTAAAATTTTATATTATATATTTTGAATTGACACAATTGAGTTTCTGCTGTAGTAAGAGAAAGCAGTTTTTTTTTATTTTAATTTTAGAAAAGTCAAATATTTGTATTTTAAATGTGACGGTTATTTTGGTGTGGTTTGGCTTGACTATTAAAATATTGTGTTTGACTTGTTCACTGTGAGGAAATTAATGAAATGATTTAATCAGTTGGATATAATATAAAATAATTATAAAATGTATTGGGTATTTATATGTGATTTGATGTGAAATTAATTGGATTTTAGTAGCAAATGAGTATGATTTTGGGAAAAAGTGCTATTTTGTGAAGGATTCGATTGTCTGGCATAAAATCGATGTATGTCTAAAGTGAAATGTAACTAGGAAGATATTGAAAGTAATTTCTATTTTATATGAAATGCACTCAAAATAATTGTAATTGGTCCTTTTTAATTTTAATTTATAAAATGAAAATTATTTGAATAAAACAGTGTCACAAATAATTTTAAATTAGGTTTTTGATTAGATTGTTTGACATAAACACAAATATAATTAAAATTGAATATAATTTTTCCCTCCTATTTTATGAATGGAAATTGTCAAATTCAAATTAAAAAAAAAGTTTAACAATTAAATATTTGATTGTTGAAATTTCAAAAACAAAAACACAAATTTTGACATAAAACAACATTTTCTACAATCCAAATTATAATCATGTTATTAAATTGTGTAGCATCTGTTGTAATTGTCTTTATCATAGTTATGTTACTCCATTTGTTACATGATATTTTCTTACACACACACACACATTTGCTCACATATGAAGAAACTATTATTTATGCACTTGGTACTTCATCAAATCAACTCCTATCTGTACCATGTTGTAATAACAACAAACAAAATTCTATTCCAAAATTATTACATGTTTTTTGCCTATGTGTGTGTGTGTGTGTGTGTTTGTGATGCATTTAGTGGTTTAGTCAAATGCACAGATTGCATAATTTTATTTCACCACAAAAGGGACGTCGACTACAAGCAAATTGGGTAGTGGTAGAGAGAAAAACAATTACAAGTAGTAAAATTTGGTGATAATCAAGAGTAAAATATTTCATTGCAACAAGACATGTGTCATGTTTACTAATTTGATTATGAATTTTGTGTCTTGTTTTGATAAGTGAATGTTTTACTTGTTTTTTTTACTTATTTGCATATTTGTATTTAATATTATTTTGAAGTTTGGATATACACTCTTAATTTTTCATTCAAAAAGTCTTAACAATAACATTTAAAATTATTTTCAGAATTATTGTAACTCATAATATGACTCAGCATGACACACATGATTTAGGAAAGCAAGACAAACCAGGAGGACTTTTTTTGAAATTATGTTTGGCTTTTTGTGGGCCAAGTATTTGAATCTCAATCTGCTTCTATAGTCCAGTGGCTAAACTTTTAGCTTAGGCTAGGTCTTACAAGGGCACAACTGCGGTCTGAAAGAGTCCTATTGTGGTCCTATTAGCTTTCTGTACAGGATGTCACGGGTTCGATACTCAGAGCATACAGAAAAAAATAGTGCTGGAATCATGAATTTTCTCCAGTTTGGATAAGTACAGCATTCAATCATAATTTTAAGATCTCGTGGATCTGAGGATCTAATACCTAAAAATTTTATGCACCATAGTAAAGACACCAAACCATTTTAATGGTGTTTGTCAAGGATAAGACGTTTCAACAAGAAATTGTACTTAACAGAACTATCAATAAAGAAAAAAATTAAAGTATTCTACCATACATAACGATATCCAACACCAGCAAGTTGCTGAATCGGGATTGACATCCGTTTAATTGATGGCACTACGATGATGATAATTATAAGCAGGTATTACCACCTCAGTCACTTAGTGTTAAACTTTTTGTGGGCTGTCTTGCAACTTACTCAAGATTATATTCACTTTTCACAATTGAAATTCCTTTCAAGAAGTTGTAGAATTCATGCAAGTTGAATTCAAATAAGGCTGTTGGATTTATTTATGCGTTCAAACAACCAAAATACCTTCTTCTTCTGTTTTCCAATCCTCTACAAGACCTCAGTATGTGTTCCGCAGTTTCTTCTTCTTCTTCACAGATTCTGCACAAGTCTGTATTGCTAAGATGCATGTTCTTCAAGTGTTTGAGCACCCTGGCATGTGTAGTAGGAATGCAGCCAGCACCTCACATGAACCACACTCATTCTCAGCAACTCCCTTGTGCGTTTTACTGACCTTTGATGGTATTACATTTTAAAGAAAAAAAAAACTTGTGCCATTTAAAATGATTTTTTGCAGTTTATCGGTTTGAGCTTGTGTCTCATTAACTTTAAATTATACATAAGCGAAAAACAATTTTCTACTCAAATATAATTGAAAATGTAAATAACGTTAAGTAATTTTTTCCATTTTATCATTTATTCATATAATTTTCTTCTTGGTTCAATTATTTCCCGGTACTATCACACACAAAATAGTTCATCATCATGATTTGCAAATACTACAGTGTGTTCATTTAATTTTAATACACACACAATTTTTTGATTCAAACTTTCCAAGTTTATATTATTCATAAAACCATTCAAAATTCCTGGAATCTGAGATTTCATTCTAAAATTGTTGACACATTGTTTTCTACGTATTTCAAGGTGTATCGAATACACTGTATGCAAAATGCATTGTAAAACAAATTGCAGTATAAAAGAAAAAAAAAAAAAATCATATACTTTCATCGTTAGTTATGTTCCCGATATGTAAAATGACGAAAAAGAATAGTGAAATTCTCTTGTGCATATTGACAGAATTGAAAATGAGTGTGTGTGTGCATGTCAAATATACATAAAACTATAATAATAATAATGCATAATAGCAGGAAAATGTAATAAAGCATAAATATTAGTTGCATTGATGCAAAGGATTCAGTCTATTTGAAATTCATCTTCGTATAAAAATTTTACACAAGACAAGAATATTCTTAAAAAAATATGAAAAAAAGAAGATTTTACATATACTTATTATTCCAACATTGTATTTTGCATAATTTTTTCCTTATTTATTTTTTCCATGAATGTTTGTTCATTTTATTTTAATGTTTTATCGAGTAACTGTTTGCTTACATAAATTGATGACAAAAAAATCTTGTAATTCTCAGAACAAACCACAAATAGAATTATTTTTTTTATTGAGGTGATTTGATACCATTCAATTATTAAAAGGCAACACTTTAAAAACAATTTAAATATAGTTTGAAGTGCAAACAATTCAATTTTAATATTATAAATAAATAAATGAAAACTAGTCAATATGAATATAGCAATAAATTTGTCAATAAAATACAGTATAGTTATGTTTTGTGCTTCAAACACAAATATTGTTTGTATTATTATTATTAAAACAACCACACTCGAGGATAAATTGAAAACAAGACACTTGATGCAAGAACTCTTCAAATTACAATGATATGTAATTCAGATGTGCAAACACACACACACACACACACACACAACTTGTAGACAACACTTCTTCACTTAAATTATTAATAATACATGTGTTGTGTGTGTCTGTGTTTATGTAATTTATTTATATTAACTCATGTATATTTTTGTATTCATTTTATTTTACTTTTTTTTTGTCTACTTCATGCCACAATGGATGTAATGTTAAGGTAATTGTATGAAGTGTGTGTGTGTTTTTTTTTCTTGTTCATGTATGAAAAATAAAAATTGTTGTCTATAAATTTCAATTATCTTTTTGAATTATATGAAAATATTTATTGTAAGGAGCTTTTCTCGGTATTTTTTAATGAAAATAAATAGGTTTTGTTTCATTTGGTATGAATTTCATTATTATAAGATGTATGGCAGAATTTTATATTATGATGAGTTTGATGATGTATATTAAAGTTAATATGGTGCAGATGATTAAAGTTAAAAAAATTATAAAAAACATGAGAGGTTACCTTTTTGAAGAGGTATTATGATATCACATTACTAAAATTTTGAGATTAACACCAATTAATTTCAGGTTCAATGTCTGTTACTGATCTTAAAAGGAAAATTGTTATGAATTTTATTTCGAACATCAGGAACAATGTCAGCATTTTTTATACGAAAACTTAGGGCTGTTTAGTCCCTGTAACTTAATGAAATAAATTTTGCCTCGTGCTTCAATTCTACCAGACACTGTCACCTGATTTAGAGAATTCCAGGGCCGTGAATAATTTTCAATCCACCCCTGTCCTAATGTTTCCTAAAAATCCTTTAGTCATTTTTTTTTTAAATCTTGATGGTGCCAGTATGATTGCATCTTGATGTCCAAACATTAAGTTATATAATCTTGTGGTCCGTGGTAGAAACGAGTGGTACTCACAGTTAATCGTTTAGTATTTTTATACCAAAACGTTGCATATAAGAACGTTAAAATCGTTATTCCTGGCGATAATGTCATTTTGTACTTGTGTTTTCACAAGGCTATTTATTATTTTATAAAGCAGTAAGCCGTTGGCTTCCAGACGCCTGAGACATAATGACCTCATGCCAAGCAACTTCGGTTGTCTGTTCTAAGGCTTTAAACTAAGGACAGGATAAAGATTCATTCATCAAATTTGTGTTCGTTTTGATACAAATTCTCATGATACTGAGCTTTATCCACCAGCGTAGACACGAAAAAAAAACGACATCAATGGTTCATTTCGAAGTTATTGTACTAAATTACAAAGAAAGGTGCACTAAAAAAATCCAGAAATAAACCAACATTATCTGAAAATTAAATTTAAACATTAATCAAAACGGAAAATGTGACTTTAATCCAATCAAAATTAATTTACCTAAGGTATTTACTTTCACACTATATCTGATTTCTTTTTAAAACCACAATGAATTCAAAAATTTCCACAATTTATCAAATTCCTGGTAAATTTTATCCATTTTCATCATATTTTGCATTGAATAATAATTTCAAATGAAGAACCATTTGTTCAATTGTATGCAAATTAACGATAAGCAAACTGAATACCGCAAAAAAAATTCATTGAATTATTGCATTTTTTTTCAAAAATTATATAATTAAATGGGTACTCAAAAATAAAGGTAAAAGTGAATTTTTAAATTCTTTAAATTTAAAAGAACATTTACATCGTTATCCAATTAATTTTACTCCTTGAATTTATGATGATTATCTTCCAATCAAACATTCTTGGTCATAAATAATTAAATAACTCTCCTCCTTTCCTTTAATTCTCAATATATTGATTCATATTAGTACTAAATGTAGCAAAAAGTAATAAAACATTAATGGAAAAACTTTTTCCATAAAAAATAATTTGTCTTAATATCAAATGACTCTCAATTGGATTTGTACTTCACTAATTTTAAATGGAATTGTTTGTCTAATGAGAAGGAAAGTTATTTTTTTTATTCATTTTCTTGACCTTAAAATTTAGAAGAGTTCAATGAATTATAAATGAAATTAAAATTTTGCTTCATTAAAATATTGAGTAAATTTGATATAATTCTATTTGAATTTGAATTTCAGTGTGTGTTTCTGATTCAATATTTGTCTCTAATTATGTTTTTATGACCATACTAATGTCCTGAATTGATTTTATTGAATTGATGCTGTGCAAAAAGTGAAACATGAGAGTAAATGTCTGAAAATGTTGACAAATAATTGCATTTTCCTCTCAAAATATTGATATGGAAAAAACATTTATTTATGAAAGTTTGCAGTTGATTGACCGAAATGCTAATATTTGATTTTCATACTTAACAAATCACATTTTAATAAGAAAACAATATTAATTTATTCAAGAATATCGAAATTTAAATGAACAAAACAGAAAACAAAGGTTTTTTTCTGTATGAATTTAAAATTTTACTTATTAAATGTCTAATTTGAGCTTCTCTTCTCTTCTCTTCTCTTCTCTTCTCTTCTCTTCTCTTCTCTTCTCTTCTCTTCTCTTCTCTTCTCTTCTCTTCTCTTCTCTTCTTTTCTTTTCTTTTCATTTCTTTTCTCTTCTCTTCTCTTCTCAATTTAGCAAACTGTTTTCGTAAGCATGCTGAATAAAAATTCCAAACATAATTGGTGTTGATTTCAACCAAAGGACATTACAACACTGTAGTTTTTTCCACTGTGATTCGTTACATTCAAAATTTTTCAATTGTGGGTCGTTACATTCAAAATATCAATTAACTGACCAGTGACCATTCAAACCAAAAAACTTACCAAAGCAACCCAATAAATTATTCAGTGTAATTTGACAATAAAGCAGCCACCTAATTCATTAAAGCAATTAAATGTCATGTTAAGTCTTTGAATTAAAGCTGTAATTAATAACACCTCGTAAAATGTTTCAATATGTTTAATTGAATATACAACAATAAATAATTATAGGGTTAAATTATTATTTTATTTCAAGTTTAATGGGTGTCAAATGTAGAATGTCAAAGGATTACTATCGTGATAGTGATTGCTCATTATAATTGATGTCATAGATTAAAAGCAGCATGTAATTGGATTAAAATTCATTGATGGGAGTCAAGAGTTGCAGGTAATTTAACATTATTTATTGTTTTTACCTTTCTTGATCCTTGCAATAATATAGTTCTTCGAAACATTATGAATGAAAATGATACGCAAATATATTTTTATGAAAAATTCTGCAATTAAAACATTGTTCATTCAAAAAAAATATTCATTCTTCAATTTTTTCTGTATTTTTATAACGAATTACCGAAAAAAATGCAAATTGTAATTTTGACAAAAAACCTTGTTTTATTGAGGATAATGAAAGTTAAAAAAAATTGAAAAAACACAAAAAATTCTTTCATAAATGAAAAAACGATTTTGATATGGTTCACAATTAAAAAAAAAAATATGGTAGAAAAATTTTCATTATTGAAATAAATGAACGGAAAAAAAGTGCAAAAATTATTGATAATTAAAAAAATTGCTTTAAAAAGATGAAATAAAATGGCACCGTAATTAAAAATAAAAATAATTTTATTGAAGCATTTTAATAATTATTAATTAATAGAATGTTAAACGTTTTATGTTCCAATGCCATTCCGAGTAAAAAAAAAGTTATCTTTATGTGGAATGAGAATGAGGAATTAAAGCACAGAGACATTTTTTATATGTATAAAAGTTTATTTTCACTCAAAAAATTACGTATTTTTTTATTCTTTCAATATAAATTTAATGAAATTTGCTATCTACTGATAATACATTTAATTTTTGTTTAAATTTAACGTTTTAATTAATCAATCCATGAACCATATAAAAGTTGAAATAAAAAGAGAATGAGTAGTACGAAAGATATGAATACCGAAAAAATACCATTTTTAAAGATTGATTTATCGCATTGGGAAGATCAATGTTTTCCTATTACAAACGAGCTTGTTTCGCTGGTGTACCTTCATTGACAGCAGGACCGATCGATTTCAAGAGACTTGAGTTTGTATATTGCCCAAAGAGAGTGCACAACAGAGCTGGTCCATATCCTGTTGCTCTCTCACCACAATGTACTGGCGATGCCATATCAACATGTAACCAAACACCTTGATAATCGAATCCCAAATGTGCGGCAATAAATAAGCCAGCACATGATACTTGAGCATTCGTACGATCAGCTACAGAATTTTTCATATCGGCAACTGCCGATGTAAACTCAGAGAAATGCAATTCTGGACAATATGGAACAGAATAAACTAAATCGCCACTTGTACGACCCGCTTCAAAGATTTTACTTTCCCAGGTTTCGTTGTTAGAAAGGACAGCTGCATGATATTTACCCGTTGCAATGCCTTGAGCACCTGTCAAAGTAGCCATGTCTAGGATAATGGAAGCATGTAGATCTTTTTCGGCATAAACGACACCGTCAGCAAGAACGAGACGTCCTTCAGCATCTGTGTTGTTAATTTCAACTGAATTTCCTGAGTATAAGACATGAATATCATCTGGTTTGGTTGCTAACGGTCCAACCGCATTTTCTGCTAAACAAAATATTGCATGTAGATTTTCTTTGAAACCGGCTTTGACAGCAGCATAAAATCCACCTAAAATACCGGCAGCACCACCACAATCACGTTTCATTCCAGGCATAGCCGTCTTGCCTTTGATACTCAAACCACCGGTATCGAAAACGATTCCTTTACCAACCCAAGCGATTGTCTCTTTAGCTCCAGCTGGAGTATGTGATAATACAACTAAAGCTGGTGGATCATCGGCAGCTCTTCCCACTCCATAAATTCCTCCAAATCCTCTTTCCTTTAATGCCTCGCCACGAATCACAACTGGTGTAATTCCAAGTGCCTTCCCCACTTCTTTAACTTCTTCAATGAAAATACTAACATTCATTTCATTGCATGGTGCATCAACAATTTTCGCTGCTAATCTTATGCCATGCGCTGCATTTTCTAAACACTTGATATCATCGTCGGTGAGTGTTGAATTCGATTCAGATCCAACTATGACAAATTCAACAGTAACCGTTGCTTGTGTCGATGAAGATTTACTCTTTTTCGAATACAATGGGAACGCCCGTGCAACAGCACATGCACTTGCAAATAAATCTTGACGTTCGCAAACCAAAACAATCGATTCATCGACACCAATTACACCTGATTTAACAATACGTGTGATGGCATGAGCCCGCGAATTTGTATTGTGTCGAGAACTTTTTAATGGTAAGGCAGCTAATTTAGCCAAATCTAAGTAAAGTGAACATGTGTCTGTTGGCGCTGGATGCAAATACGAGATTGCATTGTTGAAAGTCTCCTCTGTGATTCGGCCACCCAATTTTACATGAACTTTTTCATACAAATTCACCTGAGTCAGATGCTTCACTTGACCAATTATCAAAACTGGATGCGTGTGTGGATCTGTTGTTGTTAACTTTTGATTGAATTTTAATAGTACAGGCATTTTCGAGCTGAAATTTAAAATAAACGTAAGAATTTATTTAAATAATCACAATTATGTTACGTGAACAGATAACAAAATAACAAAAAAATTTGACAAAAATAAATCACAAGTAATTAGATTCATAAAAAAAATTAAGATATCGCTTATCTGCGTGCACAAAAAAAATCTGTATGGCCAATATAAATTTTTTTTTTAATGTATCAAGGAAACTAACATGATTTTCCATTAATTTTTGTGATTTATTTAATGTTTAGATACTCAATATCTTACCTTGATTGAAATAAATATTTATGTTAAGCTCAAAATGCTTAAAATCCAAAAAAATTACAGCCGGATTTAAACGAAGGCAGTAAATTCTTGTTAAAATAAATTTTTAGGGGTTTCCAAGTCAACGGTCACATATTTTGACAATTCTCGATACAATTTCATATGAATTGTCTTATGTCTCAAAGTCCTTTGACAGTTCAGTTTACGTACAAGATTTTTGACATTTCTGAATGTGTATCCATACAAAATGAGCTGTCAAATTTTATCTACCTACACCCTAGAATTCCAATTGACAATCAATTTGACGTGTATTTTCTATAGATTCAAATACAGAAACTTCAAAATCTTGTGTGTAAAATTTCAAAACAATGTCAAAATTAATAGTAGCATACAGAATTTACCGGGTAGCAAGTAAAACTTGACAATTCTTGTTGTGTAGATACTCATACGTAAACGTCAAAATATTGTACGTAATAATGAATTGTCAAATTCTTATCTGCTGACCTAGTTTATGACATTTTGCCTTAATGTTGATAAAGTTTTAGAAATTGGAAACATCCTACTTTGTGACTCCGAAAATCGGGAAAATACAAAAAAACATCGCAAAATTTAATATGAGTAATTTTTTCATTGAAAGACAGACCTTATGTCAAATCATTCAAAAAGCAAAATATTGGAGTAAACACGTAGAACACAAAAAAAGTAAATAAACCTGTTTTCTATCAAAAAAATTGTCTCGATTTAAATGTAAAATTCTAAAACAATATTTAGTAAGTGTAAAATTTCATAAAAAATTTTATTTGCAATAGTAATAAGACTGAAAAAAGATGTTGAATTTAATGAGAGGTAAGTTTTGTCTTTTCTTTTGATCGAAAAACATCTTCGAGATCAAAGGTCAATGTCCTAATCAGTTTGTGAATCTCTCATTTGTGATGTAATTTTCCAGCTGTAAAGCATCTTAAAAACGTGAATTGTGGCAGAGGATTTTGTTCGGTAGCTGAATTCCCTAAAATCACATCACATTACACGATTTTCCCGAGAGACAAGGATCCGAGATGGAAGGGTAAGGTTTTGCTAATTTCATTTAATTGGATCTTAATTCGAATTTGAATTTCTCTCAGATATTCCAATGGAACGTGAAGCTGATGAGACTGATTTGTTGATTATTGGAGGGGGGCCAGCAGGTGACTTTGACGCAATTTAACTGAAAATTCAAAAATCTTATTTTAAATATAATTTAACAGGTTTATCAGCAGCAATCCGAGCAAAACAATTAGCGAATGAGAAGCAACAGGAATTAAGGGTGTGTGTAATTGAGAAAGCCGCTGAAATGGGAGGTCACATTCTGAGTGGTGCTTGTCTTGATCCAGTTGCACTGAATGAATTGATACCAGACTGGAAGGAAAAAGGTGCTCCATTAAATACACCGATTACTGGAGATAAATTTAGTTACCTCACTAAAAACTATAAGCTGCCAATTCCTGTATTTAAAGGTAAACACAATTTTATTCTTAAAATTTAACAGTTCTCAATGATTTTATTGTAGGATGGCCAATGGATAATCATGGTAACTACATTGTACGACTTGGAAATGTTGTGCAATGGCTAGCTGAACAAGCTGAAGCTTTGGGCGTTGAAGTGTATCCAGGAATTGCAGCAACAGAAGTTTTGTTCCATGATGATGGCAGTGTCAAAGGAATCGCAACAAATGATATGGGAATTGCAAAAGATGGCTCGCCAAAAGACACATTTCAACGTGGCATGGAATTCCATGCAAAATCTACCATTTTCGCTGAAGGTTGTCGTGGTCACTTATCAAAACAGATTATAAATAAATTTCATTTGGACTCTGAATCGTCGCCACAAAGTTATGGAATTGGATTGAAGGAAGTGTGGGAAGTAAAACCAGAAAATCATCAGTAAGAAAATAATTTCTTAATATATTCAAATCTTCAAATTTATTCCATTAATTTTCAGTCCTGGCCTCGTTGAGCACACAATCGGATGGCCATTAGACAAAAACACGTACGGTGGATCATTTTTATATCACTTGAAGGAAGATCAACCAGTCGTCGCAGTCGGATTTGTCATTGGACTTGATTATACAAACCCTTATTTGAGTCCTTTCCAAGAATTCCAGAAATTTAAAACGCATCCTAAAATGAGACAGTTATTCGAAGGTAAATTTTATATTTAATAAATTTAATTTTATATTCACCTAAAATCATTTTTAAGGTGGTACTCGCATCGGATATGGAGCTCGCGCCTTAAACGAGGGTGGATTCCAAAGTCTTCCAAAGCTGATTTTCCCTGGTGGTTGTTTAGTGGGATGTGGTGCGGGCTTTTTGAATGTCCCAAAAGTAAAGGGAACACATTATGCCATGAAAAGTGCAATGTTAGCTGCCGAAAGTGCTTGTGACGCAATTTTCTCAGGACAATCACAAGAAACAGTCGGTCTCACACCAAAAGACTACCCAGAACGCATAAAATCATCATATGTATGGAAAGACCTCTATGAAATTAGAAATGTCCGCCCAAGTTTCCATAACCCACTTGGCCTGTATGGTGGTGTGACATATACAGCATTTAGCATTGTCCTGGGTGGACGTGAACCATGGACATTTAAACACGAAAAACCAGATCATGCTTATTTGAAGCCTGTCGACCAATGTCAACCCATTGAATATCCTAAACCTGATGGAAAAATCACATTTGATTTACTTTCTTCCGTTTCACTGACGGGAACAAATCACGAAGGCGACCAACCACCACATTTAACACTGAAAGATGACACAGTTCCTGTTAAGAGAAATTTAGCTGTGTTTGGTGGACCCGAATCAAGATTCTGTCCAGCTGGCGTTTATGAATTTGTTCCAAATGAGGGTTCAGATAATATGAGACTGCAAATTAATGCCCAAAATTGTATTCATTGTAAAACGTGCGATATCAAGGATGTTAGTCAAAATATTAACTGGGTAGCACCTGAAGGTGGCAACGGACCGGCTTATAGTGGAATGTAGTGCAGATTTTTTTTGTTTTATTTGAGATTTCTTCCACTTTTCTTTACATTTACAATAAAATTCAAAGTTTTTACCTTTTTAAATAATATTTCTTTTAATTGGTGTTAAATTAAACGGAAATTTTCTTTAACAAAATTTGAATCAACAATGCGATGTTTTTTTGACAGTTTTAATGTCACTTTTAAATGTCATTTCAAGAGCAGTTTTGTTTGTTATTTTTCAGATATTTTAAACGGATATTTTCTATAAACAGGAAAATTTAATGAATATTTAATAAAATTTTCATATTAAAATTGAAATATTTTCAAATAATCTGCCATATCACAATTAAAATAAGCGGCATTTAAAAAACCTGTTCGAAAAACTGTCAAAGTCGCTCTTGAGCTGGGTGTGTAATGGCTTAGTATAAATTTATTGCTCCTGTTTTTATTCATTTATTGTGTTAAATCAGGTAAAAACTCACTAAAAATATGTACAAAGTGTAAATGAATCTCAAGTCAACGTTTTAATCATGAAGATTTGTTCTGAAATATGTTAGTTTAAGTGAAAAAGATCAAAAAATAAAAACATAAAAATCAATTGAAATTCAATTGAGTCAGAAAAGTGTGAATGTGTTAGTTTGATAATTTTACACGATACCGCTACACTAACACAAATGCATTTCAATTGTAAACACTATACAATTGTATGTGATATACGCTGTACATATAAAAAAATATCTGTGGGGTTTCATTTTAGTCATATTATTTTTGTTGTTGAATTTCAGATCAAATTAATATTTAAAAGTGATGGCACAGGAAAAAATTACACTCTCGGATGCTCTCTCAAATGTAGAAGTTTTGGATGAACTTCCCTTGCCTGATGAACAGCCATGCATTGAAGCTCAGCCATGTTCCGTTGTGTATCAAGCAAATTTTGATACAAACTTTGAAGATCGTAATGGATTTGTAACGGGAATCGCAAAATACATTGAAGAAGCAACAACGCACGCTAATTTGGTGAGTGCATTTCTCTGGTTGATTATTGGACTGGAAATTTTTAATTAATGTTTTTTTCTATTTACTTTTGTAATGTAGAATAAATTATTAGATGAGGGTCAGAAACATGCTGTTATGCTGTATACATGGCGTTGCTGTTCACGTGCGATTCCTCAACCGAAATCAAATGAGCAGCCAAATCGTGTTGAAATTTATGAAAAAACTGTTGAAGTTCTCGCACCAGAAGTCAACAAACTCCTAAATTTCATGTATTTTCAGCGTAAAGCCATTGAAGCATTTTCAGGAGAAGTGAAACGTTTATGTCATGTTGAAAAACGTAAAGATTTTGTTTCGGAAGCATATTTGCTGACCCTTGGAAAATTCTTGAACATGTTTGCCGTGTTGGATGAATTGAAAAACATGAAATCAAGTGTGAAAAATGATTACAGTACCTATCGTCGTGCCGCTCAATTTCTCAAAGTCATGTCAGATTCACACACACTGCAAGAATCACAAAATCTGTCCATGTTCCTTGCAACCCAAAATAAAATTCGAGATACAGTGAAAGATACATTGGAAAAAATTCAAGGATATGAGGAGTTATTGTGTGATGTGGTCAATATTTGTGTCCATATGTTTGAAACTAAAATGTATATGAGTCCTGAGGAGAAGCACATGCTTGTCAAAGTAATGGGATTCGGTCTATTTTTAATGGATTCCGACGTTTGCAACATCAATAAATTGGATCAGAAGAAACGACTTCGATTAGATCGCATTGATCGAGTTTTCAAGAATTTGGAGGTTGTTCCATTGTTTGGCGATATGCAAATCGCTCCATTTAATTACATAAAACGAAGTAAACATTTCGATGCAAGTAAATGGCCACTTTCAAGTAGTAATGCCATTTCACCCCAAGCTGATTTGATGGTACACTTGCCTCAAATTCGTGAAGATCATGTCAAATATATCTCAGAGCTGTCTCGTTACAGCAATGAAGTTACAACAACATACAAGGACACAGCATCTGATGCTGAGAATCGAGCAACAGCTGATTTGGCATTACGTGGATTACAATTACTCTCTGAATGGACGTCAGTTGTAACTGAATTGTATTCCTGGAAGTTGTTACATCCAACGGATCATCATCAAAATAAGGAGTGTCCACAGGAAGCGGAGGAATATGAACGTGCAACACGTTACAATTACTCAGATGATGAAAAATTTGCATTGATCGAAGTGATTGCAATGATTAAGGGATTACAAGTGCTCATGGGTCGTATTGAAACAGTTTTGAGTGAAGCAATTCGTCGCAATATCTATGCAGAGCTTCAAGATTTTGTGCAAGTAGTTCTTCGTGAGCCATTGAGGAAAGCAGTCAAAAATAAAAAAGACCTCATTCGCAGTATAATTACGTCAGTGCGGGAAACTGCAGCAGATTGGCATCGTCTTGCCGAAGCACAAAATGATCCCGCACTTAAAGGTAAAAAAGATCCCGATGGTGGATTTCACATAAATGTACCTCGTTTGAATGTCGGACCATCCTCAACTCAATTGTACATGGTTCGTACAATGCTGGAATCACTAATTGCCGATAAATCTGGTGGCAAGAGGACATTAAGGAAAGATATCGATGGAGCGTGTTTAGTTCAAATCGATCAATTTCACAAAACGAGTTTTTATTGGCCATTTTTACTGAGTTTCAGTGAGACACTACAAAAATGTTGTGATTTATCACAGTTGTGGTACCGTGAGTTCTATCTTGAAATGACAATGGGACGCAAAGTCAACAAATGCACAGTTCGTCATCAGCACAACGAGGAATGTAATGATTTGATAACAATGGAAAAACGAATTCAATTTCCAATTGAAATGTCCATGCCTTGGATTTTAACTGATCATATTTTGCGCACAAAAGAACCCTCGATGATGGAATACGTTTTATATCCCTTGGATTTGTACAATGACTCGGCATTATATGCATTAACAATATTCCGCAAACAGTTTTTGTATGACGAAGTGGAAGCTGAAGTTAATTTGTGTTTCGATCAATTTGTGTACAAGTTGAGTGAACAAGTATTTGCTTATTACAAACAGTTAGCAGGCAGTATTTGTTTAGACAAACGATTTAGAGTTGAGTGTGAGGTGCTTGGATTTAACTTTGCACACTATCCAAAAACAAATCGTTATGAAACACTCTTAAAGCAACGTCATGTTCAATTACTCGGACGATCAATTGATTTAAATAAACTCATAACGCAACGTATCAATGCCAATATGCAAAACAGCTTGGAATTGGCCATAAGTCGATTTGAGGCATCCGATTTAACGGGTGTCGTTGAACTCGAAGCTCTCCTCAACGTAAATCGACTTTGTCATAAACTTTTATTGCAACACTTGGCATTAGATGACTTTGAAACAATGCTCAAGGAAGCAAATCACAATGTCTTGGCACCTTATGGTCGAATTACACTTCATGTCTTTGTCGAACTCAATTATGATTTCCTTTCGAATTTCTGCTATAATGCAGCAACAAATCGCTTTGTTCGTGGCAAATACAGTTTATTGCCAAATCAACAGCCACTGAGAGAGAAACCACAACAAATGGCACATCACTATTTATGGGGCTCAAAACAACTCAATATGGCCTATCAAACGCAGTATGGACAATTCACTGGATTTGTTGGTCCACCACATTTTCATTCAATCTGCAGGTGAGTCAAAATTTTAATTAACATTTTATTTTTATTACGGGATCATAAATTTTAAATGAATGAGACGTTAATCACGCAACTTGATTACGTTATTTGAATTTTTATAGTTTTTAGAATTTTTTCAATTTATTATTTAATTTGTAATTAACTATCTTAAAATTGATGATTTTTAAAGTTGAATTTGCGTTGACATTAATGAAATTTTTTTCTCATCGCAAATCGATTAAATATGCTGATGTTGTGGTTTTGTTTGCATAATTTTTTGTATATAAATTGGATAATTCTAAAGCAAATTCACAACAAATATTAAAAATGGGGAACGTAAACGTGAAGCACTCACATAAGCGCGTTTCTATAAATTGAATTCATTTTTTTTTAATGAGAAACTTTTGAAACGGATTTTCAATTGACAGAAAAAAATCAACAACGTATAAATTATGACGACCATCAAACAGACGGACGCACGAGTGTCCTCCATAAACGCATTTTTTTCAAATTGACGGGGAAATGCGCTGAAACCCGTTTAAAACTTCTTTTTTAACCTGTGCTCATGAAATGATTTTTTTCTGCATCAATTTCAACTAGAATTGAGATCCTTAAGTCTCGCTGGGAGCAAAAACTCAGATAAACTCTTTGACTTACGGAATAAAATGAAAGACTAAATAAAATGAAAAAAATTCCATACTTTTTATCAAAATGTTTATATGTAAAAAAAATTTATATTTAGTTCACTGATAATAACAAAAAAGAAAAAAATGTGTGATTATTTAAAAATGATGCTGATTCTGATGACCAGAAAACCCGAATTCTCTGCCTCGATTATTAAAATTAGATCCTTCTTGTCCTTGTATCACACCATCGTTACGATTTTGGACAGTTTGTGCTACATTTTGACCTTGATCCATTGTGCTCGGAGTTTTACGTTGTGATTCTAAGATTTCAGAGTTGATGTACCAAAACGGTTGATTTTGTCGTGGCATTTGGGCGAGTCGATCTACCAAGGCCTTATCTCCATGAGCGTTTACCGGTAAGCGTTGTGTTACTGCAGCTGTGTTACTTTCCTGAAATCGATTTGCTACTATTTCCTGATTGGTTTGAATTGCGGGTTTATCTTTGTAGCCTTGTCCACGAGCGCCTGAATAAGATCCGCGTTGACAATAAATTGAAGGAAAAAATATTAAAAATATCAGAATTTTTGTCATTATGAAATTTTGTTGTTATTTGTTCTTTGTCGGTGTTCAAAATTCAACTGATTAAATTTATATTTTTCTTTGAATTGAATCAAATATGTCTCAATTTCAATATTGATAAAATCTCTTTTGTTTCAAAGAGATACAAACATTGCCAAAAATAGAGACTTGATCATTCATGAAAAAAAAACAAAACAAAGCAGAAAAAATCAAAACAGAGTTTTTTAAATTTTTTTTTGCATTCTCTTTTCTTGTGTCATATTCGTTTTTGTTTCTTATGCTTCTCTAATTTCTTTCTTATCTGGGTTTTTAAAAGAATCAAGCATGAACGTCACTAATATTTCCCTCATTAGATCAATAAAAAAAATCATGACGTTAATTCTGATAAATTTAACCATGGAATTTGACATGATTATGTGAAATAATTGGCAAAATTCGTATGAAAAGCCGAAAAGAAGAAATTGTTTGTATTTTAAACTGAACTGAATCATCATAAATATTACATCAAAAATTAACCTTGACAACTACCTTTAAAAAAAAGATTCTTAACGATTTACGTAAGCGCATTTTCAGTTCAGGCATGACTGCATTTTCGACGAACATCTTCTATGAGCATGTTCTATGAGCATGTTGTACAATGACCTTGACTGATGACAGACTTTAACAGCCGATATTACGGGCGCTTTTTAAGACAGGGACCTCAAAAGTTCCTACAATCCTCATTTTCTTTAAAATTGATGCTCTTTTCAATGGAATTCTAAGCATATTTCGTCGATTTAAAAAAATGAGAGCTTTTTTGGATCGCCTGTCTGTCCATCCATCCATGGGCCAAATCATATGAGACATGGTTGACTTTTTCCAGGATAATTGTGGGTTCAAATTACTTTAATGCACTCACTTATGTTATTCAAAATCTCTTTTTACAAATTTTTTATTTATTTTCTTTAAAATCTGGCCAATTCGCAGAAATGGAAAGGAGCAATCGATTTTGAATAATTAATTTGAAATACCCAAATAATCGTAGGTCAAACCGAATTTTTTTTGTATCAGTGATTAAAATGAGCGTATCTCATATTTTTTTAAAATGAAATTTAAAAGTTTATTCGTAAATAAAGAAAAAAGAAAAAATAATTATCAGTAAAAATACATTTCAAAAAATGTTAATTTAAAGTCTATTTAAATTCGATGGTGGCACACCGACAACTAATTTATATGGACCAGTTCTTGGTCCCAATGGAATTGAAGATGCTTGATTGTCGAATCTGTTTGATGTTAATGTTCCCTGTTGGTTGATATTCGACGTCGATTGAAATCTATTTGAATTTGTATTTGAAGCAAATCTGTTTTGGGTATTTACTGATGATGATGATGGTTGTTGTCCTGGGAATGCTTGACCTCGTTGTGCCTCCAATAACTGATAATTAACAAACCAAAATGGTTGCTTGTCACGGGGAAGTGATGCCAAATAATTAACTAAATAAATGTCGTTATTTGCATTTACTGGAACTGTCCCTGTTGGTGTATTGACCGGAGTATCATCAAAACGATTATTTATCACTGTCTCAATTTGTGGCACATATTTGTCTTTATAGCCTTGGGTACGAGAACCTGAATAGAATCCCCTTTGAGCAAAAACAGAGTCAAAAATGGAGATTGTGATGAAAATTAATGTGAATTTTGTTCTATTCATGATGATGACGATGATGATCACTTTTAATTACACTTCACTTATCAGACAGTAATTATTCTATGTTTTTCTTTATGAACTTGTTTCGTTATTAAAATTTATTTATTTTAAATTTTAAAATGTGATCTGACCACTTTTAAATACGAGTTATGACTAAATAGAATTAATTTCGGCTAACGCTTATTAAATGTAGAATTTGAATGAGACTACGCTGGAAAGCTCATTCCTCTCTGTTATTGTACTGAAGAGAGATATTTGAATTTTAATTTTAATTCCAGTTGCAGAAATTCTTGTTTTAAAAGTGATTCATTTTCTGTTGTTTGTATTTTTCCTTCGTTTTCTTATCAACAGTAATTTGCAGTGTCATTTAATTGAAAAAAAAACTGAGAAATAAAATTAAGAATTCAAAGATGATTGAAAATGACTTATATGAAAATATTTGTCAGAAAAATTATTGTATTGTTCCTTAATTTAAAAAGAGCATTCGAGACTCTAAATAGAGAGATAATGATCCAGAAGCTCAAGGCATACGGTTTTGATGGAACCATTCTAAAATGGCTTAAAAGCTGATTGACAAGGTGCAGGCAATTCACTGCTTTCTGCGGTGAAAATCAAACGAGGTTTTTGTAGAGATTGGTGTTCCTCAAAGGACCCCATTAAGTTGCCCACTTCTTAATTTTTATATAAATGATATTGTGAATGTCCCGAATCCAGCGGCGGATTGAAAATTGATAACGGCCCTGGCATTCTGTATAACTTTCTTTAAAATTTACATTAAACTTTCCTTATACAAGACGATTGACTGCGGCCTTTCTGGCATTTGCCATATTGCCCATATGGCCAATCCGCCACTGCCCGAATCATTGTCAAATGAATTTATTTGCAGATGACACTCTTTTATGGATAGATACTAATGAAATAAATGATGCTTGAAATAAATTAAAAAGTGACTATAGAAATATAAAAATGTACTGTGATATGAACAAACTCAAATTAAATTCAAATAAGACTAAATGCATGATAATAGGAGAACGAGAAACAGGAATAAGAAACATAAATTTAAGTGGAGATGATATAGAAATAGTGAAAGATATGAAATATTTAGGCGTCATTGTAGATCACAATTTGAACATGAAAAAGATCGCAGAATACGTCACAAAAAAGATATCAAAAATGGTAAACTTTCTAGGAAGAAACCGAAAAAATTTGACAAAACTTAATAGTTAATTTGTGGTTTATTTTATTTAAAAAGTTCTAATTAATCTTACATTTAATTCAAAAAAAAAGTCTTTCATCTCTTTTAAATTCAATATCCAATCAACCAAATATCACATTTCCATTTGATGGTGGCACTCCTTGTACAATTGGAAAAGGTGAATTAAAGTTTTGTCCTGTGGATGCCATAAATCGATTATCCAAATTGTTTGAGGGAGCTGAAATTGAATTCTGAGGAGAATTATTATTGTTTTGTGTTGTTTGAATGCCTCCTCCTCGTTGTGCCTCCAATTGTTGATAGTTTACAAACCAAAATGGTTGGTGTTCGCGAGGTAATTGATTAAGATAGCTAATTAACCCGGCATCTCCATGAGCATTCACTGGTAATGGTGGTCTTTGAGTTCCCTCCTCAAATCGATCTGCGATGCTTTCTCGTCCAGGTTGAACTGAATTCTTGTCCTTGTAACCTTGTGGACGAGAACCTGAATAAAATCCTCTTTGTCCATTTGATTCTTGTATTAGATATGTAACTAAAAGTGTGATTGATATAATTTTTGTAATTGTTTGTGACATTTTAAACTGGTTTTCTATATTTAACTTGTAAGTGATTCTTGTAACTGTCTTGCAACGACTAGTTAAGTAAAATGCAAGATTCTTCTTTAAATACTGTTTTTTTTTTTACTATGCATTTACAATATTAAATTACAAGCAATGAACTTCCAATAACGCATTCAAGGCTCTCTTTCTCTCCATATTTTTCTCTTAATTCAATTTAATTTTGTGTTCCATGTCACATCTCTCATTCGTACACTTCAAACAGTGGTTGATTGAAACGGGAATTTCCCAAAGTCAAGTTTCAACTATTTTGAATGAATTTTTATGGTAATCTGCATTTAACATATATGTTTTATCTGCAATACGCGATATAACTCTTATTTGCTTTGACAATGAACCAGTATATTTTTATTATTTTTAATTTATTTTATTATAGAATGGTTTTAAGTTGAAATGACGTCACATTTGGATTTTCCTTATTAATATTTATGTTTAATTTCATAGATTACTGGGCTATCAAGGCATTGCAGTTGTCATGGAAATAATTATGAAAGATATTGTGAAGCCATTGATTCAAGGAAATTTACTGCAATTTACAAGGACTTTGATGTCAGCGATGCCAAAGGTGATTTTTTTTAAATTAAATTTTATATTGACAGATTTAAATTTATAACGGTTTTTTTTTAATTTTTTAAATTTAAATAGCAATGTAAACTGCCACGTTGCGATTACGGCTCACCCGGAGTACTCAGTTACTATCAAGCACATTTAGTCGATATCGTTCAATATCCCGATGCAAAAACCGAACTCTTCCAATTGTTCCGTGAAATGGGAAATTCAATCCTGTTTTGTCTGTTGATCGAACAAGCGTTGTCACAGGAGGAGGTCTGTGATTTATTGCATGCAGCACCATTTCAAAATATTCTTCCAAGACCGTTCTGTAAAGAGGGTGAAAAGCCCGAACAGAAACAAAAAAGACTCGAAGCTAAATATTCTTCCTTGCAAATTGTATCGAATATTGAAAAACTTGGTACAACAAAACAGGCACTAATTGCAAGAGAAGGCGATTTATTGACACGTGAGAGATTGTGTTGTGGTCTAAGTATTTTTGAGGTTATTTTGGGTCGGATTAAAATGTGTTTGGATGATCCAATTTGGGCCGGACCACCACCAGTCAATGGCGTTATGCATATTGATGAATGTTCGGAATTTCATCGATTGTGGTCGGCATTACAATTTGTTTATTGTATCCCAGTTGGAAATAACGAGTATACACCAGAAGAATTGTTTGGTGAAGGATTACATTGGGCAGGATGTACCATGATTGTATTGCTTAATCAACAGAGGAAATTTGAAGCACTTGATTTCTGTTATCATATTTTACGAGTGCAACGTGTTGATGGAAAGGATGATACAGTTAAAGGAATTGTAAGAAAAATTACTTTATTTTAACGGAAATTTAATAATTTAAAAAATTTTAATTTCAGAACCTTAAACGCATGGTCGACAGAATTCGTCGCTTCCAAGTATTAAATTCCCAGATATTTGCAATATTAAACAAATATTTGAAGAGTGGCGAGGCTGAAGGGTCCAACGTTGAGCATGTCCGATGTTTCCCACCTCCCCCGCATCCCACGCAGATTCCTTCACATTATCATGATCCCAATAAACTACGAAATATGTAAGGGAAAGAGCAATTTTAAGGCACTACTTTATAGAATATTTATAATATAATGGCATTTTTTTACATAAGAAATGGAAAAAAAGCAACAATTTAATTTTTAGAAATATTTTATTCAATTTATTAAGATTAATATTTATTATATTATACATCGATATGAAATATAATCAAAAATTAATTTCAATTTTAGTTCAAATTTCTTAATTTTCTCATACAAAATTTTGAAGTTTAGAAAATAGGACATTGCTAGTAAGTCAATTGGCTCAAAGGAGATGAGAGCAATGAAAGTGAAATATCATTGTCGAATCATTCACAACAATAATAATTTATTATTATAAAATTCGTGTATGAAAAATTAAAATAAACAATAAATATTGATAATAAAAGACATAAATATGCTTTAAAATATTTTTTTTCATTTAATTGCGTGCTTCAATGAAATATGGACTTCCTGGAACGTTTTCACCACCCCACAAAATCGATATGATATAAGGTCCTGGTTCCCCCGCATGATATTTCACATAATACAAGTGAGCTCCCAAATGATGAATCCACAACTCATCAATATAACCATGAGGTCCATAAATTCCAACCAGCAACTTATCATCACCAGCATTCATGGCATCAATTCGGAATTCATTTATCCCACGCAAATTAATTCGTTTTAATCCCATTCCGATTGGTTTGACTAGCGATGCATATGAGAAAATCTCTGGCTTTGTCTCAAATGCATTAAAGTCACACACTCTCAACTGAAATGGTGAATGCGGGATCGGACGTGAATTGTATTTGATGTGAACTAGGTGATCTCCCTCTTCATTTGCCGCAAAACGAATGGCGTATCGATCAAAATCAAGAATTCGCAATGGAATTTCACGCATAAACCCCGACGCACTTTCAAAGGAGACCTCGAGCCATCCATTTGTTCCATTTTTTTGCAAGACAAATTCAATGTCAGCATTTAACGAGACAGGTCGATGTGGAAAACGGACTAATTGGATTTTTTCGATGTCAGGAACTAATTTCGAGGGGTCGGGATGATGTTTCACTGTGTAAAAAAAGGAAATTTTATTTAATCGAATGTGAAAAAAAACATAATTGTACCTTTTTTTGTCCCTTTTAATAGCGATAGCGCATTTTCTAATTTCTTTTCCTTGGATAATGGAGGAGGAACCATTTTAAAAGTTATTTTTTTATTTTAAATTCAATTTCAAAACAATTTTTGTACAGTTTTATTCACATCACACTCGGAGAAAATTAATTTTTTTTTTCATGTTAACATGAGAAATGAAGCAATTATGAGAAAATCTTGAATTTACTAGATTTTCTCTCAAAAATACTGGATTTAATAAGAAAATGTAATGCAAGTTTGTATTTTAATTTATGAAATGAAGAATTTCATGTACGTAAAGTATTTTTAGACTGTAATTAGATTTAGGTTGTCTCATAAATGAAAGTCTTACATTAAGTGCTTTAAATTTTGAAATTTATTTGATTGTTTTATGAATTGATTGAATAATTTAAAATGAAAATTAAAGTGAAAGTCAATTTTATTTCGGGTCATCTTCTTTTTCCTTTTTTTCTTCAGACAAATTTTCTTCCATGCAAGGACACGCATGACACTCTTCGGCATTCGAAGGCGTTGGATTACCAATTTTTTCAATTTTCACAACACGTTCTTTACTTGGCTTTTGTTTCTTGAGTGGAGCTTTAACTGTCAAAATTCCATCGGGACTTAATTCCGCTTTTACCAAATCTGGCTCAGTCTCTTTTGGAATTTGGTATTTACGCATAATTTGACGTGAAACTGTCCCTGAAGCGTTATCTTCTCGTTCAGCGTGTTTCGCTTCAATGACAATCATTTCATCATTCACAACTTTAACGGAGAGTTCGGAGAAGCGAAATTGTTTCACATCCATACAAATGTGAAAACCATCTTTTTCTAGTGTAAAAATTGAGCCTTTGTATTCACTTGACTTTGATTTTGATTTCTTTTTGGATAACGGTGATTTTGGAATTGTACTTGGTGATAGTTGGTCATGCCGTGGTGATTTTGATGTACTTGGTTCTTCGTCCGCTGTTTGGACATGCACATTTTCATCTTGGTCTTCTTCTGATGATGACATTTTTGGTTCTTGTTCTTTACTTGTATCTCGTTCCTTTTGATTGTTACACGTACAATGATGACCATGGCAGTGACAATGATCTAATGTTGCTAATTCGAAGAGAAGTGGAAATACTGGCACTTTTGAACATTTGCACTGACTACCACCCTTACATTTGCAACACTGTTCCATCAATTTACACTGATCCAATGACTTCAGGAAGGCCTTTTCACAGTGTGCTAAGAACGCAAAGTCCTCCGTTTTGATGATTTTAATGAAATTCAAAGGTCACAAAACAAAACTTTTACCACATTTAACGTACTCAACCTCCCTTGAGCGGAAATGTTTGTTTAACGCACTGTCGATATTTGGCAACTATTTCAATTGATGAAAATTAAACATTGATTTAGGCTTTCTAATATCAAGATATCATTAAATTTTATGCGCAGAAAACATACCTTTTTGATATTTTCCAATAAAAATATGTATAAAAATATAATACCAGGAACTTTCATTGATATATGACGACGCCTTAGTAACAACAATGTGTTTTATTTTTTTTTCATTCCTTTCAACATACACCGGTACCGGTCTCCACAAATACTTTCACATTGAAATAAAAAAAACCTAAAAGTAATAATAACTAAATTGAATATAATCATAAAAAAAAGAAAACTTTCCTTTAATTCAATATTTGCCTAATAATAATTTGTAAAATGTGTGTGGGGGAGGTAACCATGGATTGTAAATAAAACAATTTAAATCATTGTCTATATCGGTAAAAATACACATCACTTATCATCATTCTAAAGTTAAAGCTTATTAAAAAAATAGAGCAACAATTAAATTGTTGTTGTTGTTTTGCGATGGTCCATCTTTCGATGATATTATACTGGTTTTAAACTGTCTGTTTATATTGCACTTGTATTTATTCAGTATATCACACATATTTTTGATTGGCTTTTCACATATTGTTAGTTACTATTTATTTATTTATTTTTTATATATTCTTATGGCTCTTTTTTCACTTTAGTTTTAGTTTACATTAACATTTTCTTTTACATATATCACAGCACTTTTTTTAAAATCTTTTATATTATCACAGTTTACTTCATAGTTTTGAGACATGTGATTAAAGATACGCACTCCTTTGTACCATAAGGAGTCTTGATTACGGTGGGATATTTCAGCTGGTGGTCTTAAGGAACTGTATTATTGCCAAATATTGAATAATCGATTCAATTACTATTATTTGTCTAGATAACAATTGGGTGGTGGCAACGTTTCAATGGAAGTGCAATTTAAGTGTAATCAATCAATTGCTAATCGGATTATTTGTTTAGGTTTTCAATGAAAAGGAAATTCACTGAAATTTGACCGTCCTATAAATGATGATGGTTTCGGTTCGTGAAATGATGGATTAAGAAAAATTTCGTTCTGATTTTTTTAACGGAATTTAAGGAGATTTTCATCTCAATGTGAATAAATGTTTCAAATAAAATCATATAAAAAGTAAAATTACATAATAAATCAGTGTTTAATTGGTTTATACTTTGATTATGTATTTAAGGTGACTTCAAGTCTATTACTTCTAGTTTAAATGTATATCAAAGGTGAATTTAATGAAATTAGAGTCTAATTCAATAAAAATGAATATAAATTAAAAAATAATTGTTAGGATAGTAAAAAGAGGGATTAACGAGAGGGTGAGGGTGCGAGGCAGGTGAGACTGAGTCCCTCTAATCTTTTAAAGGGTATATGAATAAATTTTTTAGGTTGGTGATGTTTTCATTTTATGCATATAGTGCCTCCCCCTCCAAAATTAAAATTCTGAGTCCGTCCCTGATGACATCCATTTTTGTATGAAATTTGGTGGAAATTTGTATGACTTAGCTCTTTTTTTGGATATTAACGACCTCTGGTATTTTTTACCGTCATTTGTATCTGAAAACGCTTTATTTTGATATGTGCTAAAACCAGCGACGGATTCAGAAATTTTCTTAAAAGAAGAAGGGGGAAATATATCTGTAAAGTTCAAATTTTGCCCACTGACAAAAATTATTCATTCAAAAAATTAGGAATTAAAGGATTATGACCTTCTCCCTTTTTGTTAGACCTTTCCCTGGTTTAACACAGATAATGCGGCATACTTTTCGACTTTTTATAAAAAACATCAGTTTTGAAATATAAAATTAATTCTTGTTGTAAATTTTTATGATAAATTTATAAAAAATATTCTAAAGAACCATTTTGGACAGTTTCTGAAACTGTTCAGTTGTCCAAAGTATGATTTTAAATGAATTTAAGTCAAACTTGCTTGGCCTTCTGGAAGGACTGTAGCCTAATCTGGGTTAAACAGAGTTTTCTCAAAAAATCATTCTTTTTAGTGCATTTCGTAAGAAAACTTGTACTATTACAGACGGTTAGGAGCTCATAAGCATTATTTTAAACTCATTAGTTTTGATAGATTGGGCTCCAGAGCCTCCAAAGCTTGAAACCATTAAAAAACGGTTAAAATCAAATGAATCATTTTAATGAAATGTTTTATTGGATCGAGAAGCTTATCAATATGAACTTTAACTCATTAGCTTTGAGATAAGGCTCAAAAATTGGGGTCAAGGACTCAGGGATTGGGATCCAAAGCCTGAAAACGGTCAAAAGCCCTAAATCCCAAATTTCCCAAAAACGTTTAATTTTTTAAAAATTGCAGATTTTTTTAAATTTTTTTAAACGAGTCCCACCGAAATGCACTTTTATAAGCCGCCCAGTTGTAGAATTTCCCATTTTTCTTCTTAGCAAGGTTTTGTTTTGTGTTGGAGCTAACTTTTTTTTAATATAACGCTTAGATTTTAAAATTTGGAACTTTGAACCGTTGAAATTTCTAAAACGGCGAATCATTTTGCGTTCTCTGAAAGAACTCTAAAGGATCAAATTTGAATAGTAGGTTTGTTGATTGGTCCTAAGCTTTGAGTTTCAGGGCCATTTGGATTAAATGTTACTTCGACATGTCGCGACACAGTTACTAATAAAAGTTTTTGCAGTTTTGTGACTTTTAAAGATCATAAATTTTTGTTTTCTATTGAATTAATGACTTTTAAATTCCTTAAAAACTTTCCGTACACAGAATTTTTAATTTTTTGATGATTTTTCACTAATTTAATGACAAATAAGACTTATGAGAAGCATTTATCGCAAAATTTTCATATGTTTCATCACCGCTAGTATTAATATTTCACAACATTTTAATTAAAACGCACTAAAATCAAATCCAAATAAAGAAAATTATTTAATGATGCGAAAAAAACAAGCACCCACTCACAGAACTTGAAAGAATGCATCGCTCTAATTATTGTTTTGTTACGTTTCATCGCATCTTCATATAATTTCACATATCAAAGCACCAAATACACCAAATACATCAATAAATAATAACGATAATTAAGTCAATCAATTATTTGATGAATTTTTAATCAACTTTTGTAACTGCCTGGAACTAGTTAATTTTAATATTTGAATAAATTAATTAATGTACAAAAATAAAAGAGATAATAAAATTAAATTATAAAAACAAACAACAAAATTTTACCTTTTATGAATACATTTACCTTACAGAATGCCGTTAAATTATTTGGCACACTTATAAAAAAAATGCAAAAAAAAGGTGGACTCGTTTGATTTTTTTTTCATCATAAATTAATTTTATTTATTTATTTATTTGTAATGTCGCATTGCTCTCAGAAAATAATAAATTAAATTAATCTAATATTGTATGAAAATGGTGCACACGTGTTCCGTTTACCTGAAATACATCAATATAAAAACTTGTGTCTCTCATCAGCAGAGATGACGATTTGCGTTTACCTCTGAAAACAGAAAAAAATCACACAAACAACAACTGTTTCATTTAGACATGCCTTTTAAAAATAAAATTAAAATAAATTTCAGATACAATGCCAAGGTCTCGGATGTTTTGATTTTCATTACATACAAAAATTTTGTCATTTTGTCTCGAATCGAATTAAATTGCGTCAGATAAACAAGAATTTTATGTAATCAATGGGAAGTGAAGATTAAGTCAAAATAAAACATTTTAGATTCAAGGCTAATTCAATTATGGTAAGGTTCATTGACTGCAAACAAAAAAACTCAATTGAAATGTATTCGTTTGATTTTTTTCATTTTGACGATGAATCTATGTCAATCATCATTAGTTGTTCCATTTTGATATTTTATGTTGAAATTTGTTGTATTTCGAAACTGATAATTGATTTTTTTTATCTATTTTGAGCTATTTTTAAATTACAATGTTGTAACAAATTTCAATTCAAATACTAATAGGGCAGATTTTGACTTGAATTGATAAAATTACGAGCTAAACTCAAAATTGGTGATTTTCATATGATGATTTTGGAACCTGAAATGATAAATATTTGTCAATATTGAAGTATTTCAAGATTTTTGAAGCTGAGACAGTGAATTGTGTAGAACTTGGGGCTGAGCGTCCGTATTACGATTTTTTAATCAAAATCCCGATTTTTTGATCGGCAAACCACGTTTTTTTCAGGAAAATCTGCCTGTTTCCGATTTTATAATTTTTTTGTTAATTTTTCGATGTTAAAATTGTCCTAAAAGATTCAACGGTCTTAAAACGGACTCTCTTTACACTGTTTAAAATTAACGACAAAAACATCAACGAGGTCATCCAAATTCGATTAAAGAAGCTCAAATTTAGCGAAGCTCAAATTTTTGTATAAAATTTTAGATTTTTTGATGAAAACTTCATTTTTTTGTATGAAACCCATTCAAGCCACCTGAGAAAAAGTTAAATAACTATTAATTTTCTACAACTTTGCCCAATATACCATAAGTGTATTTCTTTGATAAGTGCTTTTAAAATCAACAAGTTAGAAATAACAGATATTGGCATGTGTTAGTTAGCATTGTTTAAATATCACATACATTCGGTTTTTCTGACAAAAGTGAATTTTTTTGTATGAAAAGGACAAAAGTGATGTATGGCAGCTTTGTTCAAGATAAATAGAGTAACATTTTTGTAGAATATGTCATGGACAAAAATCGTTTGTAACTGGATCAAAATGGCCAAAAACTGTCGAAAAACGCTTCGTTTGAGCGTTTTTGATCGAAAAATCATGTTTTTTATACTAAATCTAGTAAAATGATGTATGGCAATGTTAAAGATCTTGGATAGATCTATAATTTAACTAAATATTTTGTTTACCTCCACGCTATGGTTACAGAGTTATTGAGTATAAAGAAACCTCAACCGTACTTTTCAGTTTTTGGCCAATTTCTCCAAAAAAAATACTCTAACACCAAAATTTTGTTAAATGACCATCATCAATTCATCACTAGATTCAATTTCCTTCCAAACAAAAACTACTAAATTCACGTGACCTTGAATCAACTTTTCATTCATGAGACCAATCAAAATCCTTTTTTGACTTTCAATCTATTTGAATATTTGAATTTTTGATAACTTTAAACCAATTTTTCGTGTTTATTAAGCATTTTTATTCATTATTTAAATTAATTTAATATTAGTAGTAATTATAATTTACAACGTATATTTGCCTTAAAAACTAAAATTAATTCAAAATTTTTATTTCATGATTAAAATAAAAATTAATTTTTTCATTTCATTTCATAACATTTAAATTTTTTTGTCTAAAACTAGTCAACTGTGTAGTTAAAATTTAACAAAATCGATTTTAAACCGATAACTGATAATTTTTGTTGTCTAACAATTATAAGGTACATGCGTGAGTTTTTCTTTATAAAAATAATCAAGTACCTTCATAAGTACTTTCATATTTTTATATCTAAATTAAAATTAAGCACATTTAGATCTCTTGCCATTAAATTGTTTTTTTCTTTGTGAAAGGGAAAATTTCGTGTGCACACTTTTTTTCATTTTTTGTAACGGTTTAACATTTTCATGTGATTAATTTTTTTTCTTTATGATTATGATTAAAAATTTAATGTAAGTTCCTTTTATTTTTTGTTGTTGTTGGTGTGTTAGAAGTGACAGGTACAAAAAAACGTCACATAATACAATTTGATTGAATGGTAATTTTTCTTTTAAAGTTAAGACGCAAAATAAATTGAAAATGCCAGTAATTTTTTACACGTTTGAACAGCACGGTAACATAAACGACACTTTTTTACTTTCACGCCAACTGGGTGACGAGGATCACTTGTACTCAATGGCAACTTGTCTAGGCACATTTGGTAGGGGTTTCAATGGTGGTGGACATTTGACCGTTAGAACACCTTCCTTTGAAATGGCAGAGTTAACATCACGCGAATTAAATCCAACTGGCAGGGCATATTTTTTCATAAAATGTTTTCGGACATGATGATGTCTCGTTGGATGTTCTTCGTGTCTACCCTCAATTATGACATAATTATCCAAAGTTGTACGAACATTAATTTCATAGGGACGAAAAGCATGGACATCAATGTCAACATGAAATCCGTGTTGGCCAATTGAGGACCACAATTCACGGGCATCATCAGCAGCACTTGTTGTGGAAATTGGCGCCCATCGATTACGATATCTGTATGGGTAATTCCAATAATCACGATACAATGGCCAATCATAATCCAAATATCGATCAAGCCGTTTACAATGATCATACAAATCCAATTCCCATGGATCCCATTTCAGGTAATCATATTCCCATGGTTTGAGTTTCCAATCATCAACTAATGATGGTACCAAGGCCATTTTATTTTTATTTTTTTTTGTACTATTTACAACGCAACGATAAAATTTTCTAGATCAACGATTGTTATTAATTAAACGAATTAAATTCACTTCCGATTTAAATCTGTTATTTATTTTAAATTTAATATTAATTTTTCCTCTGTTTTTATTATTATGTAGATCTCTTACTAGATCAGATGTTAGCTCGAAACTAATGCGACCCATCTTCGGCTTAACTGTATTTATATGCCATTAAAAAATCGAGAATTCGCGAGAATTTTTTTATTTTTACTATTTTGTTAGATCGATAGATACATGGTAGCAGTAAACGAGTAGCATAATACAGAGCTCTCATCGATTCATTTTTCACTGAATGTACGAATAGTTGTCTGTTTAATCACAATAAAAGGTTACTTTGCATTGATGAATATAAATATATATAAAAGGTCTCTTAGTATAAATGCGTTGATATACATTTTTATTTTGTATTGTTTACAAAAATATTTACAATAAAATGCCAATAGAGATACATTTTTTATTATGGATTATGTGATATATTTATGTCTAAATTAATTCAGGTAGACAATTGATTGTACGTTGACGTTCATCAGATTGAACTGTTTCAATATTCACGTGTCAATTCGAGAATTTTGCTAAATTTGTGGGTAGTAAAATAATAAGATTTGTTATCAGACTTTCATGAGGTCTGAATCAAGATCGTCCTTTAAATCAGTAAATTTTGACTTTTACTATGATTTTTTTCAGATTTTAATGACATATTTTACATTAAATGTGTTTTTCAAACTTAGAAACGCAATTTTCTTTAATAGCCAGATCAAAACGTGTCAATTTCAAGCCACACTCACATTATAATTATGCCAAATATGGTCATAATCGGATTTTTCTTTAAAAACCTCAATTGATATTGAATTAAATTTCAATATTTTAATTACAGAGCGAAGATTCATTAAACGTAGGATTATCGATTTCATGAAAAATATAATGTCTTTCGGATTTAAATTTTGTATGGCCATGAACTGAATAAAGGAAAAAAAAAGTTTTTTTCTTATAAAATCATGCAAATATTTTACGATACAAAGTTGAAAGGTACCATAAATAACATTTTTATTAACATTTTACATACAAGTTTTTATGAAATTGTATCATATTTGTATTTTTTTATTAGAAAATGTCTAGGAACGTTGACTTGAAGTCATATTGAAGTAGGTTTCAATCGATTCTGATTGATTTTCATTGATTAAATAACATTGAAAGAACAAATTCGATCATTAAAAATAATAATAAAGGAAGAATGTGATAGTTAACCGTATACAAAAGCGCATTTCTATAGCTAAAATTCAGCCATTTTGAAAAATTAATCCATTTTAAAAAATTGAATCATTTTGAAAAATTCGACCATTTTAGAAAATTGAGTCAGTTTGAAAAATTCGACTATTTTAGAAAATTTTATAAAAATTTGAGTATTTGTGAAAATTGAGCCATTTTGAAAAATTCGACTATTTTAAAAAATTAAGTCATTTTGAAAAATTCAACCATTTTAAAAATTGAGTTATTATGAAAAATTTTACCATTTTAATAAAATTTTTCAATTAAAAATTCGACCATTTGAAAAAGTAATATTCAGCCATTTTGAAAAATGTGACTCAATTTGAATAATTCAACCATTTTAAAAAATTCGACTATGTTTAAAAAATTGAGTTGAAAAATTCGACAATTTGAGAAAATTAAGTCATTTTGAAAAATTCGACCATTTTAAAAAATTGATACATTTTGAAAAATTTGACCTTTTGGGTAAATTGAGTCATTTTCACAAATGGGTAAGCGGAGGGACTATCGGAAAGAGCCTTTCAGCATTAAAATGCGCTTAAACAAAAAAAAAATCAAAAATTTTAAGCGAATTGGTCTCAATAGGTTCATTTAAAAAAAAAAATATTTTATTTTGATCTATCAGTGCAATTAAAAATATCAATGAATCATCAGAAAACCACCTTCTCTTTTGTTTGACTTTTATTTTTGTTCACACACGTTAAAATGTATTTTAATTGCACAATGTCAATGTCAAGTTGCCGGTTGTTAAAAGAAGAAAAAAATTGCAATATTATAAATAGAAGTCAAAACAAAAGATGATAAATCAATTAAAAATAAAAATGTAATTAGCCTTCACCTTGTGTTTGTACGAAAACTCGTACAGTGAATATGAAATGTCGTTGAAATTTTTTCACTTTGATGTTTTATTTTTTTTAATTTTGTCGTTTGGCGCGATCGTAGGATTTTATTTTGATGATTTATTGGTTGTGATGCTATTTTAATTCATTGATTAGGCATTAGGAAGTGTTTCAATTAAAATTAAGCAATGAAATTTTATTATATACAAAAATATTTACAAATTATTTACATTAAAACTTTAACTTAATAAATTATAATTTCTTTTCATTCAACGACTTTTTTACCATGTCTCTGATACGATATTTTATAAATTTACCCGAAATTGTCATGGGCAGTGAATCGTAAAAGAAAACTCTTGTTTCAAATTTGTTTTCGTGATGTTGGTGAACAATTTCAATGATGTCTGTTTCATTTAATTTTGCGTGTTTTCCGGGAACGATTGTAATAACAGGAATTATTCCATTTTCGGCGTCTTCAACATCAACAACGCAAACACCTTCAATTCCTGTCACATTTTCCAAAACAATTTTCTCAATTTCACTTGTGTTGATCCAATGACCACGATATGTAATCAAATACTTTTTACGATCAACAATGAAAAGGTTACCATCATTATCTACATAACCAACATCACCTGATTTGAAAAAACCATCTTTATCAAGACATTGTGCTGATAACTCGTTATTATTGTAATAACCCATGAATTTAATCATCGTTGGTTTTATATGAAATTCACCGATTTCACCTGGATTTAATCGATTTCCATTATCATCAATTACACGTAATTCAATATTTTTCGCGATTTTTCCAGCTGATCCTGGAACTGCTCGCATACCCATTGGAGCTGCTGCAATTTTGCTGCACAGATCAGAAATGCCGTATGAAGAATTAACAATACCATTTGGAATGTAAGCCTGGAATTCATCACGAATTTTGTCACTCAAATGATTTCCACCACTTGACACCATCCGGATCGAACTCAAATCAACGTTTTTTATGACAGGACTACGAATTGCTGCAAAAATGTCCTTTGGAGCCATAAAAGCAATTTGGACTTTGTGACGTTCCACCATCTTAAGAAAGGAATCAATGGATTGTTCTGCTCTGATCACTCGTGTATGTGTGCCAATGAGTGAATGGAACAAGGCTAATCCCTCAGATTGCCAACCAGGTCGAAGTGTTGATGCTCCAATCATCTTTGGAGGTGCATTTAACCAACATGCAAGTACTTGTCTATGAGTTGTGATGGTTAATTTTGACTGTGCCGTTGTACCAGATGATAGAGTAAGCATGAAGGCTTCTGTAAGGGGATCATCTATCATTGGCACTTTAAAACACGTGATATCGACATCATCTTCCAAAAGTGGCTTTAAGTCATGACATCCAAAAATTTTATTGCCATAAATTAATATTGGAATCTTAATTTCCAATTCATGAAGGATCATCTGAAAGTTCTCTACTTGAGTTACATCTGACATTACAATCAATTTTGGATTAATTTGACGAACCAAGTCGAGTACTTCATCTATTGAAAAAAATAAAAAACCATTAAATAAAATACATGTTGACATTCCACTCTTGAAATTTACCTTTCACCGAAGTGCCTTCTGAAAATACAAATGGACAAATGACTGCTCTAGCAAAAATACATCCCAACCAAGTTGGAGCCATGTAAGGATAGTTTTCGGTCATCAATAAAATATGATCTCCTTTTCGAATGCGATACTCATACTTTAAAGCTGTTGCAAGACTAACTGCCTCTTTTAGCATCCTTTCATTTGTATAAATTTCATTAGAATCATCACTTATTTGACAGACATGACTCAAATTTTCTCTCATCTTATCAAACACTATCTCAGTAACTCCTTGATCTCCAAACGGATATGGAATTGATGCACCTTTCCAGGTTTGAGTTTCATAATCAAATGTACACTTATGTTCCATGCTAATTAAAATATGTTTGTCACAAAAAAAAATGTATTTTTTTATCAGTTAATTCAAAATTGTCTTGTTCAATTACTCAATTAGTAATGATTGATTATCGGCACTTTCAGATCAATTTATACAAAATTGATTGGTTTTTTTTCTACTGATTTTTGATATCTTATCAAAGTTAAAAAAAAAATTCAAAATAAAAATAACGTAAAAATTTTACTCGTACATTAGTCATTAAGTTGACGCATTTTAATACTGCATTGATTATCTGATAAAAGGTTAATTGTTTGCTTTTCGTGAACTGATTGGATTTGATTACATCGATAATTTTTTTTTGTTTATATTTTTTTTGGATATTCCTTACAATTTTTATTCTATACAGAGAACGTGGTTCTGACCAATCGGCGTGAACCTTTAGATGCAGTTATTTTTATCAGATCTGAATACAAACAAGTAATACTTTTCTACGAATCGGCATAACTCGATCCGGAGAATTGCCACTATGATTATCAAAAAATAGAAAAAATATGACCAAATGCAACCTTGAACGTTACACGTGAGCGATGGTAAGTTTTTATTTTTCGAAGGAATTAACGCTATTTGTACATTTGAAGTTTTTTTAAGATTTTTCTTTAATTTTCAGGCGCAATTTTTTCGCACTAAAAAGCAAAGAAAAAGGCTTCAGAGATAAATCATAAAACAAAAAAATTTCTTAAAATTCCATTTGTATTTAGAATAAAAACATTTTAAATCCATCGAACAAAGCAAAAAAATTTGAATCAAATTAGAAATTTTTAACAAAAGACTTAATTTAATCATCATTTAATGTTTACCGTCCATGCTTTAGACCTCTTAAAGGTTTTCCAACTCCAATTTTAACAAATGGGAGTGTAGCAAATTATCAGATTGAATTAAAATCCAGCAATTGTGATTCAAAGGTTCAAAATTCAGGTTTTTTTTGATACCAGAGTGTGGATATTTTATGTACGTATTGGATTTTCTTAAATTTACCTACGTCAATCAGTGCCAATAATAAAAAAAATAAAGATTCTTTATCAAATCAAAAAAAAAAAACACATTTTTAGATAAGTTAAATTCACTGACTTGTGTGAACGTTGATTTCAATAGTTTGGTAAGTGACTTTCGCGGTTAAAGCATTGTTTAAGTTTATTAAAAGGAATTTCAAACAATTCAACGATCCATTTTTCATAAAATCACTTTAAAATCAGCGAAGAGGTAAGATCACTCCTTAAATCGTAATTAGTGTTGCATGGAATCGCAAAATTAAATTTAATTGAGAAAAATTCAAGAGAGATTCTTTATTTGTGCATAAAAGGGCTAAGAAATGGTCTGATCCATTCATCTTACCTTTATAAAAACCTTTAAAATTCCAGAGTTGAGACATTCTGTGAAACTTAATCAAAATTCTTACGATTCACGTAACAACGAAATACTTTTGTGCCTCTTCAACGTACAAATTCTATAAAAAGCCGAAGCAAAATTCCCCAATCGATCATAAGCGTCGAGATTTAAATTATTATTGGGATCTAGATAATACAATTAAACTCATCCAACTTATCGAGAAATATCCTCAACTATATGACAAATCCAACAGGGCCGTGAGTAATTTTCAATCCATCCTGATCGATTCATATCAAGGTACGTCTGATCGCAACTTTTTTTTTTGTCTGGCCATCGTAAAATAAAATGAAGTTAGAATGAAACATAATTTTTTTTTATACAGAGAACAATTTTAAAATAATTTTTATTTATCATTTATTTACTCTTTTTCATTTTTTTATTCTTTATACTTTTCACCACTTTCAATACATATTTTTTTTATATCATTATATTTAATTTAATTTAGTTTGATAAAATTATACATTTTCTATGGTAATTTATATTTTAAGTTGTTTTTCGTAGATTTATGTTGCAAAATAATCAATTGTATATATTTTTTATTCATTTAATTGAATTTGGATTGTGCTTTTTTATTTTAACATTAGTATGAAAGAAAAATAAACGTTGGCTTGGCTGTCTTTGAAGTTTATATTGAGTCTCTTGTTCAGTTTAAATTCATCGATTTTCTCAAATAATAATAAAAAGATTTTAATATTATATTCGTTAATATTGGTTGATTTTGTTGTTGTTGTTATTTTTATTAAAATCGGTGTTCAGTTACATTTTATCCTCTTAAATATTATTATGTATCTTTTTTTTATTTTAAAAGTTAACGCTCATTGAGCTTTTGGAAAATTGAATTAATCTTATTTTATTTTAATTTTATTATGTTTAATTATAATATTCGAGTCAATCACAAACTACCGTTCAAATTTTACAAGTAAAACAAAAAAAATATTTTGTTTAACATAAAAATTAGAAAAAAATAACGAAAAATGTGAAATTTATATAAAAAATAAATGCATTTATTCAAAAATTATCTTCACAATTGTAAGATTGTAACTGTGCTGGCTTCATTCGAGTTTATCAATATTTATTTTTTTTGTACAATTTATTATAATTTTTCATTAAATTTAATTTTTTTTTGTCCTTTTTTCAGCTGTATCTTAAAACTATTTTGTTGTTTCATTTTGAATTTATTTCATTTTTTTTTCTCTAAAATTATGTATATTTTTTTTTCAAATAATCTACTTATTTCATTCATAATATTATATTATATTTATATTTTTCTTCATAAATATATTAAATAGACGACTAATATTGTATTTTAATAATAATTATTTTGCTCAACCACTGTGAAGTTTTTTCCGATTTTTTTTAACATTGAGTGTCCTTTTACGCAAATATTTTGTATATGTGGCTTTCCATTCTAAAGTGAATGCGAATCACGAGTGTCTGTATGAGTACACAGGCCTATGGTTCATCAAAAACTATGAAACTTTTGTTTTATAATATTTTTTGTAAATGCCCTAAAAACCGAAAAACAAGGGTTGCATTTTTTTTATTCTTCAATTTGAAACTGCGAGAATGGCATGGTTTTGTATGAAATAAGTATAATGTTTGTTCTTGAAAGTTGTAGATTATGGTTTTGAGAAAAAAGTTTTTATTTGCTATTTTACATGTTTTCGTACAAAAAAAAAGATTTTTCGACAAAATGCATCGAAAACATACAATTTTATTCGAAAAATCAAAAATTTATGTTACTAATCAGTTTTTTTTTTGGCAAAATAGATAGAAAATAAAAAAAAAACTTGTGATCGGCACTTTAGAATGAAAAGCCACACATGGACATCCTAATTTTTGCAATAATTTTTTAACAGTGTAAAAAAAATCGGAAAAAACTTCACAGTGGTCATTTTTCTAAATATATTTTTTTAGACTTCTTTCTTATACAATTTTCGAAAATAATTTATCAATTAAAATAAATGTTTATTTGTGTTTCATTTTTTTTTTAATTTATTATTTATTTTTAGGAGACAAGACGACAACAGGAATTTAATTCTTATTTTTATTTGTAAGGGATTTGTTTCTACAAATACATTATTTTTTATTTGTTTTAAATACACAATATATTTTTAACAAAGGAAGTGTTTTGTTTTTTTTTTATTTCTTGAACGATCTCTTAAAATATAATATTTTTAATTTTGTTTTTTTATTATCATTATAATAATTTAACTTTAAATTTAATTTTTTTTTCAATAAATACCAATTTTTATATAAAAATTTCTAAATTGCGAATGATTCGAATCGTAATATAACTTTTTGATGTGTAAATTTTGAATACAAAAAAAATATTGAATTTTTACAACAAAAAATTTAATAATGAAATAAAACATATTATGATGTAACATATACGGATGGGATTTTCATAGGAGGGACATGAAAATATTTTTTCTTATGTTCATTTTTATTTAAACATTTGACATCTTTTCTTAAAATCTTTTGTACAAATTGTATTTCATTCATATGATAATAAACATTATTAAAAACTTTGTTCTACACAAAATTGTATTTTATTATTTAATATTATAATTATTAAAATTGTTTTTTACTTTTATTTTAAATTGCGACAGTCGTTTTAATTTCAAAGCATCGATTGTTTCTTTAATATTTTGACACTACAAAAATTTACTTTATATTACTTGGATGAGATTCATATTAATTATTCTTAATGTTTTCAATGAATCATGAACCAGATGGCGCTTTTTATTTCAATTAATTTTTTGAAATAATTATTATAATTTAATATCAATTATAATCAAAGAAGCGGGGTATAAAAAATATTTGTAAATGATTCAATTTTCTTTTTACTTTTGATTAATAATTTCTTATAAAATTGGCACAAATTCTATACGAATTTAAATTTTCACGGTGATTCTAATACACAAAATTAAAAAAAAAAGAAGTAAAATATAATGATAAATATAAATTTTATTATAAAAATATAAAAAAACGACTAGGATCAATAAAATTTTTTATATAAATTTCTCTAAATAGGGTTTAAAATTGTAAAATTTTTATGTTTTTTTTTTATCATTATTTGGTACTCCTAGCTTAAATATTGTTTTATTTTAAATTTTTATTAAATAATCGCATTTTTTTTCTAAACATTATTTTATTGAGTTTAAAGATTCGTTTTTTTTCTTCTACTAAATTCTATCATATTTCAAATGAAAGAGAATTATGGTAACTATTTATATTTTTGTATGTAAATTCAATGTAAAATGATTTAAAATTAAAATTTAATATAAAAATTTGATATAAAACATGTAAAAAATATACAAAATAATTTGTGATTTGTAAAATTGTTTAAAATAAAATTAATTTTCAATTAATTATCAAATATTTATATAAAACACCGCGTAATTTTTTTCTTAATAAAATTTATTATAATATAATTTTTAAATACACAAAGCGACAGACAATACTTTTTTAGCGCCTTGCATTGCTCCAATTATAATGAGTCTTAACATAATTTTTATATCATTAAAATAGAAAATATGCACAAAAATGAATCCACAGTACACTATTTCTTAAAAATTTTTTTTTTGAGTCTTAATAAACTTATAATCTATTTAAGTTTGCTTCTTTTTTTATTCTTTAATCATTATAATTAATTACTTTTATATACTTAAATATTTTTTGTTTTGTTTCTTTTACAATAATATTAATAATAATAATAATAATGATTAGTTTCCGACTAATTATAATAATTAAATGAATTACAATCCGAATCATTCACTTCTTATGATTTATAATCGTCATCTTTCCGTCTGATTGCGCAACATAAGACTAGTGAGAATATTAGACCAAATAATTCGAGTACGACAATGCTACCACCGACAGCAATGAAGTAAATTGAGTATTCGCTGATTGTGTCTATTAGTTTTTCCAAGCAGCCCTGCAATGAAGTGAGTAAGAAAAGTGAGTAGTATGATAAAATTTAGTTTGAAATTATATGATATTAATTTACCTTTGAATAGATTCCATTTGGTACAGCAGTAATTGATGTGACAATTCCTAGTGAGCGAACGTTATTACATACGTTCATGTCATCGGTACTAAATTAAAGGGGAAAATGGTAAAAATTAGCATGATTTTCAAGAGACATTAAAAAAATCGTTTTTTTTTTATGAAACAGACAAGGAGAAAATTCGCAATTTGAGGAAATTTCTCGTGGATTTGAAAAAAATTACAGTTTTCTGAGCACTTGTGGCGTCCGTCTTTGTCAACAATGCGGCTGATTTTTCAAAACAGGAAAAAATTTTCAGAAATTCCGGAGTTTTAAAAATTTCCAGCGTTTGCCAAATCGCAGAAATTCCAAAATTACTGAAATTTGCAGAACTGCGGAAATTTTTAGAATCGTGCAAATTCCGAAAAAACAAAAATGTCTTTAATCGCGATTCGCGAAATTTTCTAAAGGCGTAAAAATTCTTAAGTGCGGAAATTATTTAATTGCAAAATCATTCAAAATTGCGGAATTTTTATAAACGGCCGAATTTGTCTACAGAAATGCGCTCGTGTAAGTCGTTCACGATCACGTTCTACTTTTTTTTCCTTGTCTTTCTTCGAAAATCGTAAATTTTAAGGATTTTTCTAAAATTTTATATTAATTTACCTGCAGCATGATTGTGGTACTTTATAAACTGGATTCAATCGTGAAATTGTCAAGTCAAGAGCGTTGCTTCGTTCAACATTGTTAAAGCGACTGGCAGCCCAATCGTTTGGTCCCTCAGCACCACAGCATTTCAACTAATAATTTTGAAATTAAATTTAAAACTCAATTTAAAATGAAAATGAAATTTATTAAAATTTTACCATTTTTTGGACTCCATCAAATGCAGCAGTTCTGGTGGGATAAACGCTGTATTCCTCTTGAACAGTGTGTTTAACCGTTTGACGAATAACATCCGATAATTTATCTTTGTTATGGAATGCCCATGCACCAGCGGCAATTTCAGAGACAACCACCACAAGTAAGAAAATGAAGAACTGAAATGAAAATTTAATTTATTAATTAACACATTTCAATTTAATAAAACTTCATCTTACCGTCACAAGCAAACATTGTGACTCTTTAAATGCGCCACAACATCCAAGGAATGCAACAATGACCAAAATTAGGCCAATTACGAGTAATATTGAGAGTCCAATGTAGTAATTGTTTGTATCCTGGACCACTGACACTGCATATGTCGGATCAGCAAATAGAACTGCTGTGCCAACTGCGATTAATAGACCAGTGAGCTGTAATTAAATGAAAAAAAAAATTGAATTATTAATTTTTTTGAATAAAATATCGTCCAAGGTCAAATAATTTTTTTTATGATTTCATTTTACTTTTACCATTAATCAGTGAAAATCACCAGGTAATTAAAATCAAGGTAAATAACAGTAATATCCTTGTATCGTGCAAAAAAAGGGGTCTTTTCATTTTCCCCAGAAAGCAATTCATTCATTTAATATTCAAAACACGCATCAAACACTACCATAGTATAACAATAAAAATACAAAATGTTTCAGTTAAATACTTAATGTGAACAATAAAACGCAATTTACTACCAAACAGGAGTACGATGGAAAAATACTACACCATTAGTTATGTGTGAGTGTGTGTGTTTTTGTTTGAATAAAAGCCAAATATGATTCTTTTGAATGATTTAACTTTATTATTCAGAAAACTTTTGTTATTTAATGATTCAGTGACATACATGGATTTTCATTTTCTCTCATCTCAAAATGTTATTTTTTTTCATCATAACATTACATCATCAACATTGTTATAATGATTTTGTCTCTACTAAAAACTTATTGTGCTATTATTTTACTCATAATTTCATTTAATACCAGAATCATAAGCACACTTATTAAAGGGGAAAATTGCTGTTATATTAAAATATGAGAAAATTGTTCTTCTTTGTTTCTGGGATTATGTTTATTTATTATTTTTTTACTTTGTTGGGTTTGCAAAACTGGGTGAAATTTCAGCGACAACCAGGCGCCATCATTCAATTTGAAATTAAGATGTAAATAATAGTTTTTTTCATACATTTCATTCAATTTGGGGTTAAATTGAAATGTGAAAAAAAGTTAAATTGAAAAAAAATCGACATTTTATGTTTTGAATATGTTCAAAATTTTTTTTTAAATATATTTTATATTTCATTCTCATTGTCTATGATATTAGAAAAGATTATTGATATTCATATAAAATGTTTTGCTTTATTTCTTTATTTTTTTGCACGATATCATATGACATAGTAAAAGTCCATAGAGGAAGTATAGTAAAAAAAATTAGGTCAAGGACCATAAAATTCTTGAAATTTAAATTGAGAAACGTTTTCTATGGAAAAATTGTGATGATTCAATTATGGTGACGTGAATTATTCTTTGTAGTGATGTAATTCAATGGAATTCTACTGATGGATGTTGGTATCACACTGATAATGAGGAATAAAGGTAAACTTAGGAAATTACTTGGCATAGGCTTATAGTGAAGTATATTGTAGAGATTTATTGACTTGAATCTCATCATTAGGGAAGAAAAACAAAATCGATTGGTGCTTTCAAGGTAGATCGAAACGACTTATTAATTATCTGTATTGCTGTGGTCGTCTTGAAACACGTATATGACATTCCATACGAGCGATAAAATCAGTATAAAATGTTGTATTGGCGCTTTACGTGGTCGTTTTCGAAACTAATCATTTAAATAATACAAAAAATTATGTTAGTTTATATAATTGCCGTAATGTTAGTTTGGCGCTATATTTACTCATTAATCTGAAAGGACTCGACCGAAGTTAGCAACCTTTGATGTCTGAGGAAGGGGTATTTTCGTCCCCCTGCACGTTCCCTTACACCTCGAACCCGTTTATCTCCCGTTTCAGCTCTCAGCGCCATCTAGTGGATCCAAATGTAAAACCCCGACATGAATATTTTTATCTAAAAAAATCAATTATTTAAAAACATATCAATACAAAAACACAACGACATAGTGACCTATTAAACTTGTAACAAATAAGTTCTATCTTCAATTTATAGATACAAAAGATATTAAAGCTATGCATTTAATTGAACTACAAACGTTTTTATATATAATACTGACACATTTTCCATTAATCTTCATAAGAAGAGAAAAAAAAATACTCCAATTGATATTGAACAACTGACACATAAAAATAATGATTAGAAATAGGATGACACACACTTTTGAGATTAAAAATTATCGAATTCTCTTCTTTTTATTCTCCTCACATCATTTCATATTTAAGAGTCACTTCCATACATTGATGCCGCTTATTTATTTCATTCCATACAATTTCATGGATTGCACTTGATAATTCCCAATTGAAATGCTTCTGTATGCCATAAAATAAAAATTTCAATTGAATCATCACTGTGCAGTCATTAATTCCACTTTTTAATTATAAATGAGATCATTTTCAAGTGTGATTCCATTGAGAATTGCAATTAAAAATTTGCAATTGGGACAATTTATTTGAATAATTCACCCAATTTTACATTTATTTTTTGTATACACATATCATAACAATGTAATATTAATTGCCCTCTTTTTTTACAGACAATTCACACAACAACATCAAAATGACACGAATCAATAAATCGAAATGCAATCTCCCATTCAAGTCAGTGTGTAATCATTTTTTATTATTATTATTACGTGATACTCTGTTCATCCATTCGTAAAAATGTTTGAAATTAGATTAATTATTTATTTATAAAATACATAAAATACATCAATGAAAATGATTGCATTGCATCTAATGTGGAGTAAGAGTGAAGTTGAAAAAAAAAAAATGAAATAAAAATAGATCGCTCTCGATTTTTTCTGTTATTAATTTTTTTATAGCCTAACACTGGAAAGAAGGTGTGTCTCGTACAAAAAAAAATCGACTTTGTCTTTTTTTTTTACGTAACAGAAGTCAGCATTCAAAGCAATTACCTATCAATTTCCGTTCATAATGATTTTATTTTTGGATTTTTTTTTGAATTAAATTTCATTCTTATTTTTATTAATATTCGAGACAAGTGCATTGAATCATATTGAAACTATTTTTGAAAAGAACACATGGTTTGACACACAAAACTTGTCGCCGGTGCATAAAAATAATTGAATCAGATTATTTTCAGCCCACGGTCTACGTTAGTTTTTTACATGAAATTATTTTTTAATGTTATTCTTTTTCAAAAAAAAAATGTGCAAACTTTTTAACAGTTATTAAATTCAGGTTGTCTGAAATTTTGTATGCAAATGTGTTTGATTTTTAAAGTTTCAGAGCATAATTTTAATGAAAAAATGGAACATGGATTTGAATTTATTCTAAAAATGTTAGTATGATGTAATTGATGTCATATGAAGGTAAGTCAGGTAAGATTGGCGTAATTGGTGTTTGGAAAATTTGGCGCAATTGACAAATTTGGCGCATTTGGCCTGATTATCCCCTGAGGTAGGTCGATCATTTTCATTGATTTTAAGGCATATCTTTTAAATAGCAAACCTGGAACGGGATCTCCCGACTCAAAGTGACCATTGACCAGCGGTAGCTTGAATATACGGAAAAAACGGAACATGAGGTGATTTGAGGTTAAATTTTGCATTGCATCTAAATTTTTATCATAATCCCAGTTTAAAATCATTAAATTTGTGTTCAGGACAAATTAAATCGATAAAATGGCAGATATGGAGTCATGCTGAGGTTATGATGACCATCAAGAGTACCCACAAGCCTAATCGTCATTTTTTCAGTCAAAAAATTCACCCGAGTTCATTTTCAAGTCATTCAATCAAAAAATCAAACCAAAAATAAACTTTTAAAATCACAATTTCCTAGAAATACAACTTTTAACTGTTAAGCCAACAGGTACGCCCACACTAACCTCTATTTTCTATGTATCAATATCTGAATCGACTTTAAATTTCATTTTATTACTGCTAATAAAACCAAATTAAATACATTCAAATTTATGTAATGTAATAAAAAATTATTATTTAAATAAAAATAAACAAATTCAATATGTAAATTTATCAAAACATCAAATCAACGAATTTTAACTGTTTTTTTTGTCACAATATAAACAAACGATTTAATTTAATTTCATTTTGATTAATAATTTGACACTTTTGTCTCTCAAAAAAATAAACTGTGAATAACGTTTATTGAATTATTTTCCTTTTTAAATTTAACTACCTTCCTAATTTTATTTTCACCTACACCTTTGCTTCTGTTTCTATACACAAAATATTTATTTTTATACTTTTATTTTGAATTACATTTAAAGAAATTAGTTACAAAAATGGTGTGAAATGATTGATTATTATCGTTATAAATGATCATCGTGATATCATTTTATGTTTTGTTATCGTTACAACGAATAAATTTGTTTTGTTTTTGTTTGTAATTAATTTCTTTTATAGAAGAGGTGTTTTGTGACATTTATGATTGAATTAAATTAAAATTGATGGAATGTTTACATTTAAATGACACTTGTAGTGTAATGTGGTGATTTTTATGGATTGAAATTGAAAGGATTTTGTGTTTTGAAGTATTTTATTTTAAATTTTGGATTTTGTTCCTTTTGGAAATCGATTCATGATATTTAAAGATAGTAATTAACTTGGGCAGAAGATAAAAGTTTCACAATCCATGATAACGTAAAACATTTCTGACATTTCCATAGGTGTATCTATGCAAAATGAACTGTCAAAGTTAACCTACTTAAGAGACTTATCACGATTAATTCTACCAAATTAATGAAGGTCCTGGCACAGCCCACTTCAGAAATGATTTAAATTATTATAGTTCTATTGTATCACCGTTTAACAGTAAAAAAAAATAAGAAAAAAATTTTTTCTCCACATGGTGACATTTTAGAGCCTCAAATGTAAATGAGTTCTCAAAACGTCCCAAAACAGACTTTATCCCGGGAAAATCTTATTTTAACTACTAAAAAGCTAAAAGTTAATTTAAATATGTAGATTTGCAAGATCTTTAAGATAAGCCCAAGTTTTTTTGAAATCGGACCGGTAGTTGGGGTGAAATTAGGTTTTTTTCGCCGAAAATTGCCGATTTTGAAGCCCAAATAAAACAATATGGCCGGAAAGGTGGGAAAATCCCACTGGCCCACTAGGTTCCCACTGGCCTGTCCCACTGGTTTTTGTTTGAGAGTGTAAACATTAAACATTTTTCAAGGTCATAAGGACAAATTGAGATGAAAATGGTATGATCCAATCGAAAACCATTGGACCAGTATAATAATATGCAAACTTCTGGACTCTCTGAGGTTTGAGAGTGAAAAAGAGCCATTTTGGAGTGATGATGTCAATATGGGCAAGAGCCAAGCACATTTCGACCTTGTAGAAAGTTCTTGATATTTAAAAACGATTCAATGAATTTAAAAGGCGTCGCCTTATGTAAATTATCTTAAATAATTATTTAACATGAAAAATCGTCCTATTGATGTTAATCGAAAAAGCATTCCAGATATTTTGATTTCCTAGCGATTGTAATAATTTCTACTAAAAATAAAGGAAAATCGATCTAAAAATCTATGAAAACAAATATTTTAATAAAGCGACGCCTTAAAAATTCATTAAAAATTTAATTGAGTACATTTTGAAGAAAAATTGCTATAACGACCGATTTTGGCTTTCAAAAAATTGCTATTCAAAGAAATTATGAAGAAGATAGGTCATTCATTGATTTGAGACATCCAATTTTTTCTTTCCATTCTTCAATGAGTCGTTGTACTAGATCCCACCAATTAATAAAATGATTAAGCACGATCACAATTTAATAATAATCACATTACACTCATTCTCACATCATCATCATTGTATCATCATACAACTATAAAATCTTATATTTTTAACACTAATAAAAAAATTGATGACTTTACAATATGTTCAACTTTAAATTTTTTTTTATTTTTGTTACTTGATTCTGATTATTCAACTGAATATTTGATACAAAACACATGTTTTTACAGTAATTTAATGAAAAAAAATAATCATAATAATATTTAAAAATACACAATCACATGAAAGTCTCTTATCACCTAATTAGACAAGAATTAATTTGTTATGATGGTCTTTTAATTTATTTATAACGATTAATTAAGATGTGAATGTCAAGAAAGAGGGAATTTAAAAACAACTTGTAATGTAATTTAAAAAGGGTTATTTTTACTTTAACTATGTGAATATGAATTTGAAATATATTGAAATTAACATGTGATAATGGCTTTTAAAGGGATTTTCTATTTTAACGTATGAGCGTGAAATTCAAAAATTATCACGGTGACTATTTATGATTATGTTTTACGATTTTTGAGATATAACTGTTTGTACATGTTTTTTTATGTTTTATGAGATGATCCTACATTGAGGTGATAATTAAAGAAAATATATCGATAAATTTTCTGGTTCAATGAGTTTGAAAACGGACAATTGATGCATTATGATATTTTTAATATGAGAGTCATAATTAGTTAATAGTGTGATGCCCTTTTTTACTATGAAATGTCTGAATAAGCGAAAATGTCATATCCAGGTGACGATTTATCAATTGAAGACTGAAATGAACAGTAAAATGTTGAAGATGATCATACATGAAATACGATGATATCTAGAATTTAAACTCTACATTGTCCTAAGGTAGGTCATGACGAGTGAGCGATGACCGATTATGACCAAGACAGCGTATAATGGCAATAGCACAAAATGGCTAAATTTTACCCACCATTCATGAACTACCCTTAACATAGGCAGACGGGTGATATAAGCGCTAAAACTTCACACAATCGCTTGAACTGACCTCACAAGGTTCTTCAATATGAACTCTAATGATGATTTTCATAATGAAGTGAAAACAAAATATTTTTGTCCTAAATTCCAAGTACTGTCCAGTTTCAAAGCACTGGGGATTTCATTCATGTTGAAAAAAGTAGACACCAGGTGATAATTTCAAAAATAAACAATTATCATCTTTTAAACATATTTCTATTTAATGTTTCGACACCCTTTTGAAAGTAATATCATCATTAAATACACATATGGCAGCAAAAAACAAACAAATATAATTTAATAATCATATGTTCAAATAATTAAACAATACATAAAATGCATCAAGATTCTGTTATTTTTTTTAAAGCTTTCATCGTCAAATCAATATGGGTGCTTTTGTGCAAGATACATGAGTTTTTGACGAAAACCCTAAAAAATTGACGAATTTTAGGTCATTTTGACGATTCTAACCCATTTAAGCAAAGTATATTCGGCAAAGTTGTAGGAAATGAACTGTTCTTAATTTTTTTTTATGAAAACCTTATCTGAGTTTCAGTTAGGACGATTTTTTGAATTTAGCCCAAATTATCTCACCGTTTGCACTAGGTATTACGATCAAACACGATGATGTTGAATTTCAACTTTTGACAAGCTGTTTGACAAGAAACTTCAAAACTTTGCATGAGAACATTACAACTGTCAAAACACACTCTTTCATTAGTGTTAATTTCCTTAAACTTCAACCCAATCATTTTACAATGCTTGAACGGAAATGCAAAATCTCCCTAAAAGCGCATTTAATTTCAAAATCATGAAGTCACTTCTTCATTTACTATTTATTTATTTTTTCTCTTAAGTGAAAAGATATTTTTCTGTTCAAGAAGGTATTAAATAATATTAAGTACTACACAATTTATTTACATTTTGCCATTCAACTATTTGCCTCTTCAGTTTCTTATTCGCATAAAACCATATTCACTTTAAATATCTTTTGTATTCACACATAATTTATTTAAATGCAAATAATAATAAAAGTAATAAAAAATAAATTGAAATGTGTTCACACATTTAAATTACAATTTTATTTACTCTCACATACATTTTCAATTTTTCATGACTTTTAACACATTTTTTATTGTGCTACAATTTTCTTGAGATCATTTTTTGCTGTGAAAATTTTTCATTTTCCGGATGAAAAATGAATTTAAAATGTATTTTCATGTAAATTGACAGTTTTTTTCCAATAATGCCAGTAAAGGTGTGAATTCTAAATGAAAATGTTGATGTTATTCAATGAAGATTTTAAAGTGGTCTAGTATGAAATTTATTAAAATTCATTTCATGGATGATCATGATGACGCTACAAAAAAATTAGGTAAGTTAAAATTCAATTTTATTACAATTTTATCTAAATTTCTCCTAACATTTGACCTCACCTTAACCTAATTTTAGTGTTATATCACATGCAGTGTTATAGTACTATGAAATTTTATACTACAATTTTACTATTAAATGCAATGAAATCTGCGCATTAAATTGGGTCAAGAGTCGCAGAAAAAGGAGTGCAAAGGTTAAAAGGCACATTTAAACAAGAAAATCAATGTTTAAATTTCAAATTATGGTTGAGTGACTTTTTTTGGGTTAAAATAATAAAAAATGAAATTAAATCCATAAAAATGAGGTAATTTATCCTTGAAATTCACTTCTAATCACCTCAAATTTATCAAATAGTCGTTGAAAACTGAATTAATCGTATAATTATCAAGAAACGTGCCACTTAAATGTCTTTCCATTTCATTTTCATTTTCATTAATTTAATGTATTAAATGTTTTTTTTCCTTAATTTTTTTTTTGACAGTTCACATACACAATCTAAACGTTTTAACATTAAAATTTATAAACGTGTGCAGTAATAATAGATAGACATTTCCTTTTAGAATTTACATCGTCGACGACAGTCATTGTTGATATGAAAATAAAAAAGGTTGAAAAAAAAACTAAATGTAAAGAAAAGTCTATGAATGGAATACAATAATGAATTAAAATGAGGAAAAAAGTAAGAAAACTATTTTTAGATTTTTATTTTTATATAAATATGCTGACATGCTTGTTCATTGTACAAAATATGTGATATGTAACGGAAGAAATTTATGTTAAATAATATGTAATGCCGACAAATCCCCTTGAGTTTCACACTTCTTCCTTTTTTATTGTATTTGAAATGAATGAGTGTATTGAATTGATGAAGAAATTTGCGGAATTTTTCTATTGTAATCAAATCATTTATTATGGTGTTTATTTGTATCTATGCTATACGAGCGGTTAAATTTAAATGAACGTGAATGATGTAACAATAGTAAAACCATATGGTTCGTTACAAAAAATTATATATTTTTTTTTTCTCTTTGGAGTAAGTGTAAAGAATATTAAAGAGACCTAAAAATAGATTTTTTTTTTATGATTGTTATATGAAAAATGTAAAGTTACTTAAGACAGAGCTCAATTTGCGTGCTAAATACACCGAAAATACATTTTTGGCCTCTTATAGTATGAAATATGGCTTTGGTCAGTTCAGCAAAGTTGCAGCTTGAAATATTCTTCACAACTTTTCTTCAGGTCACTTTTTCCTACGAAAACACAATTTTTTAACTCAGAAACGTAAAAATTTATTTGAAATTTATTTTTTCCTTTTGAAAATCCCCGTCGCCAGGGAAAAGTATTTTCGGTGTTGTTTTAAACGTCCTGCAGAACCCGGTGAATAGTCAACGTGAGAAGGGGGGTTCTGGAATTCAATTTTTCCCAAGACCAAAACCAGGAAATTGAATATGACTTCAAGGGCTAAAATTTGAGCGACTTGCTCGAATTTCATTCAAATGATTACCACTAATCTTCATACGCCAACAAAAAAATTTATCCATTGAATAAGAAAACAAAAAAATATGTTTGCCAATTTTATTATTGTTTTATCGAATTTTTATGTAATCATCCAAATGTTGCAAGAAAAATTTTATATTTAGTATTCCATGCCATATCTGCCATAACTTAATTACGATTCCTCTTCATTTAATACAAATTTTGGACAAGAAAATCATTTTATCCCGGAAATTATGTCAGATCCCAATACGAAATTGAATTTAAAGTTGAAATGCTACGATTTTTACGTAACTGCTCCCAATCAATCACAATCTCAATCATTAACAGAAGCGACCAATCTGGTTCGCGTTGAATGTCCTGATTTTGCCATATTATTAGATCATACAATTGGAGTGATATGGAATTTGATGAAAGGAGGTGATGATGCCAAGGCAGTTGATCGATTTCATTTGATTTGGGCAATGAAATTCCTGGAGGGCATTAAAACAAAGAGGGGTCACGTATCGAAAGATGTAGATTTACTTAAAGCTATGATGAGGAGACTTTTGATACAAGATTTCGCGGAAAGTGATGTCCTTGAACCAGTAACAGGAGAAGAAAAATCAGTTAAATGGAGTGATAAACCAAGTACAAGTAAAGATGATAACGATACGAATGAAATGATGAAGACTCAAAAGAAGGAAGACGAAGCTGGTTTAGAGAAAATAATCTCTGAAGAAAATTACAATGCAAAAAAAATAATCTCTGAAGAAAATGACAATGTAAAAAAAATAATCTCTGAAGGAAATGGTGTTGCAAAAGACTTAAATGAATCACTTTTTATTGATGTAATTGAAATGAGATTTTTTATTCTCAATTTTTTCATAATTTTAAATTCAATTTTACAGGAGGGCACGAACACATTAAGCGTTTCTGAAGACGACTGGTTCGTAAATCGAAATTTCTTGTCAGATGACGATGATGATGATGATGAAACACAAGAAGAAGAGGAGGAGGAAGACATTGAATATGAGTATGTCGATGTTTTCTCTGATGATGAAGAGTATGCACCAAAGAAAAAAAATAAAGGACTCATGAGTAGCTTCGTTTCGAATATTTTTGGACCGAAAAATAAATAACAATTAAAATTCATTTCGAGTATCAGTCACATTTGCAATTAAATTGATTATTTTAAATGAAAATAATAAATTAAAAAAACAGCTTATTGGCAAAAACAAAACGGACTGGCATGCATAATTGACATTTCCTTTGAATATTAAAATTAAAAAAAAATATGGAATGTGACCTTGAACGAGATACACAAGCGCATTTTCATAAATAGAATTCTGGAAATTTAGAAAAAGAGAATTTGAATATTTTAGAAAATAAGGTCAATGTCGAAATTTTCGCAGTTTCCGCAATTTCATCCTATGGGTCATTATGGAATTTTCCGAAATTTTGGAAAAGTCAGCCAATTTCGAAAATTCACAGACAGACAGTATTAGCGCCCACGATCCTCTCTTTTTCTTCAAAGCGACCAGAAATTTATCAATATATCAGAGTCATGTTCAAGGGACGACTTCAGCTCGTAACCTACAGAAATGACACTAATCATGCGACAATCTGATATTCAAGTGTCTGGTCACATTTTTATCAAACTCTCCTTGAAATCGCATTTTCCTTTATCCAACCAAAAATTTTAACTTTAATTAAGACATAATATAATTTATTCAAAAGCATTTCCACGCACACACTTTTATAATTTTTATAGTCGCATCACTTAATATAGCGCAATTTATTACATTTAAAACATTTAAAATTAAAAAAAAAATATTTGCACGGATGATCTAACCATTTGTCATTCCAATGAAGATATAAATTATTATCATTTTTTTTTTTGAAATTTGCATAATGTTTCATTATTTATTTCAATTTTGAAACAACAAAAACTAATTCATTCACTCGCACAGAAATTATTATCTAATCGCGTGAAATGACACAAACAAATACAAGATGTCACATATTTATCATCATCGTGATTATTCAGGGCTATTTATCATTATCATCATATTTGAATGGTCTTGAAAAGTAAAAGTATTTGAATTTAAATGATTAAATTAAGAGTGAAAGAGGCAAAATTCGAATAAAATTTTAAGCATCTGAAATAAAAAATATAAATCGTTACTTTTTTTTATAATTTTAATACACTTGTTCTCGGTTCACCAGAAAATTATTAATCTCATTTAAATTTTTTGCATTATTTTATGTTTATACCAAATTTTTATTGACTCTCACTTGCGAAAAAAAATTAAAAAAAAACACAGATTACTTAATAAAAAAAAGAAAGAAATATTAAGTGAGCAATCAACTTAAATTAATAACTGTACGTACCTACGGCCATACATCGCATGACAAGACGATAAATTTATATGTTAATTTTTTTTTTATTCACTTGTTGATAAATAATTTGTTGTCTTAGGTCATTTTATTTCATTTTTTTTTTTACTTTTCGTTTACTTGAAAAATTACTTGAAATCTCCATTAAAATTGCAATCATAACCCTTTTTTGATGTAATTTTTAATGTAAGAATGATATAATAATCACCTTAAACAGCGAAAGTATTTTTTTTTTAAATAAGTGAACAAATTGCAATTCATTTCAGGGCCTTGGGTCATTTTGTAACGTGAAATGTTAAAAATTGATGAGAAATTCAAAAAAATTACAAAACATTACAATTATTCACTCAGTTTTAAACCAAAGTAGTTATTTGAATAAATCATCTTCATTGGTATTAAATTAAATTATAATCTTATGAAACAAAAATGTAAATGATAAGCCTCGTTTGTTTAACAATAAATAAAATAATATTGAAATCGAATATATTTAAATTAGTTTCAGTTTGTCGTGAATAATAATAAAAATATGTCATTTTCCATACTTGGTTTACTTTTGCATTATTGCTTTTATTGTTATTTAAACATTTGTGATAAGAAATACAATAATAAAATTGTAAGTGCATGCTTCCTCGTGCAACGTCTGTTAATATTTTGCACACACGCATTCAATTTTACATATAAGTTTATATGATTTGACCATCAGGTGCCTCTTTCTATAGTAAAATTTAACTTTTATTATTAAATGGAGAAACACTTGGCATGGAAATAAAAAAATAATAAATGTTTAGTAGTCTTAACAACAGTAGTTAACAAGAAAAAAATTATAATATTATGTAAATAAGTGTGTTCTGAATACAAACGAAGAAAAATAACAATAGAATGTTACCTCTTGTAAACATTTAAGCTATATTATTTTTACTATTAACAATCTTGTATATTTTTTTTAAATTTATTTTGTTGTCTTTTTAATCAAAGTATTTTTTTAAAAAATATTGATTATGATGAAAATTGTGATGTAACTCAAATTTTGATAGTAATGTAATTAGAGATGCGCTGTAACACATTGCAGATTCATGACTTGGCGCTTACATGCCATTAGCAAAATAAAGTTTAAGCCCATTTACATACAAATTTAATAAAAAATGTGAAAATTATGATTACTCGTCAATTCCAATTTTAGGACTTTGCATGATATGTGGAGCATTTTCAGCTCACAGTGAATGATAAAGACGAAATCTAGCGCTGAAATTGGTCATGGAAAGCTTAAATAAAGATAATTAGTTAAAAATGGGTAAAACAATGGTTGATTTTCTATATTGATGAAAATTGTAATAGCAAAATTTATTTTAAAAATAATTTGAAATCGAAAGTTCAAAGAGATCGTTATTTATTTCATTCTTCAATGCCAAAAACTGACAATTCTAAAAAGTTAATAATCAAATGAACATCGGTGTAATTTAGAGAAAAAATTAGAAATTCAGATATTCAGCTCTTTAAGCTTGTTTTTAAAAGATCATCTGAACAACAGAATATCTGATGTTTCTTCATCATTTATTCCAATCGTTTTTTTTTTTGTCTTGATCAACTTCTTTGGGAGTATTCTCTCTCAATTTATTTTTAATTTGATCAATTGATTCTTTATCATTACATTGAATAATCACTTTATTGCGAGCTGATCTTGTAAATGTTTCACCGGAGCAGACACTGGATTCAAAACATCTTTAACACTCTTTTTCATTTTTTCTTTCATTTCATCAGTAATGTTTTCATTTTTTTCCAAATTGTTTGGTTTGACAACAACCACTTGTGTTACATTTTTTGCATTATTCCAATTTAGTACATTTCTATTAACTGACGTATTCAATCCACGCGGATTGAGCCCAGAAGCCTTTAACAAGGTCTGCAAATCTTCTTTTTGAGCCAGTTACAAGAGTTTGACTAATTTTACCAATGTTTGAGACACGGTTATTGTTCACAGCATAATAGTTAAAGGCACTTTCTGCTTTCATGGGCTCACCTGGTTCAAAACTTAACATCAACTAGACGCACATGACTTTCACCTATCCCTCTCTGTTGCACCTTTTTTAAAAAATCTCAAAAATTAAGGTCCTAAGTTGTTGAAGAAACATTTTTGCTTACAATATGAGCTTAACAAAACTCTTTTACTTATCCAATTTGGGCTAAAATTTCTAGTTGCACAAGAATCAAAGTCATCCTCGGTTTTGAACAACACTCGAAGTTCAGATTTCAAAAATTTTACAGCATATCCCAATAAGAAATTTTCATTCATACAAAACTTTAATTGTCAAATGATTTTGCACTATAAACATGAAAACGCCCTTGAACTAATAAAAATCTGTTATAACATTTTTCTTATCTTAAGGTCATGCATAAACCTCACAATCTTATCAAATATACTTTCACTGTATTTTTTTTATCTTTTGATAACATTTAAATGCAAATTAAGTCATTTTATTTTTAATTTTATCACCAAAACATTACGAAATATTTTGAAATTTCATGCAAATCAAATAATTTTAAATGAATTTCATAAAATAAACACCCCAATGATGAGATGTGTCGATTGATTGAATTTGAATAAAATTAGCTGATTTCATAAGATGAATTAAAAAATTAAGAAGTATGTCATTAAAATTCCTGGTCTCACATTAAATTGGAATAAAATCACTCAAAATTCAAAGAAAGTCTTGATTTTAAGAATTTATATCCATTAAATTAAGGATTCAAATCAAAAATGTAAGAAATTTAATTCCATTTTAGTACAAAAATCTCATCGAATATCGAATGCCCCATAAATTAATAATTAATTCCTCAAAATATTTATAATAGTTCTAGTTTAACTCGAATTTGTATGTATTAAAGTTAAATTTATAACTGGACACACAGGTTGTTCTACTTTAACTTAGGCTTCATTTCCAAGTAAATTATGTTCAAAAATGTAACTTTTAACTCTTTTTCTCTCAAATTAAATTGAATAATATATTACATTAAATATGTTCGTATCATATTTAAATTCAACATAATAATATTGAAACATGATCCAGGTATGTGTGAGTTTTTGATATTAGTTCCCATAAATTATTTATTACTACAAATTATCGTCTGTATTTTGTATTTATATAAAATGTTAAAAATTATCTTGTAATGTGATAGTTATCTTGTAAAACGTACATTCAATGCAATGTAAAATTGAATAGTGAAGCGGCGAAATTACAAAAGATTGTGATTAAAATGTTGTTTTTTTTGAGTAGCCGATTGTTGAAGGGGTGATCAGATTCGAGGTTCATGTGAAATAAATTTTTAAAATTGCAATATCTAATCAAATTATTTCAATTTTTATTATTTAATAAAAAATATAATTTTACGATAATTTGATATGAAAGTGAAATAACCAGTCCTGATACCACACACAATCACATAAGATTCACGTTAAATTGATACTTGTTGCATGCTTGAGATATTGAATATGAAAATTTATTTTGCAAAGCAGCTGATGGTTCCTGACATGACTTTTATATTGTAATTTAATGCATAATATTTTGTTGAATAAACAAATTAAATGTAACATAAGTGCATGTAAAAGACTTTCTCCTGGAAGCGATATTTATGAAATACCACGAAATGGGGTGAAATTGCAATGGTTGGGCTTGTATGGGAATTTGACTCAGTTTTATTATATCATGGTTAATTTTTTCAGCTCATTTTAATATCTAGAGCCTGACATTTTTTCTCACTGTTTATATTTACACGTGAGATTGCGTAAAGTGACGTGAGATGGCCATTTTCTTCATAAAAACCCCAAAAAATGCAAAAAAAAACCATTTTTTATCAAATAGAGGTCAATTCAATTAACGACAACCTTCCGTAAAATGACTTAAGCATTTTTTTTATCGAGATAATGATTGATCCTCCCCAAATTCGGTCAAATATCCATACGAGGTTAGGCAAAATTGAAAGTCACCCCAATTGATGGTATTTTATCATATAAAACAAAGTAATAAGAGACGACACACAATACACATTAAATTTATATTTTATTTGTTTTTAATAAAGTTGAATGCAACATAAAAGTAAAATGTATTTAAAAGACAATACAATTCAATACAAATTATGTGAGACATATTAAAAATACACATGAGAGAAATGAAACGTCTTTATGTTTTTTTATTGTCAACCACAATCTATTCAATTTTTATTTTCCTTTTATTTTATTTATTTCATTTCATATGTTATATGAAAAAAAAATATATCAAAAATACAACACAAAGAAAGGCAAGAAATCAAACAATATATCAGATGATGTTGAGTATTATGATGATGACAAATAATCGTTTTATATTTAATTTATTTTTGTTTTTATTTTTTTCTTTAAATGATGAAGCATTGTAACCGTTTTGGGAATGCAAAATATTTTTATTGTTTATGTTTGTCGCCTCATTTCACAAAAAAAAACATTTCAACGAAATTTTTATATTCAAGTAAAAAAAAAACCGAAAACCAATTTTCATAATAAATATGTGACAATGTCAATCATCAGTTATGTATCACCTTTTGTATGTCTCGTGATAGTGATTTGTATCAATCATGTCATATTTTTTAGGATTATAAAAAGGTGAAAACTTGATTTTTAACTTGGAATTGAAATTAAGTTTAAACAAAAAAAATTCAATTTAAAAGTGAATGACATTTAATTGATTATTAATTGGAGCTTGTTGCAATGCATTGGGACATGTGCTAAAATTTTTATTAATTTTTTTTTTTTGTTTTGTATCAGGTTTTGATCTTATACCAAATTGTATACGAAATTAAAAAAGTGTTTTTGATATTCAATTCTCAAGATACAAAACACACAAATTATGACAGGTTATTGTTATTGTTTAGTCAAATATTTATTATCACATTTATGGCTCTCTCCAATTTTTTGTGTAATGCATACTAAACAAATAAAAACAAAAATAAAGTAATAATAAAACATGAAAAGTTTGTTTGATACAAAAATTAAAAAATTTTATCACTGAACGGCCTTGAACAGTACATTTTCGAAATTTCAACGTTTTTTAACGGTTATTTTTCAAATACTTGGCCCTGGACCTCGATATTCGAGGAAAATCCCAAATTAAACAGTCAAAAAAGATTTTCGTGGGAAAATTTTGAATATTTTTTGGCCTAGAGCTTCATTTCTGGGCCCTATCAAAAAAATCGGTAAACCCACATGTGTTGAGAAGCCACAACCAAAAAACTCAATTTTTCTACGATGACCCATTTCTGAGATATTGGCACCAATAAGGTTTCGTATGACGATATTTCAGAGTGATGACGGACAACTCGTCTTTAAAAGTGCATTTTTCTTACAAAATGATTTTTTTTTAAACTTTTCACTTTGATTATTTATTTCATTTAAAATCATAATTCATTAAACCGCTTCAATGATCATCATTCATATTTGGGTGCGTGGTCAATTCCCACTCATTCATAAATTTCACGTATTTATTATTTATTGTATTTAGAACTCAAACACACTTTAAAATTTTCCAAAAAAAAAAAAAATCATAGGTACCTAGTCAATAAAGAGGGTGAATAATAGACAGAGAATAAAGTACGGTAAATTAATATAAGTTTTCAACGGTTATTATTATTTTATTTTTTTTGTAACATTAAATTAAATTTGAATTCAAGTTTATAATGAGTATCAATTTCGGTTTCAATGAAAAGTGTAATAATAATAATAATAATCATCATAGAGACGCTTTTAAACTAATCATTCCGTTATTATTTGGAGTTTGTATCAAATTTCTTTCTTCTCAATTTTTTTTTTGATACGTTACAGGTTATTTTTTTTTTTTAATTTAGGGTGTTATTATAGATTTTTTATTATGATGAGTGAGATTTGTATCACATTAAAGCAGAAAATGATGAGCTGAATAAAATGAAATAAAATCATGATTATACATTGGAGAATATAAGCCGATAATTAATTTAATTATTTTAATGAGCAACATTTGTCTCGATTTTCATTTAAAATTATATATTTTTTTTTCAAATTCATACCCTTCACTGATAGCAATCTAAGGTTCAAATTAAGTCTTATTCATACAATGAATGAACTTTCATTTAAACTTAAAAATGAAATTAATTTTTGATATATGAAAAGGACCTTTAATAATGATGACCTTTGATCCCAATTTAAGAGTTTTTGTTCAGTTTCATGATTCATTGCAAAGATAAGTAATCATCAAATGATTATTGAAGGACCAGTACTTTTAATCTTTTTTAACCACTTATCTCATCTCATTCCATCTCATCTCAAGTAATCTCAATTTATTTGAAAAGGAATAGTATCACAATAACATCCCAAAGTGGTTTATGTTGATTTGTCGATTCACCAGTAATCATAATAAATTTTAAAATACTCTTTTCTTTTTTAAAAACATACAAAAAAGGGTCGTAAATAGTATTTTTTTTTATTTTAAATTTCCTATTATAAAATATCATGTAATGTAAAAAATAGGGTAGAAACTTGTTTAAATGTCATGTAATTGAAGGAAAAAAACCACCTGGTTTTTATTTATCATTTTTTATTTATTTTTCTACAGGAGACAATATGCTTGGTGAAGAGAAATCACTCAAATGATAGATGATGTGAGTAAGGGTGAATATGTAATCATCATATGGTACCGTTTTTCAGATGTGAAATATTGATAAGACTTGATTATGTGTCGAAAATGGGTTAAATGACTTCAATATGGAGGATGTTGAATGGAAACGGAAGTAAATTTATTTTTTTGCCTTTGGGTGAGTCAAAATTTGATTCAATTGAGTAATAATTTAAGTTGAATGTCATTTTTATTGTCAACATTTTGATATTCAGACGATATCTGGAAAAAATAGATGGTGCTGTTCATTAAAAAAATTGAAAATTTCGTTTGAAAATATGAATTTTTCATTAAATAGACCTCAGAAGGCAAAATTCTAGGTCTGAAAAAACCATTTACTTGAGCAAATTAATTTTTTAATCATCCATCGTTTATGAATGAGACCAAAAAGTCAAAATATGCATGACAAATAACTGTCTTCTTTAATGATTTAATTATCTGAACTTTAAACATATTTTTTTTAAAGCGTAAACAAATTTGTATTTTTATTTATTTTTAAATGAAATACAACACAATGAAAACATTGATGAGTCGCGTAATTTTCATATTAAAATAAACATTGTCAGACTAAAACTATGAAAAACAACGTCTATGGGAAATCTCGTTGATTTTGAATGAATTTTTAAATTTGATTTAAATTTGAAAGCGATCGTAGCGCCGCCATGGCTACAGCGGACTTTTTTTCCATAAAATATCTATTTTTTTTGTGTTTGAAGAGCATTAAAAGGCAAAAAAGGACATAAATGAGAAGGAAAGTGCATAAAAGAGAAATTAGGCGTAAGAAAATGTAATAAAGAGTAAAAATCAGAAGGAGCAAAGTGCATATAAGTGTAATAAGTGCAAAATTGATTGTCAAAAACACCCTGTATACAAATATTTAGTTCCAAATTTTGCCGTTGCTAGTTGAGTTCGCTTGTAAAATAAGTCGAGATGCACATCTGAGCCTCGACGATTCAGTTACCCGTCCTTGGTCAATACTGGATCCAAAATAAATGTCCCAGTATTCATGACTTCAATTTGTGGACTTCTGATTTTTTTTGATTTTAAATCTCATCACCAAATATTATGTTATTCAAAATATTATTATTTTAATAATAACACTCATGTTTTATTATTATATTTTATTTGTTTAAAAATCTTTTTTTTTGTGTGATTTACTGACACTTGAATGGGTGGCGAAATTATTAGTATTCTCTGTTTTTTTTCACATTTTTCTGTGTCAAATGTGACAAAATTGTTTTTATTAATAAAATCGTAGAATTTGTTTCATTCAATAGCAGCATGTGTCTACAATAGTTATTAGCTGGGATTAGCGATGTGACACATTTGATCTCTAGATATTTGAAAAAAATATTTGTATTTTTTTATTTTCAACATGAATTTCAAGTTGAAGGTTTCATTTTGATATGATTTTATATTTAATTGAATGAATATAAAAAAAATCATATATGAATTCAATTAAAAAACTAAAAATTTAAGCGTTTTAATTTCAATTTAGACATTGGTGGCGCCACTCATGACGTTTAAATGTCACTTTTATTCGAAATTTACTAAAATGTAAAAATTTAAGATGCGAAACATTGAGGTTGTTCCACGAGGACACGATCGCAGACTCAATGAGTCCTTTAGTGGTCTATGAGACCCATGAAAAGTCAAATTTGCTTTGAAGTTCAAATTCCAGCTCAATTTGGGTTAGTAACAGTTTTCAATTCAAAATAACATAAAATGATCACTATAAAGCCAATTTGTCTTCTCAATTTCTATTCATCAACGTTTTGTTACAATTTCTTGTCAAATTTATTTATTGCCTCACTTATTATAAACGGTAATGAAGGTGGTTTATTTAAATACTAGCATATTAACCAAGTTTGTGACAAATCATTTTCACCCACATTTTGTCTGAATTTCAAAGATATTATGTGTGAAAAACGCTTCAAAAGTAATTATTATTAGTTTTTATTATGCATTTTATTGCCTATTATTCATGACAAAGATGGAGATTGTGAGCTGAGGTTTATGTGTAATAAAATAATAAAAAAGTCAAAATAAATGAAATGTGAAGGTGTTTGAAAAACCATTATGATTAAAATGATTCTAAATATCGAATTAAAGTAGATTCCAATGGGATTTTGTGAGGAAGAAAAATTGCGACAAAAGTTCAGGGTCATTTATTTTTAGATCTGGCGAGGGGAGTTTCCGTTCAAGTTTTATTATTATAAAAAGAAAAAATAAGTATATATTAAAGTAAGATTATGACGGTAATAAATTTTCAATAGGTATGACATAGAAATGATAAGAAATGAATGTAAACAGTGTGGGGAATCAAGTTTCAATATTTACTCAAGAAAAAAGTTACGCTTGAACCGTTTTTGAATTGATTGGGTTCCTTTAACATTCTATTTGTGTGTAAAAAAATAGTAAAAAGAGAGAAAAAATGATGAAATGACATAAAAATATCAACAATTTTTCAATATTTATCATAAAAATTACTGTTATGTATCCAAAATATGAATTGAAAGTATCTTTTGTTATCAATGTAATGTCGGTCGTGACAAAAATAAAAGAAAATATTTTTTACGATCCGATGTCATTACACCACACCCCACTTATATGTATAATTTGTGCTAATGTATGATGAAAAAACAGCGTCCCACATCTCAATTTCAAAAATAAAAAGGAAAAAGAAAAAATATTCTGACATCACACATACACACAATAACACACACGTACTTGGTCCATCCACATCCTACATGATGAGGGCGATCGATAATCGGGATACTGGAAGTAAGGTAAGAGTTGAGCGGGAAAATGTGTGTGTGTACTGGAAAAATGGAAATATTTTCATTCAATTTTCATGTTTATTACAACTAAATGGTTTTATTTTGGTACGTGCTTTGGAAATGTGTAGTCGTTACATGGAAAATGACACAAAACAACAAAAATTACAGACGAGAACAACAAACTTACTGTATATCGGTACTGCACAGCCTCAGTATCATTCAATTTATGTATAAGAAACGACGAATTCTGTTATTAAATTGTTTTTTTCTTCTATTTTCTTTTTTGTCTTATACATTCAATATTTTTAAGAGCATAATAATTTTCCATCTCACTCATTTACATTTTCAGTTCATAGATTTTTCTTATGTACATGAGGGAGTTTGATGATCATAGTCTTTGATACAACACAAACATCTAATAATCTGGTTAATGTTCTGTATATTTTAATACCAAATAGTATAAAATGTGTGGTGTATTTAACTAAGAAGAAGCATGACAATGTTAAATAACTTATGTGAAATGAGATGCTTTAAATCCGTAGAGGCAAATTATTATTGTTTTGTTGTTTAAAGTTTTTCGTTTTCTTGAGAAATATGTTAGAAAATGAGGATTTACTGGTTAAATAGGATAAGGATCATATTATTTTAATATTGTTTTTTGCGATAATGATATTAATTGGCATTATGAGATTTATTTTTTTGGATGAAATGGAATTTAAAGGATAATGCATCTCAAAATTCACAGTAAAATGAAAAAAACTTATGGACCCTGTTGCGCAAAATTGTATTTTTTTCGTTTTCAAAGGCATTTCTAGGAATTTTTTAAAATGAAAATCAAATTCATCTGAACATTCAAATTGGAGATGCTTGAGCTTAGACATCACAATTGACATTGAAACAAACCTTAAGAGCTAAGTGATTAAATTTAATTTTCAACATAACCACAATTAGCTATGAAGGATATAAAAGTAAAACAACGAGTTAAATGGAAACAGAGATATTTTGTTTTGGTTTAATTGAAAAGTTGTGGTTAAATTGGAATGTATAATTAAATTTCTTCTAATTCGTCTAATTTTAGCTGTATAACTTATAAGCTTATAAATACTAAAATTCACCGAGTTGAGATTTCCCACAAATTAAATTGAAAACAACGCCTTAAAATACGTTTTTTTAGTTTTTACCCCTTTTTTTGGGATGTATCAAGTTTTACACTTTTAATTTGGTTCTCTTCGCAGGTTCCTAAAAATATGTTATTATACCCAAAAACCATGAGATGTCCACGAATAGTGTTTTTTGCCCCTGAATGTATATAATATGACTTTGGTTACTTCAGCAAAGTTGCAGCTTGAAATATTCTGTACGATTTTGGCTCAAATTAAGTTGGACTTGAAATGAATGAAGTTCGAAACTTGACCCCATTAACGCTCTTTAAGTGATCCTTAATGGACGCCAATTCCTGGGTGAATCATCACCACTGCTTGAGTCTTCGGTTGAATAATTTTTTCAACGGAAGTGATTTAATTTCATTTACTGCATAAAAATACACCACACTGAAGTTATCAAAAGCTTCATAAACGACCTTAACAGTCTTTATGAGGTATTTTTCAGGCTCCCTGGACCCTCCTCGATACACTTCAGGTATTATCAACGACTTTTTTCCTGACATTTTATCTTTGCTGTTCATTTTTAAATTTATTTTACTCGTGATAATCACATTTTAAGCTCTCAGCGCCCTCTGATGGGTCAAATCGAAAACCCAGATAGACGTTTCTGTATTTTTACATTCTCTTAACGACTCAATTGCCTTTTCTTTGAAAAAATTTCAGGAAAACGACCTCATAGTACCAAAAAAATAAAATTCAGGGATAGTCATTGAAGTTGTTGTGGACCTCACCACAAACAAAAGGAGTCTCAAAATTAAAATTCTTGAAAATATTCCAACCTTAATGAAACTTCAATGAATCACGTGCAAATGAATTTTTACAATATTTTCCTGTTAATCACTCTTTTACTCAACTCAAATGCCATTGACCGATACAAAATCTAATAAATAATACGATTTACTTTCCTTCTAAGAAACACTTAGACCATAATAAATTCTATGATCACCTGAAATTAATCTTAATAACACCTTTCATATACCTTCACAATAACTCACACACTCTTTTAGTAAAAAAAAATTAAGTAAAGCACTCAACTAAATTTAATGGATTTGTCTGATACATTTTTAAAGTAACAATATAATCAAATAAATTTTATGACATTTTCATCTCAAAAAACTAAAATCTGAAGAAACAAATTCAATATCTGTGAGATTCAGTTCAAAATTGAAATGGAATATGATCGGTGTTGGTTTTGATTGAATTTTAAGATTTTAATTAAAATGCAATTCAGTTTCCATAAGAAACCACACACTACAAATTCATAAATACAGAGGTTTAATGAAGTGAAGTCAAGACAGAAACCAGACGAGACAAATTTTAATAATATTAATAATTTAATAGAAAATCAATGAAAATATTTACAATTTCATGTTAAAATATTTTAGATTTTGTATATTTTTCAATGAATTTAATCAATTAAATGAAATTTGAATTTTATTTTAAAACATAAAACCAATTTGTGCAATAAGTCAATGTACATTTTATTAATGCATCATCATGCTTTTTTTTAATATAAATGTATTTTATTTCATTTCATTCAAGTTTTTTGTACCGGTTCTGGTTTTTATTATTTATTTCAATTTTTTCCTACTATCAAGATGCTGCTATTGCTAATATGTGCATGATTTATGTGATTATAAAATGTCACATGTGTGTGGAATAGGCATCTTAAACTCAACTATTATAAATCATACAGAAGAAGATGTGTCAGTTACAGAAATGTTTTGATGGAGAGGAAAAGTGAATTCAATATTGTATTCATGCATTTCCTGTGTAGACAATGAACGTAAGTCATCGTATGCAATGAGGTCTATTGAAGAAGAAGAAACTTTTGCATGTACTTGTCCTATTATTATTATTTTTATTATTACAATTGCTTCAAGTATGGATTTCATATTAAAGATGTATTAAAACGATATTCAAGTGGTTTCATGTATAATTACAGTTATTATTAATAGAAAATCATTTATCTATGAAAAAAATCATAGAATGCATATAACATTAAGTTGTTTCATTGCGTAGGGACAAGTAAGGTTTGCATTGTTTTGCAATAATTTAATATACAAATAAATTATGTTTCACAAATCAGATATTTGTCTTTTAAGAGTGAGAGAGAGTAGGTTTAAAACAGGTTATTTTAGAAAATTTTTAACATTTTTTAACCCATTGAAGACATAAGGGTCGTTTTTGATCAAGTTAATGAGAAATAGCTCGAAGTTCTTCAAAGCTCGTTGTGGCTTAGGTTCCAACCATAACCAATGTAATAATGTCTTAGAAGAGCCAAGCGAGAAATTTCATGTCCCGCAGCATGTCCGCAATATCTCTCACTAAGAAATCGTTTCCATTGCTAATTTTTTTTTAAAGGGCTTCACTTCATCAACCACAAAATATGAAAAAAAATTGAATTCTTTGAAAAATAACGTTTCAATACCCTAAAATGTTAATGGGACACAATTGTCCCAAAAGACATCAATGAGCTTAATCTCAAATTGTCTCTTGGAAATGAAACGGGGCATCTTAAAAAGCTTCCTTTGCAAAATTCAAGCCATAATTGCCAAAATAAAATTCTGAATCGACATCATTGCAATCAGCTTATTTTCATATTAAAGAGGTCATCAAAGGGTTAAAATTCAGTTAAATCCTCATACTGAACATATTCATTCAAAAATTCATAATTCTTACAAAATATGATAAGTAAACATAAAATTTTCAAAAGATTTATTAAAAATAGCTTTTTATTCAATTTTTGCCTTAGACAATAATAATATTAAAAAAAAAAAATAATCTTCAATGTTGGTCTAAGAGATTAAATGAGAAAAAAACACAAAATCACATATTGAATTCAAATTGAATTGAATGTATTGAAAAAAGTCAGTTTAAAGAATAAACAAAAAATAAGAAGTAAATACATTCATTGGAGAGAGCTTAGAAATTATAAACAAATAAAAGAATAAATATTTGATTTTGGTTCACGTGAGATGATGGGTACCTTTCCCTTTTAATTTTAAACATAAACATATAAAAAAAATGTCTAAACTAAAATAAAATATGAAATTCTTGTATTTAAACTGTCTGTTTATTTTGTAGTATTTTTTTTTAATTCTCTCTCGTTTTTTTATTATTAAAATTTATAATATTCAATGAAATGCATGTGAAAAAACTTCTATTTATAGTAAAGATTTTTACGTATCTCAATGGAAATCATGTAATGTAATGCAATGAATGTGTCTTTGAATTTATATTAAAATGAAGTGAAATTTTTTTGAAATGTCTTTTCATGAAAGATTTTGATGCGTGCTGTCAATCTGAAACATTTTTTTACATTAAAATCGTTTAAATGCAATTTTTTGCCATTTAAACTTTTTAATATTTGGAATATCGACTTGGTCAGTTCAGCAAAGTTGAAGCTCGAAATATTCTCTACAACTTTGCTTCAGGTCACTTTCACCTAAAACTTTGGAAAATATGACTTTTTTACTCGAAACCAAAAAATTGTAATATTTTTTATCAATTTTCATGTCTCGCGCCATGTCTCGCGCTGTGTCTGTGAGACATGAGAGTTTTGAAGTGCAGCTCTTTTCTTATTTCAACAAGGGAATACATTTAAGAGCCCTTATACAAAAAAATTGGGAAAACAGTTTAATCTAAGCCCATTGGGTGAGTGAAATCCCTGGGCAGTGGCCAAGTTTGTGATTTTATATCTTTTTACCCTTCATTGCATGTCAAAGAGGATTTCATTTAAACCCTCTTATTATTTAATATCATTTTATATCATTTCAATTTTTCTATATAATGTCGGTTATCCATAATAATTATCAAAAAAAAAACATAAATAATAAGTCATTTAAATACAAAGCAATACAAAAGTCAACAAATATTTTCATATTCACACACACACACTTATAAGGAGCGGCAGAAGCGCCATGCCATTGTCATTCCAATTTAATATCATAAATTATTTAATTAATATTTATTTATTTTTATTTACAATTTTTGGCAAAAAAAAATTCATTAACCTCATGCACCAAATGGTATGAAAGTCACATTCAGTAGTACAAACTTAAATTTAACGTGTCTCTGTGTGTGTTTGTCTGACTGTGTTTGATAAGTGCAAAGTCTGCTGAAATTTGCTTTAAAATGTTTCTTTATAATTCATATTATTTTGAATGGATTTAAATGTATATATGATTTAATTTGATTAAAATAAAAAAATTATACAAATTTTGAACTCTCGTGAAAAAGAAATTTTATATTGTATGATACATTTTTTGATAAGAAATTTTGTATGTACATTGTTACGGTTAATTGTTGTTATTGAAGTCATTGTCCTGATAAGAGAGAAAAAATGTTGAAATGGCTCCGTGAAACACCTCGCAGTGCTTCATACAGCACTAACGAATGATTTAGGGGTCACTCTAGATAAAAGCTTCAATGGACAGCACACATTCGCAAGAAAGCAGAAGCAGCAACCTCATTCCTTATGGCATGCAGGAGCCTAGTAGATAGACGTTGGGGTTTAAAACCAAAAATGACAAAGTACTTATATACTGCTGTCATTGGACCAATGATCACATACGGTGTATTTGTATGGTGGCCAAAGGTTGATAGTTAAACAGCAAAGCAACGTTTGGCGAAATTCCAACGTCTAGCATGTTTAGGCAGAAGCGCTTAGAAGCACTCCAAATAGGGCACTCGACATACTGCTTGACCTTCTTCCATTTGAAATGATTGTCAAAAAACAGGTGATGATAGTGGCATGGAGAACACAACGTGTCAAAAACTTCAAACCAAGAGGTTTTAAAGGTCATTTGGGAATTCTTAACGAAATCACAAATTTTTGAGATCTTAACTTCATCTCTGACAGCATTCCAACTGAAAGGCCTTGTAAGAGCTAAGCAAAGGAATCGTTTTATCAGTGTATTGAAATTCAACGAAATAATTGATTATGCTAAAATAAACATGTGTTTACATAAATTTCTTATCATTGTGTATTTTATTTATTTCGGAAACGATTTGAATATAAATTGAAAAAAAAACGCTTTTGGAAGCGCTCTGTCTGTCTGTTCTTAGCTTGAGGATTGCAATATTGCATGCAAAAACTATAAAAAAATATCAGTGCTCAGCTTAATGGATTTTCCGTCAAAACCTTTATTAATGTCATGAGAGAGGCAGAAAGACACTAAAATGCACTTTTGTATGACAGTCTACGTATTAGTTTTGAAAAAAAAAATTTATACACATTTTTTTTAAAGTTGAATCGTATTTCAAATAATATTTCGATAAACAAAATAACGGGGTACCTTCAAAGTTACTTATATTGTATTGACTTATAAAAATCTATCGATTTCCTCGTGATTCTGATTTTAGTGATCGTCACTTAAAAGTGACCATTAAATTTGAAATTTTACATGGATCATTAAAAGTCATTGGTCATTTTGAAGTGATGGAGGTGACTTTATTTAAATTTCATGCCTTGAACATTAGACTTAATAACAATGAATTTAAAAGTAATAAATTTAAAAGTAAAACTTTTTATAACAATACAATTTTAAGAGAAAAATAAAAAAAAAATATCACATAAAAAAGAAATTCAATGGAATTTTACTGCTCTTTTGCACATTTCTATTCATGTTATTTTTATTTTTATTTTTTCATTTTGATTTTTGTTAAGAAGTGTTTTTTTTTCATTTCATAGTTATTGTTATCATTGTTTCTCGTTATTTTCATGTGAAAGTACTTATCATGCATGTATGACAAATACAAGTCAAATGTATGTTTTATCATGTCTCATTGAATGGAAGGTACAAAAATTGAAACGAAGAGTGCAGAGAAGTGAGGTAGAAAAGAATGACATTTTGTTTCCTTTTCACAAGAATTTTTTTTATCTTTTTTATAGTTTTTAAAGAAAAAGGACGAACTTAATTGTTTGAAATTTGTAGTCAGACAATTTTAAGTGTGTGTGTAATTTTTGGGATCAACGACACCCTTTAAAAAAAAATAAAAGAAAAAAAACAATGAAATACGTTTAACTTTAACATTATTTGTGATGATCATTGACTTTTAAAGCGCATTTCTTTGATGATTTTTTGTTTACTTTTGCAATGAATAGAAAGTTTAGTCACAGTATAACATGAAAGCGTCCTTTACACTGCGATGCACTGCTTAACCCTCATTGAGGTATTCTGGGTCTTCAGGATCCATCAACCTGGGAAAAATTTCCAGTCAAAAAATTATAAGGGTTGATTCATTTACTCAATTTTTTCCATGTTTTTTTGTCTGTGCCTCGAAATGTAGTCGCTGGTCGCTTACACTGTAAGTTGAAAACGCCCCGCAGTACAAATTTATTTGGTCCGCAGACTGAGATCTTTGATTGACGCTTACAAGGCGTTTGATTAATAAAATTTTTAGTGCATTTTCTGTTGATTTGTGAAAAAATTTGAATATTATGGGCACTCTCGTATTCTACGCTTACTACGCGGGGTGGCTTGCGGGGCGTTTTCAACTTACAGTGTACAGGATGTTCCCTGGGCATTGATATAAGCTCATAAACTGACTGTGTAGCGCTGCGAGTGATTTGCAGATCATTTTTAATTATACAGTGCATTATATTTTAAATAAAATTATTTATTCAGTTAAATTTAATTTCATTCCCTCTCTTCCTCTTAAAGAATCGTCTCCAATTATACTTGTCATTAATTTTCACACCTGGAAAATCCCTTGATAATTAATTGTATAATTTCCTTTTCATTTGTCATTCTCCTCTTCTTCGTTTTTTTCATATAAAAATTTTTTGTTTAATCAAATTTATCTTCAATTTAATTAGGATTTTTTTTCCTAGTAATTAAATGATATTAATTTTTGTCTCCTTTTATTTTCACATAGAATTTCATTTAAATTTGTAATAAAATTACATCTGATTGTCAAATATTTTCAATTTGATTAATTGGTATCTTGTCTGTTTTTTACGATTTGAAATTTTTTCTTTAAGAGAGGCAAAATTTGATAGAATTTAAATTTCGTGAACTGTCTTATTAACCCTCAATCAGGTATTCCGGGTCTCTAAGACCCATTAACCAGTCAAAAAATTCCAGTTAAAAAATATGAAGGTTTATTCATTTTCACATTTTTTTCATATTAATTTTGTCTGTGCCTCAAAGACCCATAAGATAAAAGACAAGAGACAGAAAAAATTGCACTTAAAAGTAAAAAATAAGGAATTTCAATTTGACTCGAAAATTTCACCTCAAACTCTGCTGAAAAAATAAATTTCAAATAAAATATCATTCAGACAGATTTTTGGGCAGCAAAGGGTTAATACGTCTTATGTTAAATTTAAACGTGAAACACACACATAACTTTCCTCAGCCTTTCCATTGAAAGATAATATCCTTTAAATGTTCAAACAAATAAATGCACGTAAATTTTTTTTTGGGCACTCGTCTTGAATATAATTTTTTTTTCTGTTATTTTTATTCAATTAAATATTCAGTGTTAGTAGTCTTTTGCTTCAAAAGTCACAAAAATAATACAAAAAAAAAAACATAAATAGAATATCATTGACTTGTATGCACCATATGATTTGAAATGTAAAATAAAATAATATTAAATTCATATGTTATTTTCAATGTTCGCGTCATATCTTTTCTTTTATTTATATGTATATTAAAATATAAAAAAAAAACATGAGCGTAGATCCGTTATATTAGAATATTATTGTTGTTTTTATTATTATTTTACATGTAGTGAGTAATTTTATGTATATATTTCTATGAAAGGAATACAAAAAAAAAATTAAAATGAAATAAAAAAGGGAAACAGGAACGTTTGTATGATAAAAATTTGTTTGTGTGTAGTTGAAAGGAAGAGGAAAGATAGGACGCAGTAGCAAAAAGGCAAAGCATCCATTTGCTATTGCGCACTTTTGCATGTCCCTTGTTATCATAATCATGCTGTGTGGATGTTGAATGAACATAATTTTCCCCTTATACAAATTTGGGATGTCGAAGGATGCTGAAGAGTTTTAAATTTTTTTTTACATACATTTTTTTATTTTATTATTGAAATTCTTTCAACAGAAAATCATTTTTCATAAGGGATTAAGGAATTATTTCAATAATTTTACTTGAAAAAATTTCCATTTCATTTATAAAAAAAAATCAATTCAATGAATGAAAATCTTGAATGGAATATTAAGAAAAAAATTTTCATGTCAAATGTCTCTTAAATTGAAATAAAATGAAAATCAAACTTACCAAAAAAAGTGTGTTTAAGAACACAATTAAAACTTTTATTAATCCAACACAGAATCCCATTTTGATTTTTTCTTTATTGAACTTTTTTTTCTTTCACACTCAATCAGAGCTTTCTTTTATGATTTTCTTTTATTATCTGATACTGATACAAACAATCAGTACCTTTATTTTTTTTCAAAACTTTTTTTCAATTATGACTTTTGATTTCTTTTTCTCTTGAAATTTTCCTTTTTACTTTTTCTTATTTTCCTTTCACACACAAAGATACACAATTTTTTATTAATTTTTTTTTTCTCAATTGATATCCTTTTTATGTGCCTTTTCACAATAATTACAGAAGATTTTTATTAATATTTTTCTTGAAGGTACTTTCGCACGAAAACACTTCTAGTAACGTTCAAAGACAGAGACTGAATGAAAAATTTGTTGTGTAGAAAAGTGTATGGAAGGAATCAAAAATGAGATAGAAAGAGACAGAAAATATTGAATGAATTAAGAATGAATGAATCGAAACTCTCTTTTTTTCTTTGAAATGTAAAAGAGAGAAAATTTCATTCAGTATTCTGTTGCATTTGATTCGCGCCAATGTTTCAGTGGATGAACAGGGAATTGTGATTTAAATTCAAAAGGAATCCTCAGAGTATCGGATTCAGATTCATTGGGGGGTGGCAAAAAGTCAGGCCATTGTGAATTTCCGTCATCATCCATCAAAGGGCCTTTAATTTTTCCCTGTCAGCTCAAATAATCGATGCGTTTAATTAGCTTTCAATTGAAATTGAATAGACAAAAAAAAGAACATTCAAGATTTTGAAATTTCAAGGCCGAAGTTAATCCAATGTCCAAGGGCCAGCCCTTGCGTCACGATTTGATTTATAAATCCAAGTAGTAAATTTTGAAAAAGAAAGAAATTTTAATTGTATGTATCAATTTTATTAATCTCTATTTTCTATTTTATTACAAATGTTTTTTTTTTCTCTTAACGTTTCTCGTTTGTTTGTAATGTGTCCTTTAAATAGTGTTTTTTTTAAATTCTTAAAATTTATAAAAGTTACTGTTTTTAATAATTTAACTATTTTTTTGCTTCTTTTCAGTGCTTATTGTTAATAGTTGTGGAAAAAAAATAAAAGAAAAAGAAATACTCAATGAGAATGTGTCATAAGTTCTGTTAAAAGGATGCAGAATGATTACTTTTATTGTTTTAATAATCATTTAAAATCAAAAAAAAGAATGATTATAATAATTTGCTATTTTTTCTGTATAAAAAATGAGTTGATTGATCATAATTTTGAGTCTCGTCTTGTAAATATAAAGATTAAATTTAAAGGAAGTAATCAGCTTGCGGCTTTTTCGACGGTATTCCTCGACTTTCTTGTGGTGCTGCTTCAAATATTGTAAAATCCCGTTGCAGATTTTCATTCAGTTCCAGAATTGCGGCAACATTTCCACATCGATAGCAGTAATTCGGTGCTGACCACACGGTTAAAACTGTCTCATTAAAATGCCATTTGTAGCCTTCCATGACAAGTTGATGGGCCCGACAAATCATATCTATATCGTTAGCTGAGTTGAATTGTGATACGACATCTGATCCAAATAGATAGCCAGCACCTCTTGGTGAGACACCCCAACCTTGTGTATCTTCGGGATCACTCCATAAGAGGTCACACATTGGTCCATCATGAGGCACCTCTTGTTTGCGATCAATTGAACGAATTTGATCCAAATACTGAATTGACGGACTCAAACCACCATGTACACAGAAAATCTTACCGTCAATTATTGCCGAGAGACTGAGATAATCAAAGATTTCTGTGCAATATCGCCAAACAGTAACCGAGCCATATTTCCTTAAACATTCATCATAGAAACCGTAAACTTGTGTGATTTGTCTGGATTCATGGTTACCACGAATCAATGTGATACGATCTGGATAGCGGACTTTGAGGGCGAGCAATAAAAGAAATGTTTCAACACTGTAATAACCTCGGTCGACAAAATCCCCCATAAACAGGTAATTTGTTTCTGGTACATCTCCACCCACTTTGAATAACTCCTTGAGATCATAAAACTGTCCATGAATATCTCCACATACTGTTACGGGTGAGTCAACTCTTTGTACATTTCCTTCTTCCAACAAAATTTCCCTGGCTTTTGCACACAACGCTTTCACTTCATTTTCCTTGATAATCTCACATCGCTTCAATTGCTCAATTTGTCGATCTAGATCACTGTAATCTGTGGTAGTCATTGTTGCTCCGGCTTTTATCGTATTTTTATTTTCTAGGATAATATTGAACGGGTTTTGTATCTGTAAAAAAGAATACCAAGCCAAAGGGAAATGGGAAACAATGGCCGAGATTAGTGATGCAATAAATTTTATACTTTACGCAATTATTTACTTACATTAAATATGTAAAAAAGTTACTTGGACAAGTTGTGCACACGTAGAAACAATTAAATTCAATTTTTGTACAATTTTAAAATGAGAAATGTAAGGAAATTGATTGCCAATGATCAGTTGAATGGCTGCTGTGCTGTTTGATAGAAATTATACTTTTATCGTTTATATCGATGAAGCTGTCATTTTGACAGGTGACATTTGTTTTGGCACATTTTATCGACCAAACAAAAGCCGAAACGTTTAATTGCAAGAAAAAATAAACTTAAAATAAAAAATAATTAAATTTAATTAAAATGAAGATTGAAGAAGTAAAAAGTACTGTAAAAACTCAAAGAATTGCCGCTCATAGTCATGTAAAAGGTCTGGGATTGAATGAAAATGGAGAAGCCTTAAATATAGCGGCCGGTTTGGTTGGACAAACAGCAGCTCGTGAGGTAAAATTTCTAAATTTTCCTATCATTCGATTTGTAATTCATTCAATTGTTTTCATAGGCTGCTGGGATTGTAGTCGATTTAATTAAAACCAAGAAAATGGCTGGACGTGCTTTGTTACTTGCCGGACCTCCAGCTACAGGTAAAACTGCGATCGCCCTTGCGATAGCACAGGAATTGGGAAACAAAGTCCCTTTCTGTCCCATGGTTGGATCTGAAGTTTTTAGTAGTGAAATCAAAAAAACCGAAGTACTCATGGAGAATTTCCGTCGTTCCATTGGTCTACGAATTCGTGAAACAAAGGAAGTCTACGAAGGAGAAGTCACTGAATTGACTCCAATTGAAACGGAAAATCCAATGGGTGGATATGGGAAAACTGTGAGTAATGTTGTCATTGGATTAAAAACCGCCAAAGGTACAAAACAACTTAAATTGGATCCCAGCATTTATGAGTCATTGCAAAAGGAAAAGGTTGAAGTAGGCGATGTCATTTATATCGAGGCAAATAGTGGTGCTGTTAAACGTCAAGGTCGTAGTGATACATTTGCGACAGAATTTGACTTGGAAACCGAAGAATATGTTCCATTACCCAAAGGTGATGTCCATAAAAAGAAAGAAGTGGTTCAAGATGTCACATTGCATGATCTTGATGTTGCAAATGCAAGACCTCAAGGTGGCCAAGATGTCCTTTCAATGGTCGGACAAATAATGAAACCCAAAAAAACCGAAATTACTGATAAACTTCGAATGGAAATCAATAAGGTAGTTAATCGGTACATTGATCAAGGAATTGCCGAACTTGTGCCAGGTGTTTTGTTCATTGATGAAGTTCACATGTTGGATTTGGAAACCTTCACATATCTTCACAAATCCCTTGAATCAACCATTGCTCCAATTGTAATTTTTGCAACAAATCGTGGAAAGTGTACAATTCGTGGAACTGATGACATTGTCTCACCACATGGAATTCCACTGGATTTACTTGATCGATTACTGATTATCCATACAAAACCGTACATTAAACAAGAAATTGAACAGATTATTAAATTACGTGCTCAAACCGAGGGTCTTGCTATCGAAGATTCTGCCATGTCATGTCTAAGTAAAATTGGAAGTGACACGACCTTGAGATATGCAATTCAATTGTTGACACCTGCATTCCAGACATGCAAAGCAAATGGTCGGACTCATATTACAAAGGAGGATATCGATGATGTCAATAAGTTATTCCTCGATGCAAAACGTTCTGTTACATTTTTGTCGGCCAAAAATAATAAATTTATGATGTAAGTCTTTTTTTTTATTGCAAATAAATGATTGATGTGTGCGAAAGAAACAAATGTAACTTTTGAGTGGCTGATAAAATGAAATAAAAAAAATAAATTTCTAAAAAAAACATAAATTCAATGTTTTGTCTGCTTCAACACTAAAAATAATAAAATGAAATGGCAGGTAATCGATACAAAATTTAGTTGTAGCAACATATTTAATGCGAAATTGTCTAAGTATCATAAAAAACACAAAAACACCCAATAAAATTTTGATCGTATTAGGGGTCTCGATTAATTTTTTTCACTCTTGAGTCAGAAAAAAATAATTTTGTCTTTTTTTTGACCTCACAGGACTTGGCGCTTCCTTTTACGTGAGTATGAAAAATCCGTAGAGCTATACTATGACCGTAGTTTGTTTCACGTTTTCAAACTAAATATTTTCCGAATCAGACCGTTACCTGTTTTCAAGGTCAGTGGTAATTTAGGTTAAATTCGAGAACACCCTTTTTCAAAAATTATGAGCACCCTTAACTGAATCATGAATGAAATCAATGCAACAGTTGTTGTTCTATATTCAAAAAATTAAAAAAAAAATTAAATGTGTTATCATACTTTTGGAAAAACAATGAAAAAAAGTGCATGCAAAAGGATATTAACTGTTCACATGATATCCTAACTGATTATTGTACATCAGTACAACAAAAATAAATCCAAAGAAACCTTGAAAGAAATACAATTTAAAACCCCTTTTTGTTTTATCTAAATTTTGATATGTTATGTCATGTCAGCACGTTCAACGTAAAATCTGGTTCAAAAATTAAATATAAAATGTGGCCTGATTCACTTATTCAGTCTGCAACTCATTTTTGTAATGGAAAGACGTGTTTCTTCAGCACCAGTCAAATTAAACAAGGAATTTCTTGTGTTTGACAGTTATTTTTATCGAAATGTCTCGGAATTTAATCCGCGTCAAAGGAGAGGTGACAGGAAAAATATTGAGTACTACATTGAACGGATTCATGAACAGGTGACATTTTTAACATGACTTTTAATTTGGAGTTTAATTTAAAATTTAATAATTGAAGGAAAAACAACGAGAGATTCCTTTGAGCTCCCAATCTGAGTATGGTCATGTAAAGTCAAAAATCATTGAGAAATGTAGTGTTTATGGAAGACATTTCGCTTACAAGAACAGCTACCGAAAAAATGGAATGCCATGGATTGAAAATAAATAAAATTTTATTTGATTACGTTAACATGCTTGAAATTTTTTCAATATTAATCGAATAGACAGAATGTGATGGTATCACATTTTTATCCATAAGTGCCTTGTAAAGATCAATTGTTGTGATGCGTCTTCGTGTAACTGGATTTCTGTAAAATTTTAATTGAAATATTAGATTTAATTTAATTGAAAATAATTTTTTTTTTAAATTTTCTTACGGTTCCTCACACGCCGCTAAAAATAATGTGTCCTCATTGACTCGTCGTTGCAATGTAAACGATGTAATTTCCTTATCCAATTCAATTGGATCATCGTCAATTTTTTGACGTGTAACTGTATTCCTTGCAAATGGATTTTTCAATGGCACACCAACATCATACATGTATTTCGTGTCAGAAGTTGCACGGAAATGCTTTTTCTTTGTAATTACCGATGTCAAAATGTTCTTTAGCAGTAATTGAACACCAGTTACGATCATTTCAACTGCACTGTCCTCCACACTATTCAAACCATTTTCCCATGATGCTACCATCAATCTTCCCATTATTAGTCCCGTATCAGGTAGGAACATCTCTTGTGCTACATATCTCAAAATTGGTGGATTCGCATTTGCTGGCGTATGGTCCACACAATCTTCATATGGGATGCATTCAAGAACAGACATTGGCTCAAATGTGACATTCTCGGATAAGCGTTTCCTTTTTTTCGTGTTATTACTTGTACTTTGACTGTTTTTATTGTGCATTGAATAGGGAGAAGCATCTTCAGATTCTGTTTTTATTTTGACAGGTTCGAGAATGTCGATTTTATTGAGGATTGCCAACAAAAATTGGTTATGAAATCGAACTGGATGTGAAAATTCTCATAAAAATTAAATGATATTAAAATAATTTAATCATTTACCTTGATTTGGGTTAGTTAACAGCTTACGACAAGCCATATCAAATTCATTTTTGGAACACTTTTGTCTGAACCAGGCTTTCATGTGATTTAAATACCGAGCCCACAACTCATCACCTAAACTTGTCATTAAAGCTTGTTTTGCTATTGACACTTTATCTTTTTCATGCTGAGACATTGTGGTTTTTAATGATTTGAGATTATTTATTAATTACTTGTTAAATTTTTGGGGTATGAAAATTGTGTTGATGTTTTGATTTTTGACGTTTGTTTATTTTTGTGGCGCTGTTCCACGCGGTGTAATTAAGAACTATGAATTTTTGAATCGGAGTTTGTTTATTTGTATTAAAAACATTCGACTTAAAAAATATCAATCTATCTGGAAGTATTGTTTGGAAGACAATAAATATTTCATCTGTAGATCCTTGAAGCATAGAATTTCAAATCAGGAACTGCTGAGAAATGCATAGTATAAATGTGGGCGTACGTTAAGGTTACCATTCGTACTGTTTTCAGCAGGACAGTCCTGTTTTTGAGGCTTTTGTACTCTGAAGAAATTTGACCTCATTTTCAATATGTCCTTTTGATATGACAAAACTGATATTGAAGTGTGTGTTCTAGTGAACAATGTTTTTTTTTATTTAACCGCAATTCGAAGGCATATTATTAAAAAAAGAGTAGAAGTGAATAGAGAAGAGTTTTCAGTAATAACTGAGTGAATTATCAAAATTCATATTTTGGATATAGAAATTGATAAAACATTCGACGAATTTTCGATATTGCAAAATATTTGCAAAGCAATGCAAGTGAATGGTATAATCGATTATAAGATGATTAAAATTGGATCAAATTTGATATTGTTTTGGTTGGAAAAACTTTGATACGATGAAGCCCGTTAAACGCATTTTTGGTCAATTTTAACGTCACTTTGCATTGCTGTAACTTTTGATCAAGAAATATCATATTAATAATTTTTGCACTGTTAAATCACTGAAATTCACACCTTTTTATCGATTATAAGATGATTAAAATCGGATCAAATTTGATATTGTTTTGGTTGGAAAAACTTTGATACGATGAAGCCCGTTAAACGCATTTTTGGTCAATTTTAACGTCACTTTGCATTGCTGTAACTTTTGATCAAGAAATATCATATTAACAATTTTTGCACTTTAAAAGATGGAGTGAAATTTTCCTCCATTTTCTAAAGGCTGAGATACAGTTTAAAAATATTTTGAAAATCGTCGGAACGCATTTTTGCGATATTAAACATCTTTTAGTCAGAAAACCTTCGATAACATTGTAATAATGTTTGTAAAAATAAATAATTTATCAATTTATTGTGATGAATTTGAAGAAATGTTGCAAGGAAATGTGTCGATATTGAAATAAATTAACTCCAGTGAAAAATACTAGAATTTATTTTTAATTAAAATTTTAATCGTAAAAGACTAAGATAATAGATTTTCGTTACTTTTTTATGATTTGTTTTTGAATTTTATATGCCAAGTATATCTCAAAAAATAAAATGTACTGTTGAGAGAAAAAAATAAATGGTAACCTTAGCGTACGTAGAAGAAAATTTGGTTGGATTGGGCATACCAATGAAAGGGACTTTCGAATGTTTGTCATAAGGCTCTTGTTTATTACCCACCAGGTAACCGTAGAAGAGGTCTATTAAAGAATATTTAGCGACGCTCTCTGATGCCAAATCTAGCAGAGAGGCAAATGAGGCACAACTCAACAACCTGGGGGAACTGAAATAAATTGGAATCGGCGATCAAGATGGAGAAATTTTGTAGAACCCCTTTGCTCAACATGAGGACAGTCAGACTCAGTGGGAAAAGAGAAGGCGTAAAGTAAGTAGTGGTGGATGACAATTTTTCAAGTTACTACAATTGGGCTGGTAGATACGCTCCTGGGGTTCCTGGCAGTATAAAAAAGGTCAACATTTTCAACAGATCTTTAAAAATCAGCAAATTGATTGCAATTTCCTTGTAAATAAAATTAAACCAATTTTTTTTTTCTTTTACAATTACAAATAATATTCTTGTTTTGTATTTATTATAATTAAATTTCTTTCTTGTATATCTTTCACATAATATGTTCTTGTTACATAATTGATAAATATTGATTTTATGTTATATTTAATAATCATAATAATAATAATCATAATTTTGCACAGATAACATAACTTCTCTCTGTCATTTTTTTCATGTTAAAACGATTACATTAAATATTTTTTTTTTACTTTTATTGAAGATGTTAATTGATTAATTAATTTTATGATGATTATAATTCATAGCAATTTTGTCTCAGCGGTAAATGAATATATTTATTGTTTTTTTTGGTTGTATCAATATTTCAGAACAAATACACGTTTATTGCAGTTAATTTATATTTTCCTTTCATTTATTTTATTTTGTTTTTCTTTTCATTTTAATATTAATAATCATTATATAATATTTCTTTACACAAACATACATAAGTACGATTTTTTCTCTTTAATTATAATAATATTTTTTTTTTTTAATTTTATTATATATTATTATTATTTATAATGTAGTTTCATATTCATGTTTTTTCTTGTTTTAACGTCATAAAGCAACGGTTTTTCATGTTTAATTATTTTAATTTTATTTTTTTTTTGAGTATTTGTTTTAATTTTATTCATTTTTATACTTAAATTAATAACTTTTATCAAGATTATCAATATAAAGATTAACTTTTTGTTACATAACATGCCGATTTTAAGGTTTTATTTTAAGCAAAAGTGTGATAATTTTTTAGCTTGCTTTGTAAATTTTTTTGAGTAAAGAGGTACAAAAAGCACTGAACGATATTTTTATATAAAGGTAAATTTAATTATTTTTTTGATATTTTTTTAATGTTTATAAATTAACATTTAAATTAAAAAATATTATATATATTGAGATCATTATAAACATATTTTAATAATAATAATAATAATAAAAAATATTTAACTTATGAATTGTATTTTTTATAATATTTTTTTTCATTATAATTTGGTTTTAATTGTAAAAAATTTAAAAGTTAAATTAAATATAAACATAAATTGTTATTTATGATTTTTTTTTTATATTTTATTTAATTATGAAGCATTACAAAGTTTTTCAAACTCTCTGAATATGAATTCTGGTACAATTTGCATTAATTTTTATTTTATTTTTATAATTTATCTATTTTTGTTTGATTATCATTATATATATATTCATCATAATGTGTATATTAATAATAATAATAATAATGTTTAATATTTTGTTGTTGATGTTTATTTAAATACAAAAGCATTTATTTTAATTGTAATTTTTTTCTATTTTTGTTTTACTTTATATTTAACTTTATCATTTTATTTTTTGTATAATGTTTAACTATTATGATTATAATGTTTATATATAATATTATTATTATTATTATATATATATTTATATATGTATATATTTTTTTTAATACAACAGGTTAACATTGATTGTGACTTCTTTGTATTATATTTTTTACAATTTTTTTTCTTTATTCATTTTTTTTTTAATCTAATTATGATCTAATTATCATTTTATTTTAAATTTGATATATGTTTTGTTTTTTTTTTCCTTCTTTTATTTATTGTTTAATGACACACACTGTTCTTTGTGCTTTTAATACGGAATTTCAAGGAAACATGTATGGAAAATATTTTATTTGGTGGTGAAGTTTTCCCTGTTTGTATTTTAATTTTAATTTAAGTTTTTCAAATAAAAATTGAAACAAAAAAATCTTTATTTTTTCATCATTTTATCTTGATTTTTATTGTAATTATTCTTAATTAATGTTTAATGTTTTCATTTAATTTATTTTAATATAAGCTTGAGTAACATTATAGACTATCATAATTATATTTTCCTTATACAATAAATAATAAGTTAATTGATTAATCTTTTTTTAACGTTAATAATATGCATGTAATGACTAGATTTTGATAATGTAGGATTTTTTGTTAATTTTTTTTTTCTTTTAAGTTACTTTCATGTGATTTAAATGCGGGTTTTTAATGTACTTAGCTTACTTTTATAATAGAGGCTGCAAATTGCATAGAACGCTTGATAATATTAGGATTTTTTTATTAAATGTATATTTTATGAAAGAGGTAATTTTCTATTCCACTGTACGACAAATTTGTGAAAAGCGAGTCGTCGAACTTTCACTAAATTAGTCACATAATTTTTTCGTATTGACGCGCACCATTTTGGTAAAATTTTACCATTCTCCTTGAACTAGTGAGTGTTACCCGAAGGTGGCCATGAGAACTAGGAACAGCGCCGTCTACCGATCTATCTTCAAAAAGTCAAATATAACTAAAAATTAACAACTGACTTTCAATAATGTCAATAATGTAATAAAGCCCCAAGAAGACCCATTTGGACTTTGAGATCTCCTTCTAAGATGATTTTTCATTTCTGTACTAAAATAAGGCCTTTAATTTAATTTGGAAAATTTTCACTAAAGCCTTGTTTTTATACTTTTTAGTACGAAAATTAAGAAACGTGTCAAAATGAACTAAAATAACTTTACTAGATCAGCAGATAAGAGTTTGACAATCCAAGATAACGTACAAGAATTTTGACATTTCCGTATGAGTATTTATACAAAATGAACTGTCAAGTTTTACCTGCTTCCCGGTCAGGCTTTGAGCAACCAGACATTTCAGGCTGTCATTTTGACATTGAAATATTTGATTCAATGAAATACATGGAAATTTCAAAATGAAAATTGACAATTCAAATTCGAGTTTTGGAGTTTTCATATATTCTATATATACAATGAATGTCAAAGAAAAATTTGACATTTCTGAATATTTTTCTTGCAGATAACGTCGAAAATAAATATCAACCATCCTTAAAGTGCTATAACCTTACACAGTACACTTCTAAGGTCGCTTGATCACACGTGCCTCGAATTTCATCAATTTGTTGTACAGTGTAATATGATATTAAATTGTGTTAAGAAAATTTAAAAGAAAAATTTGATAATGAAAACTACTTTTAAAAATGGCAGCCTTAAAATTACAATTTAATTTGAGGTGGTGGTGCATTTTTTTTTCTATTCTAAATCAAAGGTCTCAAATAATTTTTTTTTTTGTATTTTTACAGTGAATTTTAAATTTTTTTTATTTAAAGGGTGCTGGAAATCCAAAAATTTTGTAATCAAATAAAAAGCTTTTTTGTGCTTTTGCAGTCAAATTTTTTCTTCTTGTCTTATTAAAAAAACGATTTAAATGAAAGCAGTATTAAGCGTGTGGATGGATTTTTTTTAATTATTTTTTTATCAAAATAAGCATTCTTTTTCCTTAGAATTTAGTTCAATTTTTAATCAAAATTTATTTTTTTTTTCATTTAAATAGAATCGATGATCACTGCAAAGGCGCGATTTAATTCCCAGTTGATTGATCGTGGCCGTTATTTCCAGCACCTTGTTAATATTTTCTTTTATAATAAATCTAATCCAAAAAAATTAACATTAAGTTAAGATTAAAATAAAAAAAAGTAATAATTTGAAATTGGACATTTGATACACTAATAATAATAATAATAATATATATGTTAACGAACTAATTGAGATCCTTTAACACCAAATTTCGGTGAGAATTTAGTATTTGAATTAATTTTGTCCTTAAAATTTAATATAGAATCTAATTTTTGCTTAAATTTTATAATTTTTTTCATATATATTTTTACTTTTATTTATATAATAATAAACACGACTTAACTTTACTAAGTTTTTTTAATAATTAACAGTTCATAAATGTAAAGAAAAAAATAATAATTAAAGTTACTGGTAATTTTATAATTCAATTCAAATTGTTTGATTTTCTTTTTTATGACACATTTTTTTTAATTTTAATTTTAAGCATAAGATTCACTCAAATTTTCAAAGAAATAAAAGAAATTTGGATCGTCTATGTGGGGAATCGTGGAATTGAGTGGTGAAGCCGGTCTCAATGCCACATTTCGATATTGTTGCTCAAATGATTCCAATATCTCGCGTATCTTTGCAATGATCTCTTCCACTCAAGCGTTGGATTCCTGCAATGCAAGTTTAATGTCAAATTTTGGTTTTGAATTGTTTAAATTTTTCATACTCACTTTCAAATTATCAAAGTAAGTCATAATTTGTTCATAATCCATATCAAGGTCATCCAATCCCAGACTCTCACCAGGTCCGATTTCACTGTCTGGTGTATTTGAAAACATTGGATTACCAACGACTGTTGCTCTCTTAACTCGACTAGATCGGGGCATGCCGGGAGGTGTAAAAAATCCACCGTTATCATCACTGCTGGATTCTAATGTTTTATTTTGGTTTTCGTCCTCCTCTGAGATGTGTAAAGGTGACGATTTCCTTGATTGTTTGTCTACGATCCAAATTTAAATAATTTTTTTTAAATTTTGAATCAATAAATTTGAATAACTTACCACTTTCTTCATTAATTTTTACATTATCATTCGATTTCTCGACATCATTCTCCTTTGATGCAGCACCTTCCAAATCAAGGCTCTCGGGTTTCTTTGGTGACATCGTATCAAATTGGAACGCATTCTTATTCTGTTGGGCTGCAATTTCAACCAATTTCTCCGCTTGATGCAATTCCCGATTGGAATTGTGATGTACGAGTTCGACACCTTCAAAACTCATCAGATTCAAGCGACGAGGTGACTTTGGACTGCGACCATTTCTGTGCAGTTCATGTGCTTGAATCAAATATTGGGGTGGATTGGAACTAAAAAGAGCTGAAGTCGCTTGTTGCTGTATCAAATTGCGATGTGGCGCAACTGGCGATGCTGAACTAGTACTTGGGACTGGATTTACAGCAGCGAAAAATGGATTTATAATCCCATTGCTGCCTTGTCTAATGTGTTGCTTGTATGGACGACGAGGAACAACACTGAATGTTGTCTGAAATTGAAATTAATTGAATTTATTATCAGCACACGTGTTCATCAAATGTAACGAATTTCATGAAATTCAAAATAAAATGTAATCCTAGCGGAATTTTTTTCAACTAAATTTCATGCGCAATTCTTTTCAACTAAATTTGACATGCGTCAAACTTTCCTTCTGAAAATTAAAACCAGCCAAAATGGGTCGTATGCACGCTCCAGGGTAATTTTTAGTGTTTATTTCCATTAAAAATGACAAAATTTCACTGAATTATTGTGAAATAGTGTTCAATGAAAGTGAATTCAGTGAAAGATTTGGTGAAATTGTGTTATTTTACATGAAATTAAGTAAAATATATTGTCGGCCATACTACACGTGGCTGCTGTATGATTTCTATGTGTACATGTACATAATAATAAAATGTGTTTTTTCTTTTTTTTTCATTTAAATAATCTAGAAAGGGTATTTCCCAATCCGCTCTACCTTATCGCCGATCGGTACCTTCATGGTTGAAACTTACAGCTGACGATGTAAGGGAACAAATTAAAAAGCTGGGTAAAAAGGGTATGACACCCTCACAAATTGGTAAGTTTTCTTATGACTTGAATGCAATGCGGATTGAAAAGTAAAACAATTTTTTTAAAATAATTTTCAGGTATTATCCTTCGTGATTCGCATGGTGTTGCCCAAGTCCGTTTTGTAAATGGAAACAAAATTTTGCGTATTATGAAAGCAGTCGGCTTGAAACCAGACATCCCAGAGGATTTATATTACCTCATCAAGAAAGCCGTCTCAATCCGTAAACATTTGGAACGTAATCGCAAGGATATTGACAGTAAATTCCGTTTGATTTTAATCGAGTCACGTATCCATCGATTGGCCCGTTACTACAAAATCAAAAATGTTTTGCCACCAACATGGAAATACGAGTCAAGCACAGCCTCAGCTTTGGTCGCCTAAATTAGGCTGATTATGGATGAAAAATATTGTGCTTTTTTTGTATGGTGTGTTAAAAGAAAGAAAAAAATGTCAATAAGAACGAATAAAATGATCCAATAAGTGACCATCAAAAATTCATAAAAAAATTGTAGTGAAGTGTTTTAATTTCAAAAGCAAAATATGAAAAAAACAATCAATTTCAAAGGTGAGTAAACATAAAATCAGTGAAATTCAACTTACTTGTTCAACATTCCCATTCAATGGCTGTGCAATATTTGCTGTTACTCCAATATTTCTATGAGGTGGAACTGGAGGTCGGTAATCTGGTCTTTGTGGTTTTATTATGGGAACTCCGTGTGGAGGTAATGGCGGTGGAGACACATTTCTAAAAAAATTAAATTCAATCAATTCAAATTCAGTTTCAAACAATTTCAATACATACGCGCTCAAAATCCTGTCTTTTTTGCTGTAAGTTGAAGAATCGATACTGCTAGAACCGTTATTCACAACGACTGGATAGTGTCTGAATTGTCTTTGAGGTGGCTCGAAACTGTTTACTTGTTTGATTGGTTCAGCATTTGCATACATCATTGGATTACTTGTGATTCGAATGCGAGAGTCTGTAAAGATTATAATATTTAAAAAAAAATGTCTATGCAAAGAAAATTTAAATTGAAGTTACCTCTTTGATTTTCCCAAATATTTCCATTCATCATATCCATGCCCATACTATTCCGATCAACGGTATTCCTTCCAAGCCAAACCCAGTCATGTGCATTTTGGGTCGAATCACGACCTTTCTTCATGTTATCCCGCATCACACCTAATCCCAGCACATCGTGTCCTTCTGGATCATCTCCCGCAATCGCTTCAATTGGAACTGGTTTGAATTTCGAAGCATACACAACACATGACACCACAAAAACGGAAATTGCCAAACAAAATGCTGCCAACAGGACATACATTCCAATTTCCATGGTCGTCATATCGGGATGTACTGCACTTTTGTGTGAGACAATGCCGTTAAATGTATCCAACTGTGTCATACCACGATGTTGTCTTGCTTGTACAGTAGGCTCATGATGACTTGCATCTTTCAGTGGAATTCCAATCAGGATGTCAGCTAAATCACCCAAATCACGTCCTCGATATCGATTTGATGTTCCATCATTTTGAACGGTATCTGGACGTGAATGTGTATCAATTTTGGACTCAGATAGACCGAAATCAACTTCAACTGAAGCTAATGAAGTGGCGAGTGTGGGTCCGGATGACGATGATTTTCCATTTGGCTTCAATAGTGGAATATTTCGTCTTGATCGGCATTCCTCTGGTAACAGCAATGTTACACGCAACAAATCGCCATGTCCTTGTCCCACTGCAATTACTCTGGGGTGATGTGATGCAAGCATTGGTGCAAATGCAACAACTTCTGTATCCAAGCTTTCAACTAACAAGAAATAATCATCAACTGAAATATCTCTGAGTGGTGTCCTTGAGCCATCATCAAACTCAATATCGATATCCATCAATCCCTCTTGATATTGTGCCGTCAATTTCCTTGTAACAGTTGTTTCGGCAATGTATCCATTTTCGATTGCGGTATCCGGTGTAATTGTCAATTGTAGTCCTGATACAACTCGGACATGCAATCTCTTGATTTGAACTTTATCCGTACTAACACGAATCTCTTTTGTTCCAATTACACGACCAGTGATCGGTGATAGAACTTGAATGTCAGTTCGACCTGGAGATCGTCCTTGTAACATTCGTCCGCGTAATGTTGCGATTTTTGGATCAGCGACACGGAAAAGTGGTTGCACAAGATCTGTGACACGTAACGCAGTGCGGCGTGAAATTAAGTAACTAACACGACCAGAATCCTAAGTTATATGTAAAAAATGTAAAAAGATGTTATTTTAAGAGAAATTTCACTAACCTGATCAACTGCGAGGAATCGAGCATAGACCTCAACCGGACTCTGTTGATAACGTGCTTTGCAACTTCCACGATCCCCGTTATAATCGTCATTGTGGTGACTCAAGCTGTAAGCTCGTTTTCGTCTCAATTTACCATTAACACTAAATTTCGAAGTAATTCAAAGAAATTACAAATTAAAATTCATGCTCTTATGAAAACAACTTTACTCACTTATTATGTTCGTCAGGGACACGCCATCCTTTAATTTGTGATAGTCTGAAATCAGATACCGATACTTCAAGTGGAAATTCTGGCATCCATACAATGAATTTTGCCATTCCATTGTAACTTCCATATTTCACTACAATTGTTGCATTTGAAGAGCCACGTCCCTCTGATCCATCGACATAAACAGAGCTGCACGATGATGAGACCTGGAAAAATTTAAGTAAAATATCAAAGTTAATGATTTAATTTAAATTTTCACAATAAAAGGCTTCAGTTTCATCGTTTTTCATTCAAAATTCAAAAAAATCAAAGTCAATCAAAATAGAATTATAAAGATGTAATTAAACAGATTTGATAGACAAAATAGATCATTTAAATACAATTCACATCAAACAGATTCAGAAGACGTTAAAAAGAATGAGAAAAAAAAATTAAATGATGATGATTTGAAAAGAAAACGACAAATTAATTAAATAAACAATTAAGTTAATTATCAGTTTAAAAGACAGTCAAGTGTTTATTTAACGATCTATTGTCTTGTTATTTTAACGAAATTCTGGACGATTTGGAAAAATGGAGTGTATTGTGTCAATTTGGTCTGTCCGTCTTACGGGCGGTTTGAAAATTACTAATAGCTCTGGTATTCTTTATGATTTTCTTTTATAGGACGATCGACTGCGGCCTTTCTGACATCTGCCAGATGTCAATCCGCCACAGGTCGGTCTGTGTCAAAATCGAAATGTTCAATATTAACAAAATGTTGGATATTTCTAAAATGGCTGACTGAAAAAACCCCCAAATTTTCAAAAATCGCGGATTCAAAATCGAATTCGCCTTTTTATGAAAAATGAGGAGATTTGTATAATGGCCAAATTTTTAAAAATGGCGGAAATTTAAAAAAAAAATGAATTCCATTTATAGAAATACGCTTGAGTATACCGTTAAAATCACAACGAATATATTTTTTTCTATTTAATTCTTCAAACTCTTCGAGCTATTGACACACCATCATCATTTGAAATGATACATTGAATTGAAGGGTAGTTGATAAAAAAAAATACAAAAAAAAAAAATTAAATGAAAGAGTATCAAGAAATTTAACAAATTAAGTTTCATTAAGATTTAATTAAGTCTGATGTGCTTTGAATACAATTCTTATTCTTTTCTCAACAAATAAAATAGTGTTTTGTTGTAGATTTGATGTTATTTTTTTGTTTCATCAATCTGTTTTGTCAATGTGAAAAAAGTTAAAAGGACGATGATCTCTCAATTTATCATAATGATTTTATATGAAAATAAGATTGTGTGGTCTTTTAAGAGTAATTTGAAGCAAATTGATATAAATTGTGAGTTAAATGGATTTTTAGTGTATTTTGTATTCGAAGACTTGGACGTTTTGTGTGTCAACTGACAAATGGGACCATTGTGCATACCCATTTCACTGAATTAGCGGAAAGATGCATTGAAGAGCAACGGATTGAGAATCAGTCGATCAAGAACGGAATACTTGCGCTCTCCTTACTTTTATTCTGATGAATCAACTCAAGATCTTTATTTAGATGGTCACCTGAAAATACCTCAATTGCACGATCTGTCCAAATAAAAAAGCTTGGAAATAGGATAACAACCACGGAAAACAGAGCTTTTACGTCTGGTGTAACTCTAATGGACAGGCTTAAGTCCATCCGAAGAACAGGGGTGGATTGCAAATTATTAACGGCCCTGGCATTCTGTATGATTTTCTTTAAAATTCAGGCTAAACTTAACTTTTACAAGGCGATCGACTGCGTCCTTTCTGGCATTTGATGGATTGCCAGTATGGCCAATCCGCCACTGGCCATGTAGGAGGAAAAAAGACATGTTTGGTGTGATCATGTGAAGCCAAAAGATGATACCCATACAAGCAATAAATTAAGATGTTCCAGCTACGAGATCCAGGAAGAGGCGTGAAACATGAATTGGCCAGATGAAGAGATTGCAAAAGAGACATTGAATCATAGACAACGAGCATTGCGGCTTCTCGTAAAAATTTAAGACCAAGGATCCGAATCCTAAATTTTTTCATGCCCAGTGGTTAAAATTTCTCATTTTTTGAATGTCTCATTGAATGTTCACTGTTAACCATCAATAAGCTGACAGAGACCGCCTTCATTTTACATCCCATGAGAGTATCAATCACATTGCACACGTTGACTGAAATGTATTTTTTCTTTAAAACCGTTAAATGAAAAATTTTCAATCAACAAAATCCCTTTAGACCATAACATCACATATGAAAATAAAGAGCAATAAATCGTCATTAATTTACGCAGTCCAGTTGTGATTTAAATGACAATCATCATTTAATTCTCCTTTTAAAATTCCCAAAATGTATGAGATTCCTCATTAATTATTCAAATAATAATGACTTCACGTAATTAATTTATCCAAAATTTCTCTCATTTTGCCAAAACTGAAATATTAATTATATGACATTTATTTAATATCACCACCGATTAACCATCTAACGATAAACAACGAAAAATGTTATTTTCTCACTTTTAAATTTTATTCTCATGTTGATATGAGCAAAAAATACGTTCAGCTTTTTCCAAAACTGTGTAACATGTAAAAATTGTAAATTATTCCTGTTAAGTAATTCATGGAAATTTTCATCTACTCAACAGTACAAAATGAAAATGTTCAACTATTAGTGGTGTGATTGTTCGTCTTCTCTTTCACTCAAAACATCGTCATCATTTCAATTTCAAGCTATGTGTATGGTGAAATGTAAAGTGAATATCATACCTACTAAAAATAATAGTAGAGCAGAGTAACGTGGGACTGTTTATATGGAAATTAGAAAATTAAAATTTTAAACAGTTAAATTACACGAGCACGTAGTATTTTAGTTATTTTTTTTTTTAAATTTTGTTACATTGTCTCGTTACAGTAATGAATGAACATTTAGATGTTTTAATTTTTCCGTGTTTTCAAGGATGATTAAAAATTAGTTTATTTATTCAATGTTTTTCCAGCTTAAATGGAAACGTGATGGCACTCATTATTATTAGGAAAATTTCGGCCAGAAAGGGTTAAAATTATTTTTTTAAATGTAATTTTCCAACAAAAAAAAGCTAATATTGTAGGCTTTCATGGAGAAACTTCTACAAATTATATTTCCATTGTCTTTTATAATGAAATAAAATGAATAAACGTTACAAAAAGTCATTATGTTGAAATTAAAGCACACAAAAGGAAGATTAGAATTTGTTAATTACAACATAAAATTTAAAATACAAGAATATATGAGCTCATAATGATATGAAGGATTTATTTTTGAGGGGAGGAGATGATAAATGTTAATGTTGTTCGTGTTGAAATTGGAAGCTGTAATGGTTTTTTGGCGGAAATGTTGTTTTCTTAGGTTTTTGGTTTTGTTTGAAAAAAAAATCGTTTTCTGACACCTCCTTTAACGTGTCTATGGAAAGTCCGTAGTGCTCCTCAATAGCTAATTCTCGTTTTACCACATTGAGATCAGGCTTCAAATGAGTTAAGATTTCTACCTGGTGAATTTCCTGACTTATGAAATTCCTGACTTTCTAAATATGATCTATTGGATTTTATGAAATTAATGCCTAAATTATATTTTTTTAGGGTTAAATAATTTTCTCTTGAATATTCTAAGTGCCAAATTCTGTTTATTTTATTTTTGACAGCTGTCATTTGGGCCCCTACTAGACTGGCATTATTATTTCTTTCATGATTTGAGATTTTTGGGTAATTTCTAACGCAGCAAAATCACACACAATGTGACAAGCAGTCTTTGATTAGCATTCATTTAATTCATGTCACCACACATGACTTGTCTGCTCTTTAATTATCTGATCCGCCTACTTTAAAAATTAATAACTCAAAATTTTGTCTACAAATCAAAAAAAAAATGAACATGAAATAACACTGAAATATGAATCCGTCCTTCAATCATGCTTAAACAAAATGGAAATAAGTTTTAACATGATGCTTGTTTGTAGCCTTTCATTAAACCCATTTAGATTTTGATTTTTTAGTACATTTCGAAAGAAAAAATGCACTATTACAGACGGTTTGTCCGCGGTCACTCTGACCCACATTTAGCTTTATAACTGCAGAATGGTCAATCGGAGGCTTTTTCAGTAGGATAGGGGAGCTCATGAAGATTATTTATAACTGATTACTTTTGAGATTGGGCTCCAGAATTTTAAAAACCGTCAAAAACTCAAAATGTCAAATTTTTTCAAATTGTTTTGATATATTTTTTAAAGATTCCAAATGGCAAGTTTTTCAAAATCGCAGAATTTTTCAGAATGACGGATTTTGTCAAAATTTTTTAATTTGGTGGAAAAAAGTTCAAAATTTTGGAAAATACCGCCATTTTTAAACTATTTATAATGATTTTTGAGAATTTTCTGTGATTTTTTTATTTTTTGTGATTTTTTTATTTTTTGTGATTTTTTAATGCATTTTAAGAGTTTTTTTTTTAAATCAACATTTTTGTATCTGGAAAATTGTTTGAGTTATTAATCCTGACCAGATTTGTATTTAAATTGTATAAATTTACAAAGACACAGATTTACAGATGACACGAGTGCCTACAAACCTCGCATAATTTTTCAAATCGATGGACTGAGGTTAATCATTATGAAACAAAGACATAACAAAATTTTGTATCATCATCATTTTGTATGATTCAGCTTTATAATTTTCATTCAATCAAATTTAATTCAAGTTTATTAAATTTTCCGCATAATTCTTCCATATTCAGAAGCCTTATTATGTATCATATTATTTATTGTGTTGTGTGCCATAACATGAATAAAAACGGAGATGATACACTTCATTGTTTTATCATTAAATATTTTCATCATCATCATCATCATGGAAATTTAAGAACAAAATTTCCCTGTGTGTCTGTGTGTGTGGGCTGATACATTTAATTATATCTGTACATTTATTTACCTGTGAAAATGATGACATCTTTTATGACACGTACGCGAGTATTATGAGTAAAATGAGTAGATTTGGATCAAATTAAATTGTCTCGGTTGACAATTAAATCTTTTTTTAATATGGTGTGGGTTGCATTTTGTATGAAATTTATAATTGAAAAGTTCAAATGAGGTTAAATATTGATTGAAAGTGACAAAATCAAAGGTTTTAAGGATAATTTTCATGAATTTGAATTTCAAGAACACCAAAAGACAAGATTAAACTCAATTATCTTCTTTATTTAGCATATAAATACTTCAAAATCATATTAAAACGATACACACGACACAAATTTATTTGCAGTAACACTTTCAGAGTGTGTCTTTTGCTTAAAACTTAATTGCATCTCTTTTATTTATAACAATAACAATAATGGATTATTATAAGGCACACAGACACACTTCAAATGATAACGAAGAAAAAGCACCCAGAGACATTTTAATAGTTTGTATGGAGACACAATGAAATTAAGTGCATATTCGTCACTTAAAATATGTATTGTTGTTATTTTGTGTATTCGACACCATACAACATAGAACAAAATAGAATCAGTTACATGAAATTACATCAGAAGTGTAATCAAGGGATGTTGCTGCTTTAAAAGACATTTTAAATTAAACTCATATAATTTTTATCATTAAAAGCCCTCATTTCATCAAATATTGCATGTCATCAGTGCTTCTCTATGTATTAATATCATCATAACAAATAATGGTGTCTAACAAACAGCCACTATTTTGAGTCACCAGTGTTTAAAAAGTTGATAAATCGCGTAAGTTTTAAATTTATAATGGTATATAAAATGAGGCTAAGTAGCAACATCTGTTATAGACTCTCACGTTAAATGTATGCCTTTATTTTGTCTTCTTCGTCTTCTGAAAATGATGTTTCAAGTAGAAGAACATGGTTTTTGTGAATGAAAGCAACAAAAATAAACGACGTTTTATAACAACAGTTGGTAAGAATGTTTATTTCAGTGTATTTTGTCTAGTTGTGGGTATCAACTATGAAAATACTTTGAAAAAAATAGATGATAAAAATAAAAAAGGAGTGAAAATGGATTAGAAACCACATTTTAACCACTTTTAATAAATAAAACCGTCTCAGTCTTGATGAGACACTCAGTAAGTCAAGATATGAATATTATGAAGAAAATTTTGGTTTTAAAATCGATTTCTGTAGATGTGAACGAGACGAGTAAAGCTTTCATAAAAAAACTTTCAAATTTTTTTTTCCAATAGGACTTAAGACACGATTTTCTAGGCAATTCATTCGTTGCTGAATATTTTGAGAAATTATTCCTCAGATAAAACGCTCTTTTATAGACGGTTTGTCGTCGGTCACCCTGTCTGACATTCACAATTACAGAGAAAAAGAGCTAATTGAGATTTGGCATCAATCATTGGATTTGTGGCTGTCAATGGTCAAAAAACCGTTAGATTTTTAGGTGACGTGGACTTACTTAAACTAAATCAATTTCGAACAAAAAAATTTCATTTAAAACTATCAGTTGATTTTTCATGAATTTAGAATATTTCTCAAATTTTATAAAACCAGTAATATTTTACGAAAATGGCACTTGTCCATTTAATTTATGATAAGTTACTAATTCTTTTCATTCAAAACGAGCTCAAGGGTCAAATGACCCCTAAAAATAAAATAAGTCGGTGTCATTTTTTTTGGCATTTCCCTTGATGGAAGGAGAAAAGTGATATCGCAAAACTATAGCCAAGAGAATATTTTGAATTTATTTTAATAGCTTTTCCGCATTTTAGTACAATTTATAATTTTTTTCAAATTGAAATTGAAAAAGAGTCAAATGACCCTTGTCGGCAGATTTAGTGTTAATTTTTATGTAACTTTTCATTTTTCTTCAACAAATTTTGAACAAAAAAGAATTTGTTTCAATTTACATGTAAAAAACATTTTTTTTTCATATCAAAGCAAACGAATCTAATGAATTTTTTTTATTATTTCATGCATCATCGTAGTCAAATCTAGAACTGAGCTAATACCAGGTAAATAAAATAGCCAGGAAACATAATCAATGTACTTTTTTTGTGTTTGTTTCCAAGAGTACAAAAAAAGTGTGTGTTTTCAAAACAAACTTTTCTCATTTCCATATTTTTTTTTATTCTGTGTAAATTATGTTGTTTCAAAGTTTTTCTCCCCAGGTTTTTTCCTCTTATCAATTTATTTGAAAAGAAAATAATAATAATAAAGTTACAATAAAATTAAGTAAAAATAGAATAAAGATTTTGAGGAGGTGAAGTCGATTGTGTTGATTTTGAATTTTATTTAACTTTTCTCTTTGACAATCATCAGTTGTCAGTGCTTTCAATGTCCATTCCTTATCACGACACATTTTTTGTTGCTAATTTAGAATATTATGAATTGAGGAATTGCTAATTTAATGAAATTCAAACACAGTTTTATTTAAATTTAGATGGTCATCGTGATGTGGGTCGTCCGATAGTAAAATGGAACGTTCGCGTCGAACAGACCTAAGAGCCCTTATTAAAAAACTGGAAAAAGGAAGGACAAGACCAGCCCAAGTCAATTTTTGGCTGACTTCGATACTTGTTTTTAAATTTTTGGATTATTACCGATCAAATGAGTAAAATCACAAAATTTCCAATTAGTCGAACAAAATAATGTAAAAAAAAACATTTCTCTGTGATTTTCGTCTACAACAATAATTGTGCCCGAATAATTATTATTATTGTAGTTGACTCAGTAATAACATAAAATAATAATGATATAACAAAATTAAGACCGAAAGCCAATTAATGTACCACATCATACAGTGTCTCGTGTCTGACTGGAAAATATCCGTAAAAGTCTGTACGTTTTTCTCTTCCAACTAAATCTATTGTTGTGGTGTAGTGGCATGGCATGGTGGCATCAGTGTTTTTGCATTTATAATTACCATTAAATGTGTATGAATTCAAAAAACCTGACTATAAAAAATGTACAAAAATTCAGCATAGACAATTTAATTTTGAAATTTAATGCATTTTATAGCTGTGTGGTTTATTTTTAGCCTTTTATTATGTTTATTTTCTGTGAAAATACATTTATTTTTTTGAGGGTTAGCATACATACCTTGATTACACTCTCATCATCCGTATAACAACTGCTTTGGAGTGTGACATCTGCAATTTTACCAGCTTGTGACACAATAAAGACTTTCATTGCTTGTGACACTTGACGTCCTGTTAACACGGCTGTGTTCATCAGTTCCCAATTCTATACAATTTTATTTTCATTAATATCAATTTAAAAAATAAACATTTAAAAACTCACCTTTGATATTGGCAAAACTGCCTGAATATCATCCTTTTGTATGTCAACTTTTGCAATTAATTTTTTTCTCGGTTCCTCATGTTCTCGTTTTTCACCCACATCCATGTCTCGAAATTTGGGACCATCATGCACATAACTAACAGACCACACAATTCGCCCACTATCAAAATGTTCCTTTGTATCATTTGCTACCTCAATCAACCATGAAAATACTTCAATGATTCTGTGTTTGTTGTTATTTTCATGCAACAAAAAAAAGGGAGATTAAAAATTGAAAATAACATGAAAATATGTGATTAAAATGTCGAAAGTCAAAGAATTTGCTTGAAGCATATTGGTGTAAACAAAAGTTTAGATTATTATAAATCAAAATTGCATACGAGAGCCTCAAGGATTCAATTTCAATGTAACGAAACAAAAAAAAATTGGGTGAGTTCAATATTTATGTAGTCAGTGAAAAGCCATTTATTTAAATTATTTTTTTCTTATTGAATTTTCCATTAAATTTCATTTTGATTTCCTTCCACAACTATTTCTGTTATTATTTTGCTCTTATACTGCGCTTACATTATTAGATGTTTGCACATCCTCTCAAAACAGTTTATGCATGGTTCGTTTTGCAATGTCTATTGATTTTTTAGTCTTTTATCTTCCATGTTATATGTGAATAACTAGCAAATTCAATGGAAAAATGGTTGGTTAAGATATTTCTATTGAAAAATTGAACGAGGAAATGAGTGTGAAGATTTAACTTTAACGGAATTTTCACTGATTTAAAAATTAGTGATGGAAATGACTCGAGTGTCATGGAGACGTGCTTGAACCTATCACGATATAATTTTCTTCGACAGAGCGTGTCACTGTACATTCTCTCTGAAAAAGAGAGCACTCGAATTCCGTTTCTTGGAATTTCACGGAAATTAGTGAATTCAGTTATTTCTACTCAGCACTCTTAAAATGAGTGTCCACGCAATTCAGGGGGAAACATAAAAGTGTGATATTCGTCACCTCACCCCTCTGTCTCATTTGAAATACAGTTGACCCCTGTAAAGTAGTTTTCAGTTCAGGTCAAGTTTCTACATGAACAGATTTACAAGCGAGTGGGGGAGGGGATTAAAAGGAAGCCCACGATTCCCTATGGTTTTGATACTTATTTGAATAAATTGCAAGGTTCGATAAAATTTGACTTTTATACATTTGCCCCCTCCTCCCCCATTCTATGTCAATGTAACTTGAAATTTTTCATAAAAGGTGCAATATCCACACTCATCCTAATAAAAGGAAGTTAATAATAATAATGTACTGCACTACACTGTGATTCTACGTCAATTTGATATTAAAATACTTCACATTGTAAGTTCTTTTTTTTTTTAAAAAAGTAGTTAGTCAAGTCATCGTTAAATGAAATAAAATGAAAAGAGCTTTTCATTGATTGAACTTTACTCTTTATGTGAATAGACATTTTTTTTCTTTGATCATCTTAATACTCACTTATTGGTACTTGTTGTTTCTTCTGTTTGCTTTGGTACACTATCTGGGTCACGATCTTTCCTAAATGCTGTTACACGTGCCACTGTATGTTTGGGATTTTCCTTTTCAATTGAAATATTCCATTCGTCTGATGATGCAGTGGCACCCAAAATTCTCATGCCAGCTTTCACACGTGCTCTGTAATGAAAAATATGGAATTTTATTTCAAATTGCATCAAAAATTACAAATTTGACATGAAAAGACCATTCACAAATTCACTAATTAAAGGTCTCTCGAGTTAACATAAAATTGTATTAATTAAGGACTTTATGATAAAACAACATTGTGTTCATTTTCAACTTAAACTCGCCCATACAACATACTTTTAAAAAGTTATTCCATGTTATATTTATAGAGAGACGTAAATTACCACTAACAAGCAAAAGCAATGATCATTAAAACTTTCCTTCAAAACTTCCTGTCATTTTTGCATTCTATATTTAACTTTGAATTTTCCACTTTGTTACACTAATAATTATTTTCATAGTTCAGGAGAAAAGAACAAGTACATAAGGCTAAGTTGAACATCCAAATTGATAGAGAGATAAAGTTTTAATTTTGTGAATGCATGTGTCCACTTACACACCTGATGCATTTATTTTCATTGTTTCATTTTTGAAATCTCCATGGTAAAATTTGAAAAGTTTTTGATTTTGATATGAAATCAGGTCAAATTAAGTTGAAATGAAGTTAAAATGTGTTTTTGTTAAAATGAACCAGTCGATATTCGAACTGAGAAATAGAATTTCACCTGGAAAACATTTGAATTGAAGTTGTGACTTAATCAAATTTCATTGACAGCGTCTCTTTTTACTCATTTTTGATTTAAAAGAGAAAATGAAAACAATTCATGTGAAAGCTGTGTAATCTAACACCAATTAAAAGTTAAAACAGCAATTGACTTGTCCTGTTATTTCAATAGTTTCAAATTGCTTGTTCAAACTTCAGACAATTTTTTCACAAAAATTAATTTTGTGCTTTTGTCTCTCAAAATAAAATTAAGCTCATTTTACAAAACATGACTAATAACATTAATTCGAATAACTTTTTGATCGGATTATAATTTATTTAATATCCTTTTTTCTGTTATTGATGGGAAAATTTCGTATTTTCTTTCTATTAGAGATCAACTCACATATTGAGAAAATTGAAGAAAATAAAAGAAAATGGGAAAAATTAAGAGAAATTGCTACGAAGAAATTAAAAAAGCAAATAAAGTATAAAACTTTTACTCAAACACATTAAAATTGATACAAATTGCTAATATTGGTATTAAAAATAATCCGGATTACTTTAAGAATATCACTAATAATAAAAAAGGAAGGAAGGAAAGTAATATCGTTTTATGTTTCAAGATTAAATTCATTTTTATTAAGTAAATTCACTTTCAATTATTTTTTAATTTATTTACGATTTTTTGAAAGAATTTTCAAAATATGAAGGATGTTTTTAACTCAATTTAAAAATAAGTCTGTTAAAATTCCGCTAGATATTTTCAAAATAGCTTTCTGTGAAACTTTCAAAAAGTACGGAAAATCGACCGTTTCCGAATTTTCCTCTGTGTTGAAAAATCTTGGTTTTCAGCGTCCCTTCTTTTTTGTTTGCATTTCGTAAGAAAAAATGCACTATTACAGACGGTTTGTCCGCCGTCACTCTGGCCCACATTTAGCTCCATAACTCTTGAATGGTCGATCGGAGCGAGGTAAGATTTTTTTTGGATAGAAGAGGTCATAAGAGTAATTTTTAACTCATTAGATTTGAGATTGCGTTACAGAGCCTTCAGAGTCTAAGAAACCATTAAAAATGGTAAAAAAATTTAAAAAAACTGATAATTTCTTTAATTGGATGGAGAAGTTTAGTAAAAATTTTAGTAAAATAAACTTTAACTCATTAGCTGTCAGACTTGGGTACCGGGAGTTGGGCTCAGGGATTAACTCCAGAGCCTGAAAATGGTCAAAAGCCCAAAATATCCGTTATTTTCAAATTCTGGAAATTAATGAAACATGCAGCTGTTTTAAAATGATTTTTTTCATATTATATGATATTTAAGGCAAAAGCAGCTCTGCATACGAGGCATCTTAGAAAGAAAACAAAAAAGCACACGGATAACAAAATAAATCACAAACGATTCGGTCATAATGGGATGATTGCGGCTTGCATATTAGAAAATTTAGAGGAGATAAGAGAGCTTTGTGAATCGACTATGAAATGCATTGACAATTCTCAATTGCTGTGGATTTATACATCAACAGTAATATTCTGCAATTTTTTATGCGAGCTATTGCTCTGTTTACAGCTTCCGTTTCGCTGCCTTATTTAAATTTAGTCTCAAAATGCAATCAATTAGAGTACGTAAAATGGGTACCAAAAATGTACCATGCACTACAATCATTTGACAACAATATGTTTAAGGATTTTTATGTTGACATATCAAATTTAAGAGTTAATTATGAAAGTGAAGCAGACAAAAAACTTCAAGCTCTTTTGTTAGAAAAATGCGCACAAATTTTTTTACAGTATGCTTTTTGTGTCTGTGAATGAAAAAACAAATTAATTTTTATTTTATTTTTTATGTGAATACGACAATTGCAATCAAAGTCAATAACGATCAGAATATGGTCTAATGGAAATTGATACTGCAAAAAAAGAGTGACAGACGTAACTTCTATCGAGAATGAGAATTGGTTAAAAAAAACTCCTTATTTTGAAAATTTTTCAAAAATTCCGACATTTTGATGTTTTTTAAAATAAAACTTAATTTAATTCAATGAGTCCCATCAAAATGCACTTTTCTAAACCTTCAAGTGGTCAAAATTCCTACTTTTTTATCCCAAATCAGAAAAATTAATCAAAATCCTGTCAAAAAGTCATAATTTGATATGATAACGTAAAAATAAAATTAATATAAAGCATTTTCATTTTGGTTTCCCGCTAATGACTGTTTCGTGTTACATTGCAAGAGATAATTTCTTTTGACATTTCGGACGAGATTAAATAAGGATTTGGATTATTTTTCATTTTAATATTAATGCAAATCACTTGATACGTCAATAACGGAAGAAAAAAAAAGACTTTGGATTAATTTAAAGTTTTATTTTCTTTCTCTATTTGCTATAAAATTGAAAATTTATCTTAATATTTTTTTTCCAATTCATTTTCTTGCTCTCAAAGTTGAACAGTGTTTGAATAAGATATTGTTCTGCTTTTCTTTTCTTTCATTTCTCTTTTTTTTGCTTGTTTCATTTCATAGTCTATTGTCCATTGTGACTTTAATACTAATAAAAATAAAAATAATAGAAGAGGAAAGTACACAATAGCAATACAAACAAGAGAGAAAGAGATCTGTTTATTGTTAAATTCAAGGAAGAAGGAAAAAAAAGTAATAAAAATACACCGTTTATTTGTGTGATAGTAATAAAATTAGAAAAAAAAGAGGAAAAAACATCGAGGAAGAGGCAGAAAAGTGTAAATTATCTAATTACCTGTTCACAATGAAATTAGATTTTATACTTTGAAAGAGAAGATTGGAGAATGTTACAATCAAACGAAAAGTTTTCGAAATAGACATTAACTTATAAGACAAGAGTCTGTTTTTCTTCATTTAATTTCTTACATTTCTTTTTTTAATGTGCGTACTTTTTTTGCTTGTGGTAGCGTTAATTACATTACATTTCTTTTATATCATGCCACGGATGTTCGACCTGGAACGTGCTCGTAAAAGAATTTGACAGCTTAAACTCTAACTTGAAAATTCTGTTCAGAGCTCGTATGCTTGGTACTTTCAGTACGACTGAAGGGTTTAATTTTAGCGTAATTCATTCCTCTTTTTTAAAAAGAAAACGAATATTTTTGATCACTTGGGTAGTCTCAAAGCGTTTATGGGGTTCATAAGCGGGGCCTCACAGCATCATCGAAGCGTATTAGCTCTTATGCCGTCAACTCAAGAAGTCGCCAACTTTATTTAGCTTTGAACTCAAGCTAAGTTACCAGGAAAGAGAAATTTAAGATTTAGAAGTTTCATGACCCAATTGGGAATTACTTTACACGTCATACCCAAAAAACCCAAGAATTGAACATCCCTGTGTAAAGTGTTTCATTTCCATTAAAAATTTACGTTTAATGTAAGACAAAGAGGGAGTAATTTTAATTTTATCCTAAGTAAGTTTTTTTTTCTCACAATTTAATGGGATTACAATTTCCTTTTACATTAAAATAATTTATTTTTATATGCGTTTCCCAAAATGATCTTGAATAATTAATGAATGAATTAAATACAAAAAATGTATCCATAATTTTCTCCTTAAAAGAGCATCATGATAAGAAAAATTGAACTTTAACATATTAAATTTTTTTTTTGTTCCTTTCAATTCTCTTGAGATTTTATTTACGTAACCTTGATTGTACTTCTAGGAAGACATTTTGTTTTTTTTTCAAGATAAACATAATTCAATGACAACCATTACGATTCATTTGAAGGAAAAACAAAATAAAATTTTTGTTTGTCCTGTTTGTTTACCGTTCAATTATCAATAAAAGGACATTATTATGTCTGGAACAATGAGATTGATGTTACTCATACCAATAAAAAAAATTACATTTCATCGTGTAATTCGTTTAAAAACATACAAAATAGATCCAAGAGCGTCTTGACAAAAAATGATTTTAATTTGACATAAAATTCGATAAAATTTTTAATTTAATGGAAACGCCTGGTATTTTATTGTTACATTTTTTATTGAGCTCCAATAAAAAATTGATTGGAAGCATTAAAATTACCATCATGCTTCAACCTTAATGATATCTTTCATATTCCACACTAATTTCTCATAAAAATTTAACATTCTAAAAGCATTTAAAAGAAAATGTCTACATTTTGTTTTATCTTATCTCAACGAAAATAAACTTGTTCAAATGTACTTTTAAAACATTTTAGAAAACCATCTTTCTAATATACCACTAAGGCAAAGAAAAAAAACAGCAATCATTATTATTTCGCATTAAATTTTATACACGTTGCTATAAATTTTTCATTTTCTATTGTTGTTGCTGTCGGCTGGTTGGCAGATAATTGCCATTTATACACGTGTTTATTCAATGTGAAAATTCAAACGAGAAAATTCAATACTACATTTAAAATAAGTTTTGTGTATTTCTATCAAAAAATTAGAATCAAATTCGAAATTTATTTGGTTTCTGATTTATTTGAACTCGATAATTATAATTATTGTAGTTGGAAAATAAATATATAGAGGGAAATTTTTTTGTATTATTTTGCAGTATTTTTGGTCTATTGTAGGAAAGTGATGGAGGTTTTGAACTATAATATCCGTAATAAATTATACATGACTAGGGTATGCAGTAACTAAATGGTCTATTGCGTTGTATATTTGAATGGATGGAGAATATTGATTTTTATTAATGCGTAAAATGTGGTGTTTTGAACTATTTCCCTTTAGTAGTGGAAAAATAAGAGGAAATTTATTCGGTTATCAAGTGTCTACAATTAAAAAAGCCAAAGTCGCCCAAAGATCGTAATATGCTCTCAATTTTTTTATTTTACGCTCACAGGCGCCCTTGATACTAAAAAAATGTGTAAATTTAAGCCATTTTGAATATTTCTGACATATCGGGTGACAGCCATTTTGTTTACACAGACAGATCGATGACAAGAGTAGCCACAATACTCATAATAGAAGAAAATTAATTTGAATTGAAATGCGCTTAAGATGCCAAAGCTGTCCGATGGCTGTAATGAACTTAGGTCGCTCGCTACATAAAATTTAACGATCACTGTACGCTTTCAGACGCCCTGGAAAAAGGTCACATTTTACGATATTTTTGAAATGTGCTTACTCTCAAATCAATTTCACACTTTTTCAGTATTATTTATAATTTGTAGAAACCGAAATTAAAATTTAAACCTTTTGAATAATTTATGAATGGTTTTTCAATAAGACATAATCTTTTACACACAAAAATTGGAAAAACACTCGACTCCTTTACAAAATAAGACGATAATTGAAATAAACAAGACAATCTCCTTACCTTACAATAAATACGGCAATATTTTGATCGGGTTGAAGTTGCAAGAAAACAGGTACATGTATTTTAGATAATGGATACAAGGGTTGATGCGGGACAAGCATAGTCAATATATCATCAGCTCGTAATTCCTTGTAGGCAGTCAATGCCTGTACTAAAGGTACCTATAATAGATAAGTAAAATGAAGATTACTTAACCATTTATAGAATATTTATGAGAAAATCTATTTAAAGGATGTGGTGAAAAAAAAAGTAAATGTGTATTTCAAAGGTAAATAAGTGTAAAATGATTTATTATTGATTCAAATATGTATGATTTTCATGTTTTTTTTACCTTAGCAAATGTGGTTAATGGTTGTATTTGAACTTTAGGTTCACATAACTCCGGATTTTTCATTGGCGGTTCAAATACACTGTAAGCCACTTGTACAACACGTTGTGGTGTCTTAACAGGTGAATTACCCAAACTTGTTATTTCAGGTGCGGGCAAGGGTGGCCACCAATTTGAAGGAATCACGACTTCAGCAACACACACGCCATCTTCTCCCTCGGGCATGCATCGACCTTTCAATGGTGCTTTGTTTGACATTGATACATGGAGCAGTACACATACTTTTTGCCTCTGAACATGTCCACCGGGATCGGCACCAGCATGAAAGAGAACTCGTAAAACGGGGGAATCACGTGGAATTGTTTGACGCACCAAATGTGCTGAGATGTCTAAATGCACATTTGATTGTTGCAAGTCTAGCAATGCGGCTGTTGTATTTGTTGACTGTTGTTGAGCCAAATTTAATACTTTTTTGTCATTTGAGGTTGACAGTGCACCGGCATCTGTAATTACATCGGGCACAATGTATCGAGCCGGCACTGTTTGTTTTGTTGAAAATGGACCATAACTCGCTCTAATTGAGACGGGTTGTGATGTTTGGACTACAGTAAATTTATCTAAACTTAAAATAGATTCTTGATTTTTACTACTGGAAATGCTACTGCTCGATTTTTGTGTGTTGTCTAATTGGAGTGACGATGATGGCGATCTGGGTGTGTGTTTCAGAAAAAATCCACTGTCTGCTGTCTCAAAATGAACTTCAACACATGTGGTAACACCTATAAAAATAAAGAAAAAAAATTAAAGTTAGTAATTTCTCACACATTATTATTCATTTATTTCAGATCGATTCAAGGCACAGACCAACAAAAAATCGGAATATAAAATAAATTGTTCGTCGCTGTATTTTGATGAGGTAGAAAATTATGATAAATTACAAGTACGTGATTCGAATTTATATTACATGTAATGTATAAAAAAAGTGCGCCACTTCTCGTTCCATAACCATTAACTCTAAGATTCACGGACAATAACATCATCATGGATTAGAGGGCAACGTTTGAATTTTGATTGTGTGCGTGCGTGCCTAAAGGGAAATCATAGTCATTGAACGAAACATTATGTTTTATTATTATTTTATGTATATTTAACTAATAAAAACACACAAACACATACCAAGTAATAACACCAATCAAAATCATAATAATAATAATAATATTCACAAAGATCAATGTGTGCTTGTAAAATGCCAAGTCAATGGGGGTAAGGAGCACATTAATAATATCAGAAAAACACCATCATGAATTTTATAACAATCAAAATCGAATTCTCTTATCTCCATTTCATGTTTTATATCCTCTCAATTTTAACAACAAAAAATGTTAACCATTATAAATTTTCGTTTTTTGATATATGATATTGAGATAGGCATTCATTAGGATCAAAAGCCTTTAAATAAAGCACATACACATATTCATTTGAGTGAAGAGGTCACACACATATGAATATCAAATGAAATGGAATGAAATTTCATTGAAGAGCATAAAGGTAAAATATTGAAATAGGAGATATTTGAAATTGATATCAATAATAAGTGGGTCTTGTTATCAAAATGGAAGTGATTACCTGTAAGGCTACAAGATAAATGTCAAGAATGTTAAAAGTAGATTTTGATTAGGGATCAATTGAAATTCAAATGAATTCAAACGAAAAAAATTTATTTTCATAATTGAGAAATGAGACGTAAATTCAAAGTAATATTTTTTTTAATGTTCATCTTCATCACATCATTTTCACTGAATTTTGATTGTGTGACCTTACAAATTTTCACTTTTTCATGATTTATTGATGTGAAATGAAAATGAAATATAAAAAAATGAGCAGAATATTTGACTGTTGAGTGTTACGATGAAAAAACATGATGATTGTTTCTTTCGCATCTCTTTTAATATTTTCAATGTTCTTTTTCCATGTCACACACTTTTTTGCTATTTCATGAAAATTACGACCATATAGCACCAAAGCCATGACAATGACGATAATTATAATGAAAACTGTCTTTTTAAGTTTTTTTTTGCCTCCTTTGAAATATATGACAGATATATTTTTTGTGTTCTCACTTCTTTTTTTTTGCTGATTGTTTTCTTTTTCGAATAAAATAAAATGTTGTACGAAGATTAATTTTGTGTGTTTTTTCTTCATTTTGATTGTTATTTTTTGATTCCGCCTTAACAAGTACATTATCAAAAAGACAAGGGGATTGTTTTAAAAAAAAATCATGAATTTGAACAACTCTTGTCTTTTTCTGTACATGAACATTAATTAAGAACTTTAATTTTCTTTTCGTCTTCTTGTGATTATTTTAAATATAAGAGTAGTCAAAGAAATGAATTTCAAATACGCTGAAAAAGGAAAATTGTATTTTAAATGAATTTTGTGAGCGCATTTTCATTAAAAATTGTTTTATTAAGTTATCGCGAAAATGGTTTACATTTAATTTTATGATTAAATTTTCATTTGGCTTAAAATGTTAACTTAAATTTATATTCAGAGTTTACATCGAGGTTAATATTTTTCGTTTTTCATTCGAATATGGTTTACAGAATGAAGTTTACATTTAAAATTTTTGAATTTCACGGTTTACACTTGGGTTTATATTTAAAGCCTTTCATGCAATTATGGCTAACAAATATATTTTCTTTTTATTGGGGCTCACACAGTGAATCTTTTTTATTTTAATACGGTTTACACTTAGGTTTACATTTAATGTTTTTCATTCTATTTTAGTTTACCGAAATGTTTTTCTTCTTATCAAGGTTAACATTAAACTTTTTTAATTTTTTACCATGGTTTATACCTAAGTTAACATTCCTAGCTTTTCGTTAAATCTTAGTTAACATTTTTTTGTTTTAATTGAGGTTTACATTTACAAATATTAATTGAAATCACGTTTTCACCTGGGTTTACATCCATATTTTTGGAGGTTTTCACTTATTTTGAGAAAATTTTCATTAAATACTCGTAAAATATTTTTACTCTTTGTAATTGGACAAATCAAACCTAAAATAGCATTTTATTTTTCTCATTAAAAAATGTTTAAAATACCGTATAAATGACAAGGGTTAGACAACATCACACCACCATCATCCTTGAAAATATTTTAAATTAAAATGAAATACGAGATGAAAAATAGGAAAAAAAGAGAGTGTTTTAAGCAAGAAAGAAAAAATAATAATAATTAAAAAAGGCAATATTTAAAAGTGTCCTATATTAATTACCGAAGCTAAAATTACATTTTCATCTTTTACAAAAAAAAACAAAAAGAGAACATCATTTCATCCTTGTTAGGTGGAATATAAACAAGACTTGTAGAGTTGGTGTCAAGTTAATTTTTTACACTCCTTATCATGTGTTTATTTTTTTAAAAGTTATAATGTGATGAAAATGTGGGTTAAATTCAGGGAATCTGAGCTCAAATAACAGTAAACTTTTATTTCATTCTATGAATTATTGTGATTTTCCTATATTTTTTTTTAAATTAATCAAAATTTCTCTTATTCAATAATAACTCGTGTAAAGGATTAAACTTGCCCACCATGCAAGTAAAGCCACCTCTTTATGACTCTAAATTCAATTGAATTGATAACACAATGAACAGGTAGAAAAAGAATGAAAAAAAGGCTTTCATGGTATAACAAACACATTGAAAGTGATATTTGTATAAAAAATGAATAAAAATAAAAAAAAGGATGAAAAAAAACAACTTTTCATCGTCTATTCAACGTCAGACAAAAACACAGTAAAAACATCCGGATCCCCAGTTTTGTTCACTACTTTATTGTTATCATCTTTTTTTTATTACAAATTTTCTTCATAACGCACATCACATGATTAGATCTACTCAACTAAAATATGATATTGAAGAGACGAGAAATAAATTTTAAAGCTCTTACTGTATGTTTTTCAATTTCAATTGAGTTACATGTGTGTGTGCGTGTGTGTAACTGCATGAACTTAGAATTTTTATATAAATTTGATACCATTTTCAGCATGAAATTGTAAAACTTTTCTAAAAATAATCTTATATAACATACAAAAACTAGCCAGGAATCAAAAGGTAAAAATAGAAACGATTTACGGCAACGATACAATAAAATGAGCTTTGAAAGGAAGGAGGGAAAACCAAGTGGATAAAATATCATGACAAATAAAAATTTATTGTTATTTATTCACTTTTCAAATGGCATGTAGGATGGAAATTATTCAAGATAAAAAATTAAACTTTGTAAACTCAATTTAACAAGACTTAAGTTATCAACGACCACACCAACGACCTTGGCAGCCTCGGACCAACTGACCATCCCCGATACGTTTCAGGCGTCATCAACGACTTTTACCCTGACTTTTACTTTTTGCTGTTTTTCAACTTTTTACTCCGTGTAAATCACAAAATCACCTCTCAGCGCCCTTTGGAGTGTATTTTTTCATTCTCTATCGATCTTTATACTCATCAACGACCTTTCCCATGGATCGAGGTTTTACGATTGGACCGTTCAGAGGGCGCTGAGGGCAAACTTTTTGATTTACACGTAAAAGATTGGCAAAAATTATAAAAATCAGTTTAAAAGACATTGATAATACCTGGAACGTGTCAGGAAGGAACCAGTAAGTCACAAAAACCCCATCCCCAGGGCTGCCAAGGTCGTTGATGAGGTCATTGATAACTTCAGTCTCAATTTTCTTGAGAGAAATTTTCCAATTTCCGAATTCTTTGAAAAAAAATAATGACTAGATTTTTTTTCACTCACCCCACTGTGCATCAAATTCGATTGGAGTTTTATTTTCCAAATTCATTAAAAAATAAACAATATAATTGAAAAAACATCTCTGTTATTATTAAATTTTTAATTAAAAATTGTTATGATAAAAACAACAAAAATTGGACTATTATTTTAATTTTTTATATTAAAATTTCTTTTTATTGTTATTTGAAATATTAATTAAAACCCTACAATACAAAAAAAATCATTGAAGCTCATATGTAATTTAATATTATAATGAAATAAAAATGAATTTAAAAGGAAAACATAGCAAAACTTCAATCATTTTAATCTCAAATTTTACCTGATACCATTTTTAAGTGATAATCGATAAAAATGGAATTTTTTAATTCATTTCCATGAAAAATATGGTAAAAAAATTTGAACATGTGCTTAAAACAAAATAAAATGGTCAATTTTTGCCATTTACTGTGATAATTTTCTTGATATTTCATCTCAAATGTAACATTTGAACATTATCACCCTGATTTATATATTAAATTACACATATGATTGACTTTTGCCACCCCACCCAATCTCAATTTTATCGTTGTCACATTTTAATGTCAATTCAACTCAAATATGTTCATTTATCGTATAAATGGAAAATATAATAAAATAATAATTCAAAAATTAGTTTTATCGGAAGTTCATAAACGATGAGTTGTGAAAATGTGATTGTCAGTACATCGTTAAATAATTTGTTATATGTGTAAAATAATTGCATTACGTTTTTTTGAGAGGGGATCTTTGAATTTTACTTTCCCCTTAAAATTTATTCTAAATGTGTTAATGATTCAAGGAAATTTGAGTAAGTTTGGGGATGAAAATGGACATTTGAAGAGGAAATTTCTGACTTTGACTCAGATGTTCTCTTTTTCTTTTGTCTTGATACTTCATTAAACGTGTTTTTATCTTCATTGTAACTTAAATATTTATTTTCATTTCGTAAGTCAATGACAGAACAAATTTAACATGCTTGGAGATGTTAATGACATTTATAACAATAATACTCAAGTTAATGGGAAACAAAACAAAAAAAATCTAAAGCAAAATTATATGAATGTGAAATAAATACAAAAATAAAAAAAAAATTATTTATGAATGAGAATTCATGGAAATGAAATGCAAAATCAAGAAAAACAAAAAAAAAACATTTCTTCTGTTTATCTTTTTTCTTTACACAAGTAACAAACAAAGCAGAAAATTCTAATTGGATGGAATTTTCCTCTGACTTGAAAAAAAATTTAATATGATAATTTTTGTTTTACTAAAAAAGAAAAAAAAATCAAAGAAAACTGATTTTAAATTATAATGGATTTGATCAGGGATGGACTTAGGGGTTTATTTTAGAATATCAAGTCAAAAAATTCCAAAAGAGTAAATGTCAAATTTATTCTGAGTTGTCAAATTCAAATAATTTGGATATGCAGTTAAAAGAGAAACGGACGATTTATCCACAATTAAAGTTAGTTCTGATGTTTTTCTAGTGCCAGAAGATCATGAGGCTCGTAAAACGTACTCAACGCTTAAAAAGGTGATAAAAACTGTTGAAATTAAAAAATTTGATCTTCTGCGCTTCGTACAATAAAATGAAATAAAATTTACTGGTTTTGAAAAATTTTTGAGACTCCGAAAACGGTCAAACATGTTCAAAAAGCTGATCCAAGAAAATATTCGCAAAAAAAAAATATTTTAAAATCGTAAAACTTTCAAAAACGCAGAACATCGTGGAATTTTCAGTAACCACAGAATGTTCAAAATCGTATAATTTTCAAAAACTTAAAAATTTAAACGTTTTTCAAAAATTGCCTTAGAAAATAAAAAAATTTCAGATACTGCTGAAAACACAAATTTTTAAAATCCACGGAAGTTTCTATTTTTTCTAAATTTTAGAAAATCTCCTATTCTTGAAAATCGGGGAAATTCTTAAAATTCTGAAATCACACAAAATTTTTTTTTCGCGAATTTGGAAAGTTATTCGAGACAAAAATAAATGGCTGAGCTCTGCAGGATGATTTGTGGGCCGTTTTCAACGAAAAGTGAAATAACTTTTTTTGAGAAAAACTTTTTTTCAATCAAGGCGGTCCTCTATACTCTTAACCCAAAACCAGTGGGGCACCAGTTAGAGACCAGTGGGAATTTGTGTTGCTGTCCCACTAATTTCGGGTTGAGAGTATAATATTTTAAAGCCAACGCATCAAATTCCTCTTCTGACTTCTCAACTTAATTTTATTTTGTGGTTATTTCCTCTTTTTTTCCTATTAATTATGATTAAGATTAATTTACTTTCACAATGAAAATCATTAAAAAAATAATTTTCAAAGCCTTGACTAAATAAAAGATATAAAAACGATAAATTAACAACAGAGAGTGACGAAAACCAACCATCAATCTAATTAAGACAATAAAAAGATGAAACTTGACTGTTTTTTTTTTTTGAAGTGTTGCTAATTTTTTTTATATTTTTTTTTTTCATAATGACCACGAAATAATGTTTATTTTTTCCTTATGATTTTTTTATTATTATCTCTGTTTGAGAGTAAAAAGTTTTTCATGCAAATTTTTTTCTTATTCAAAATAAAAACAAGGAAAAATTATATAAAAAGAAATTCATTTTCACGTAGGTTTACCATCATTGTGTTGTTTGTATTATAATTTTTCCAAATTAAAGAAAAAAAAACTTTTTTAAATGAATAAGCTGTAAAATCAGGTCGGTTTCATAAATTTCTCTTCAGTAAATCGCCTCTTACAAGCCTCTTTAATGCAAAAGAGAGAAAAAATCATGATATGCATTTAAAAATTCGTGTCAAATTTAAATCTGAGTCTCAAATTTCATGGATCTGCAATACGAACTCGAGTAATTTTCTTCCTCAGAGTCAAGAGAAGCCCGACAACTCTCTGACAAATGTTTTCACTTTTCATCATCTCACATTACCTCTAACTAACAATAATTTTCTAATTAATTTGACCGTGAGAACAAAAAAGTGCTTCATAATGATGATGAAAAATTAAACAATCAAATACAATTCAAGTTATTTTTTTTAAATATAAACAAACAAAAAAAGAATAAACAGAATCATTAATTTCAATTAAATACACACCAAGTTTTTTGTTCGCCAAATGAAATAAAATGCAAGTAAGAGGTTGCTTGATGAAGAACAAAAATAAACAGAAAAAAATGTATAACGTTGAAATGCGCACACACACATAAAACAAAGATAATAAAATAATAATAATAATAAATGCAATTTAAAATACTCTTTTTTTATATTTTTTTTAAAAAAATATACATTGAAATAAAAATGTCCTTCTAGTTGTGTCACCAGATGTTCGTTATTTTATTCATAGGCCAAAACAACAAAAAATTGGTGTCATCTCAGTGAAAAATGTTAAAATTCTATCATATTTACTCCTAGTCAGGACAAAAAAAAACTAGGAAGAAGTGCCCTTTTAATGTATTAATAATGAAATTTAAATACAAAAAAAATGCAATAAACGTGCTCGTTTCGATACATTTGAAACAAAAAAAAAACGCTCATGCTTTGTTACTTAAATAAACAGATTAAAAATAAAAAAAATTGAATTAAACAAAAAAAAAAATGATTCGCGTGAAAAATAAACAATGAATGCACAAGAGACGAAAGCAAAATTAATTCAATGAATCAGAGTTCGGAGGTTTTTTTATGTTTTGTTCCTTTTGTTGATGAAAATAAGTTTTTGATTTAATCAAGATAAATTTGTTATGTTTTGTGGCTTTATCAACATGCAATGCATTAAATAATTTATTATTTTATTATAATCATGGAAAAATATGGAAAAGAGAAACAATTTTTTTTTAATTTAATATTAATTTATTTGTTAGTTGACGTTGAAATGATGACGTACCTGCTGTGAAAACGTTTAGCATAAAAAAATAATAGAAAATAAAACTTCATTAAAAGTTTTTAATACAATAAATAGAAGCTTGTTAGTCACACTAAACATGTATTGGATGGCTTTTGTTATGAGAATTTATGCACATTTTTACTTTTAATGCATTTGTATGTGATTTTCATAAAATGCAGTAATCATAAACAAAATTGGGGGCTCAATGAACCCAACTTCAGTGAACTTTTTTTCTGATCTTTATAACACTGTTAATTTACAGTGTTCATTCACGTTCAGATTTTTGGACAATGAAAACTTAGAATATGAACGAGAAGGCCGGAAAATCATCAGGAAAGTTGTTAGAAACATCATATATAAGTCAAAAATATCTGGAGTTGAGAAAAATCTGATAAATAAAGGAAATTGTGAAACATTAGTTAAAAAATTCAAACAAAAAAAAAATTTTAGATTTTCGGGAGAGTGAAAATTGGAAAAGAGTCAGGGAGAGCTGAAAATAAGCAGGGAAGGAGGAAAATTTACAGCGAATTAGCAAAATGGCCATGGAAAGCGGAAAATATGCAAGGAAAGTCGAAAATGTGCAGGGAAAGCGCAAAATGGGCAAGGAACGAAAAAAATGAGCAGGGAAGGAGGAAAATGGACATGGGAAGCAGAAAATATGCAGGGAAGGATGAAAATGGGTATGGAAAACGGAAAATGGTTATGGAAATCGGAAAATATGCAAGGAAAACGAAAATAGGCAGGGAAGGAGGAAAATGAGCAGGGAAAGATGAAAATGGGCATGGAAAGCGGAAAATCGACAGGAAAACTGGAAAGTTGACCGGAAAATTCGAAATATCGAAATTTCACTACGGTCAAAAAAATAAATTTTATTAATAAGATAACGAAAAACTGAAGGAAAAATCATTCAAATGTGCTCTCACACTGACATTAAATTAACTTTAAAATGAAGAACTTTTCCATAAACTCTTCTTTAATGCACTGCATCACTCTATAATTTTTCATTATTTTTTTTTTAATACAGCAGAAAAATGCTTAGAAATAAAAGAATTAAAATAATTCACACATTTAACGGATATTTGCCTCATATAAAAAAAAGAAAAATGCAGGAAATAGAACAACAAGGAAATTTATGCACTTGCTTAAGGAAATAAATTATGTTTTTTTTTTGTTCTTGTTCTTGTTGTTTCCATATTTATTTTATTTTGTATCAGTTTCTGCACTTTTTTGTTGTTTTATTTTGCACTTCATTCAACGCAATATGCTCTGAAGTCACTTTTATCATTATTAAGTGTTGGTGTGTTAAAAAGTTGCTTATTTTAGATTTTTTTTCGGAAAATATCATACAAATGATGATGATTCATTAAAAAAAAAATTGAAAATAATTTTTTTGTGTTTTTTTTTAAAAAAGCGAATGATTTTAAATCCATATTAATTTCATTGAATGAAAACAAAAATCGTGGAATTGAATAGGTTTTAATTAAAAAAGGATCAATTACTCGCAACATAAGCACTCTTTTCAGTTATTGAATGAGAATTTTAATTGAAACGAGATCATTACATCATCAAGCATCGTTTCCATTAATTTTTGTCATTTTTTATATTCTCTCTGTGTATCAATTTCATCAGTTGTAGTGGATTTTTATATCATATGTCATGAAAAATGGACAACAAAATAAAGCAACGTGTGACAGATTCTATTAATGATGTATTTCAGTGAAAATATGGAAATATGAATATGAATACAAAAAAATACAAGTCAAGTGTGTAAATAAACGAGCTACACCGATTTCTATGTGAATTGATTCACTTTTAATACTTTCCTTAAGGGCACAATGTGTATTTGTGTTATTTTTTCTTCTTTTAAGGTTAACTCCAAATCTCAACACGAGAATAAATCTACGTTTCTCATCACATATTAACCGGATGATTTGCTTAAGGGGTGTATGGAAGCAGCATATAAAAAAAGAAACATGTAATTCAATGCTGCGTCTAGTCAAGTGCACACTGATGGTATTTGTGACATATTGTTATTTGTTTTCTTTTCCTCTCATTCCTTTACAGTTATTTTTTTTTATCTTTTTATTAAAAGCCAAAATGGAAAAAAATGAAGTAAAGTATCATTATACATGGAGAAAAAAAAATAAACATTTTTACAAGATCTGAGGCATGGCATGGCATGTCACTAACACATATCATTTACTTGCAGCATGAGGTCATGTATGTATGTGTTATGTTGATATCCATTAAAAATGTGCGTTTCCTTTTTAAACATGAAAGTAAAGTAAAGTAAAACATCCTTTTTCATGGTTAAATTTCTCTTTTGATGTTAAAATTCACTCTACTCTTGTTTGCCTCCTGCCATGAAAATCTGTCATAAATATAATTTTTTATTTTCTCTTTAATGTATGCTGCGAACAGTATAAATGGAGTTGTGTGAGAAGCACTGTGCGTGTAGCAATCATTTCCTTCATGATGATGATGATAATGGAAATATACACATATTGGTTGCTGATACTCATCATAAATAATGTAATAGCATAAGGACAATTTATGATGCTAAAAATAAAATAAATGATGTTAAGACAGTTTTTTTCGAGCATTGAAAAAAAAATATTTGGAAGTTTTAACCTCTGAAATGTTTCGAAAAGTGCATTTCAATGATATCAAAAAATAAATGTAGGATGTCTTCAAGGAATGCCCTTGCAGTTACCTTACGGGATTGTACGGTGCAGTGTGTATCGTATTGGAATATCAATCTTAAGGTTGGCAGTTCGATTCTCGCTCGGGCCATTAAACTTTATAATCTTAAATGTCTCTTTTTCTGGCTTCTCACTTTGACTTAAAGGCCAGATAAAGGTGGCGACTGCTTGGGATGACAGGATAAAAGCTAAGGCCCTCGGATAATGATAACGGATGTGCACAATGGGCCCGACTGATGGTCTGAAAGCAGGCTTAATAGCTGCCTTACAAATCTGATCTGATCTAATGCCCTATCTTGAGCTTCACTAGATCGTTCAAACCAAAATAAGTCAAAAAAATCTGGTTGCAAGACTTTAGTGGTTGTTTTTTAGACTTTTGGGCTTTAAAAACCTGACTTAATACTAACAGTTTAGATTTATCTTCAAAGGTTCCTTAATCGGACACAAATCCTCTCTCTTACTCTTAAGGATTGTAAGTGTGAATGTGTAAAGATTTTCATAGTAACAGACTGATGGATACACCGTCTGTAAAAGTGCATTTTTCTTGTGAACTGTCTTTAAAAACGTTACCAGTATAGCGATGGGCGTGTTTTGTTCGTTCTGCATGCTAATTTTAAAGGAGTTTTTACATCGTATCACATAGAATTTATTGAATTGGATTGAAACAGACGCTAGTGACCTACCAAAGTTCGAAAAAGCCACGAAATGTTTTTATCAGTTTATTTGCCTACATATTCCTTCTATTGCTCGTTTTAAGATCATGAAATTATTGAAGTCATATCGAACTCTTTTTAAACTTAACTTTCCATTACCCATCAATTTTTCGTATCCTAAACATACATTTCATGAAAAAAAAATTCACAGTGATTGATTCTTTTTTCTCAATTTTTCAACTAAAAAAAAAACAAATCATAAATCAAAAAAAAAAAAAAATCAGTGGAAACGCGTTACATTATTTAAAAAACATTAAAATTACAAAGTGTTTCCGCAATTTTTTACTAAATTTTTTTCTTCACATAAAACAAACATTTTTTTTGTGATATTCAGCATTGAACGAGTAGCAGATGTTCTTAAACAGTCAAAATTGATGACGGCAATTTTATGGTTTTATTATAAATTGGTGTTGGTTGTTTCAAAGATAGTTTTTTTTTCCTAAAATATGTATTTTAACCCTTAAAATTTCGTCACCAATCATGCTACAAGAAAAGAATTTCACGATAAAATTAAATTAAGAATTTCTTTTGATCTTAAAAAAATTTTTTTTATAAATTTCAAGACAAAATTCAAATGTGATACAAATTAAATTATTATTATAAAAATGTAGTAAAATATCACACATGGAAAATTTTCTCATATCTCGAGTGCATTATTATAATATGATAATCATAAAATATGCACACACACATTTGCATTATTCAAGTATGAGTATATTAAATTTGTATGTAAATTCAAATAATTTTTAGTTGTGCTAATGTGATTTGAATGTGCTTTGAAATTATTTTGGTCGTTTTTTTTTTAAATTTTAATAATAATGATGATGATGATGATAATAATAATATAATTTAATGAAATTTATTTCTCATGTGTAGAGTAAAATGAAATGAAATGCAGAAAAAAGTGAAGCAGAACGAATGAATTGTGCGTTTCGGTATGAATGGAATGAAAAATCAGTGTGACTTTTAATGAGAATCACCATTTTTTTTTGTGCTGAATGTACAGAAAGTATTTTAAATATTTTGGATTTTATTTCATTTGGAATGGAATTTTTCTTTGTATAAGTATAATTATTATATTAAAATTTTTTTTTGATGATTATGATGGTTCTATTTGATTTTTGTTTTCCTCAGGCAAAAGGATGTTTATTTGAATAATTTTACTTTGGACTTCAACAAATTTTTGTTATTTTTCATATTAGAATTTTTTTTTAGATTTTAATGTTTTTAAAATGGTTTTAAGGGACAAAAATCACACTACAACCACAAAAACATTAATTTGAAGTCCTTTTACACAACCAAAAAAAATAAACATTTATTTAAACAAAAAATCAGGAAAAAAAATAATATGAATAAAATGCCTTATAACCACAATTATATCACAACATATCCCTTAATACATAAACAAAATTGCTTACTGTATCATTGTTATACTTTCACATGCTTTAATCTTGCATGAATCCTTTTATTATCCCTTTTTAATAACATATTCTTGCCTATTCATTTCACATATGATATTCAAACAATCACACATTCATTTGTTCATAAAACACGATAATAAATCAATTTTTGCTATTTCATCCTTGTGATCCGATAGTTAAACCTGTGTCTGTGTGTGTGTGTGTGTGTGTGTCTTCATGCTTGTGGGATTGCCAAACACACAAAAGTGTATCAAATTGCTTAAACAAAACTATTTTATGAGTGGGTTCTGTCTCACACAAGGTTAGACTCCTTTATATTAACATAGGTTTTTGTTTGTTGCTATGTATGTGAGAGGTGAATATGTCAAAATTATACACATTCTACTTTTATATTCTATAATTTTAAAGAGAAAGTTTTATATACACACACCTCTGTACTTAAATATCAGCAAAAAAAGTAGGAATTTTATTAGTGTCTCAATTTGAGAAATTCTATGTTATAAAACCACAACTTTTCATATTGGTTCATACATAATCACTTAATCTTTGTCTTTTATTCGAATCACCATTTGTATCAAACATGTGACACAAGCCTTAAACGAATGAGATGCATACAAAAAAAGGTGAAAGAGTAAACGACAATTAATTTCATTTTATAACACACTATCAATTTTCAATATTTATCGTTAAATTATTTTAAAATAATTGGGTTTAGTGCGATAATTTAATGATATTTAAAAAAGAGAAAATCCGTGAAATATTTATTATTATGAGAAACGTTCTGATATATTTTGATACATTTCCAGGATCGGTGTAATGTAAATAAATGTCAATTTAACTGTAAAGATTGATGATGCTCAATATACATATAAAATACATTTTATCCAATTTTATTACATTAAATTACATGTGAAACCTCATGTGTTTGAATGTCCTTCGATCATTTTTAACATAAAATACCTTAAAAGTTCACCTTTTTATGTAATGATAGATGTGACACACTTTCAAAATATATAGAGGTAAAGTTTCCTAAAACTCAAATGACATATACATTGATATTGGTTTTTTTTTTTAAATTTTGAATGATAGATAGATGGATTGAATTAAAAAAGGTAAATTTATTTATTTTTTTTTAGAGTATTTTGAGGATGATAAATTGAAAATCTGGTCACATGTAAAACGACCTATTTCACAATCGATTTTTAACTGAGATATGTGACATAGCTGCTGCAAGGGAATAATGCAGATAGATCCATGCCTGAACGATTGCTGTACAGGGGTTATCGTTACAACCAAATGCATCTGGTTTTCCCCTTGAGTTGCTAACTCATTTTAAGAGACTGAATCAATCTCATTGTTTTTTCTATTCCATTAAAAAGTCGGACACGGGACACATGCATATCGAGGCGTTTGCTCACGACTTGTAAGTAGGCTTATAAAGCTGCTCACGAAACCTGTATCTGAAACAAGGATGGCTTCTAGAAATAAAAATTAAGTTCGAATGAAAGATCCGAGTACTTTCAATTCAATCGTATTTAGAGGTATCCCGCCGATAGTATCGACTCAATACTCTCGCCCGATATAGCGACACTATCGACTCTCGGGTGCTTTTACTCGAGAGTTAAAAGTTTTGAGTTTTTTCTGTGTCCACCTTAATGCCTATCTTTAGAAGTTGACAAGTGAAAATTGAGATGAGCGAGAAGATGTAACGAGAAGATTTTGAGTTGTTTGTGTAAGATTGAACGATAAGAAAGTCGTGTATTAAGTGGTGTGTTTAATGACGAAGTAAATATCGATGAAGAAACGTATGAGTTAGAAGTAGCATATGCTGAAACAGTGAACAACGTTCGGGGTCTGTGTAATTTTTTTTGAGTTCCATACTAAGGAATAACATCCTTAAGAAAAAAGTAAAGATAGTGTTCAATCGCGATATCAGTCTAACGCTTGATTTGAAAATACACTGGAATTAAATTTACACAATGCTGGGCACTTTCTTGAAACTAAAAGATTGAGTAAAATCGGCTCTCGAAGTCTTAGGGCTTCAAGACAAGTATGATGAAAGACTCATAAAAAAACATTTGAATTGTATGGTGCGCTCGATCTGAGTTTTGAAATAAACGAAAAATTGGGGTTCAGTTCAGTTAATTTGCTAGAAACTACCGTGAAAACATTTAATGAACAAACTTGAGACGTTTCTATTATCTATTGAGTCGCCCTTCCTACAAACTTTGAGAGCAAAAATTGATGAGTGGTACCATTGATGATTTGGAAATTCTTCAAAAATGGCCGTAAAAACGTACATTGTTGAAATGTATAATCGGCTATACAATAGTGCTGCACATATTTCTTCCAGTTCTAGCAACGAGTCTCAGCTATTCCATTTTTTACTGTACCGTTACCGTTATCAACAAACGTGGTTCAACCATTTCTATGTATATGTTTGACAAAATAATTTTCTTAAAATCATATTTTTTAAAAATCAATAAGGATTTGTGAGTTTATACAACTAACTATTTATTTTTGATAATCCGATGAATAAATTTATTATTGAAAATTGTTTTCCTTGTTGCTCTCGACTCTCGGTTTTTTTTACTATCAATCTCGAATCTCAATTTTTAAAAAAGTCGAGAAATAAGACATCTCTAATCGTATTCCCCACAAAAATTAATGAATCTAAATGGGTTATATTGACTGAACTCGGGAATATAAATACACTGCGATTTTCTTCTAATATTTTGCTCTTCACTTCTTGTGAGTTGTATTTGTTTCAATTACTTTATCTGATTTACTTACATTTATCTTAAATACATCGCATCGTAACGTGATCACACTTTCACATGTTTTCTCTTATGAAGTTGTTGTTGTTGACAGATGAAATGTCATGTGATTGGCCAGTTTATGAATGATGTAAGAAGAAATTTAAAATTTCAATGTTGGTTGATTTTAAACTTCCTTGGTATATTCTGAGTTCCGTTAATTAGCAAACCAGCGCACTTAAATCATGAATAGTAAAATAAAGTCCATAAATCGTATTGTAATTAACCAAAATTGACCTGTCATCCTCATTTGAACGATAAATTACTCGATACCCTATTATTGCACATACATGACTTCATTCATAATCATCGTCATAAATTTCACTTGATTTATTTATTATTCATTCAAATACTAAGGCAACATATTACTTATTTTTCCTAAGGATAAGCAACATTACAAACTATAACAAATCCAGTACAACACATAACGCTAAAAGGCTGATATAATTCAATTAAATTCATGCATTATAATCCTTTTTATATTATTATTTTATTATTTTTACATTTCATTACAATATTGCTTACATTCGTGAGTGAATGTGTATAAAATGTGAGAAAGTCATTTGTTTATATAATAATTAAAAGAGAAATTGTTATTGAACTGTTAATAATCACTTGATAATTATTTTATGCATTTATGGATTATTTTATTCTACATTAGTCGGATTAAAACGCTATCCGATTATTTTGTATACGTTTATACGGATGATGTTCATTAGATGTGATCATGTCATATCTCTTTAAACTAATGATGCAAAAGTGACGAATCAATTTGAACTTCTTTTTTCATTACACAGTTAACTTGAAAGCTAAAATGTGTCAGAAGAAAATGTCGTAAAGTTAAATTTTCCTGTAATTCTTTTAGCTGTTGTGTTTTTTTTGAACGACAGGAGAAAAACATTTTTACAATACAACATGCATTATTACTGTCAGCTTTTTCTTTTTGCTGTGTTGTTGATAACTTTTTTTTTTTGCCTCCTCTTATTTTCAGTTTGAAATGCAGAAACTTTGTCTTGTGTTGCTGTTTTTTTATACATGTTCAAATAAAGTTACATTCCGTTAATCTTTGTCGTGGCAAATGTAATGAAAAAATTATTATGAAATAAGGAAACAAAAAAAAAATTGTATGTAATGTGTAACGAAAAACTATAATTTAACAGTTATCTGATAAAAATGTTAAGGAAAAGTTTGTCTTTTCTGCTTTTTTCTTTTGGATTAAATCGTGATTTGAATTTCACTTTTTTTTTCTTTCATTTTAACTTTAAAAATATTGAATTTAGAATTTTCCACTGAATTTGGTTTGAATCAAATCCAAAAATGCATTTAATTCAATGATTTACGTCGACGTTTCACCGTAATTTACTTATCATATAACTGTTATAACATTACAGATTTTAAAAATTAATGTGTTCTGAGTTTCAAAAACTTTTCAATTAAAATAAAAAAATTAAATTAAAATTGAATTTGAAGCGAAATAAAAAAAAAGTTTGCACCTACCCACACACAGACCAACACATAAAAAAATATTATTTTTTCAAAAAGTCATTTCCGTCATGTAGGTAGGCAATTATTACTTTTTTCCATTATTTGTTTTTTTTTTTTACTTGAATTTACCCTGCAGATAAATAACACGTTGGTTATTTTCAATATTTATGATCCAGGTCAATCATAAATATACAAAAGTAAAGAGAGAAAAAATGTGAATGAAATAAAATATCATTAAGTCATTTTTTTCTGAAGCCATATGTTGACCATCATAAATATAAGCAATTTTATTGATCGGATCTGAATATTAGAACGAATTTTGTGTGTGTGTGTGTGTGTGTGTGTGTGAGGTTTTGTTTTATTTTTATCACAATTCCGATTACAAACACAGAAATATGAAATGCGATTGTTTTTCATTTACATTTACGAAATATTAATTAGATTTACAGAGAGAATACGAGAAAATGTATGGATTTGACACACAAAACAAAACAAAAACAGCAGAATATTTTCAATGAAATTTTTTTTGTTATCTCAATTGAATTAAAAATTGAAGGTTCTTAATTGAAATGAAACGGTGATATAAAAAAATGATTGAATTATTTAAAAAAAAAAACCAGGCGTCTCCATTCAATATTCTTTTCAACGATTAACCAGGCGTCTCCATCACAAAAATGGTTTTTAGTTTTATTTGAGTTTAAATTTGTAACACAATTTAATTTAAATTGAATTTCAATTTAATTTTTCTTTGTCAAATTATTTGCCAGCAAAATTAGTGTCAAATTGCAAAAAAAAATATTTTTGCTTTTTAATTAACATAATACAAAAGCAGTAAATTATTGTTCACATTTGACCTCCAATTAATGTCAAAGAGCACATGAAAACAAAAATTGTAATGTTATTCCCTCTCTCTTTAATTAAATTGTGTATTTGTTTGCTAATTTTAGCAAATAATGATTTGTATTTTTTTTCTCTCGTTTTAGTTTCGCTGAGCACAGGAAATTGGTAAATGATTTTATTTTTATGGAATATTTGTTACGGCAAAAAAAAGCAATATCACAAATGAGTGCGTAACTAATAAAATGAAATAAATTGGGAAAATTGAGATTAATTATGTGTGTGTGTGTGTGTGTGTGTGTGTAAAAATGTGTATATTTACAATTTATTCTTTGTTCTCTTCTTTTATTTTACATTTGATTTGATTCGGTATTTTATTTGGATTATATTTTGTTACTTATTTGTTTATATATTTATACAAATACAGTCATTTACATGTGAAATTAAATAAAAAATGATCGTTCATTTACTTCAGTTAGTTAGACTTTCCCAAAGAAATTTTTCATGTAAAAAAGCTGTTCGATGTGGATACAATGAGTTGAGGTTTGGACCAGCCAGATGGCACTTAGAAGACTTTTTATGTAATTCTGGTCAGTTTTTAGTTTTTCTGAAATTTTTTTCAAGGATGAAGTCGTTGATTAGCATACAATACAATACAATAGAGGATGAAAAAAATACCTCCATATCCTCCAGAGAGCGTTGAGAGAGCTTATTTGTGTTATTTTGGTTGGGTTAAGGCTTTCCTGAAAAATTTTTTAAGATCACAATTTTCATGAGTGAACAGATCGATAGAGAATTTAATTCTGCAGAAGAGTCTGTTTGATATGAACCCACCAGATGGCGTTATGAGCAAATTCACTGATTTAAAGGGAGAAAAAAATGCAGTCAAGTTAAAAGTCCTTCATAACTGCTAGGGAATTCATAGAGTATCTCAAGCCCGTTGATGATTTCATACAGTCAATTTTTAAAGTAACAAAAATGATATTTCATTATTTGTCTTGAAATAATGAAAAAAATACATTATATTAACAACAAAAGATAACTTGACATAATTAAAGCTCGTAGTCACACCACAAACAATGCCACACTTTTTTTATCTCATTGTGATAAATTTCTTAGCAAGTGTAGGAAGAGTCCAATTAAAATACTTCTTCTCATTTTCATTTTTATCATTATTATGATTAAAAATACACATTCCACCTACAAACTTAACGTACCATTAAGGAAATTTTATGTTTTTTTTTAATTCATCAAAATTTTACACACTCACAATTATGTTTTAAAAAAATATTCCATAAGGAGGAAGTCATGTTTTTAAATACGCGCACTCATCATTTCTAAGTGCTTGTTTATGTTTTGTGTGAAAAAGCCATAACTTAAAACTAGAGGGTGGATGTTTGTTTGTTATGCTATGTTGGCGGTATGGTAACGACAATTTTTCATTATTTACACTTCGGCATAAAATGAGTCAAGTAGCTACTTGTAAAAAATGAATAAAGTTTATAATCCACAAACAAAACAAAGGGAGAAAATGAGTTCCTACACTTTATTTTTTTTACAAGTAAATGATATTTTAAATGAATGTTTTTACTACAAAATAACTTTAAACCGATCAATATTGAATTTCAATGCAAAAAATTAAAGTTGTAAAGTGGCATAAGAAGAGAACTCAAAAGTGAAAGTGGATTAAGCAAAAAAAATGTGTTAGAAATTGTATGACAATTTTATACTCAATTAGGTTTTATATCGTTTTTTCATTGATATGGGGTGTTGTATCATTTTATGCTTAAGTAAATATATGGAAAAAAATGAAAAGAGACCATTCTCGTGTTTCTTTATTTTTGTATTCATAAAATAAAAATAATGGGAAAAATAAATCGCTTCATAAAAAATGAATTTGGAAAATGCCGTATAAATTTTTACAGCTTCAACTTCATTTTCAACGAAATTTCTGTTGGTTTGAAAAAAATGCGTGCAGTGAGGACACTCATGTCGTCCGTCTGTATGTCAAGTTTTACAAAATGACCGATGTTTCTAAGGCTGGAAAATTTGAAATTACCCGGAAAACGTGAAATTTTATGAAACCGTGGATACGTCAAATTTAAGAAACAAGTTGGGAAAATCATTAAAACTGCGGGAAATTTTTTAAAATTGCATTCGCTGTTGCGCGTAAATGCCTAAAATTTAGGCACTCAACAACTAAAAATAACGCATCCGATGCATAAAAATTAGGTATACAAACAATCCTTTGTAAATTTTTTTTTTTGAAATGGATGTCTTCTTTTTAGGTCTTGAGTGCCTAAATTTTAGGCATTGACGCGCAACAGGGTAGAACAAATAAAAAAATATAAATTCGCGGAAAAGTCGAAAAGAATCGAACAAATTCGCTTAATCGTAATGGAGGAAACTGGACGAATTTTTTATGGAAATGCACTCGCGCTTATCCTTCATGGTCACGCTCTCAATTTTTTTTTCTTTTTGACTTTATTATTATGATTAAATAAAAAGGTGACACGACAATAAAGGCGTTCGTTATTTCATTACCTAATATAAACAAGATTAAAGCCAAGAATTTTCTTTATTAGTAAGGGGGATGACGATGTTATAAGAGAGATAAGGGCTGTCTGGTAAGAATTTAATTTAATGATCATTTTTTTCAAAAAATATCTCTCATTCAAAAAAAATTCCAAGCAAAAGAAAATACAAGCGGAAATTCTTTGTTTTCTATCAAAACCCGATACTTGACACATATTTTTCTTTCTCATTCACTTCTTGCAATTTTTTATTGTTTTAAAGAAAAATGTCTTTTGCACTATTTCCTTTATCTTTGTTTGCATTCAAATATTCCTGAATCCTGCATGGAAATTTTGCAACAAAAGACAGACAAAAGCCACAAATGAATAAAATGTTTTAGTTCATATTAATTTTACATAAAATATGTTTTTACTTCCTTTTTTTTTTGTTGTGCTCTTAGTAACATAAGCCACAATTTTATTGTGCATTTAAGGTTTCTTATAACAAAAATGGGAGCACAGAGAGAATAAATGTCATAAACAATGGAATAAATGATCATATTTACTTGAAATAATAATAAGAATAGAAGTAAAAGCATTAACAGGCTCTTATATTAAAAATATTAAAATAAAAAAAGAAAATTGAAATGAGCTTTTAGTGAAGCTAACCTACAATTAAAGTAGTTAAAGCATTTTTTTCATGTTAAATTTTGAAATTGACTCAACTTTTTACCACAAAAAAAACACTGTCCGACATTGTTTTAAAAAAAAAAATAAATTGAATTTTGCGTTTTTTTTTGTTTTGTAATCAAAGCAAAAATAATGGAATTTTTTTCTAGGGGGAACTGAGTTTCAATTTTATTATTATTATTATTATATTTGGTTTTCATTACTATTTTCCATCATCAAATATAAATGAATCTGGATGAAAAAAACACTGTAACTCACATAAAAAAAAATATAACAATAAAATTGATGAAAAACAAATTCAATATGGTGGAAAATTAAATCTACGTTTATCTAGATATAAATTGTGAAATTGATTATATAATTTTTTTTCTCTTCTACTCTACTGGGTGATGATAAAAGTAGGAAAAAAATTGAATAAGATCAAAAATCAATGTAATAAGAAAAAAATAAAAATAATATTGGTAAAAGGAAAATGATGACAATTATCTTTATTTTCCAACTGTGTGTGTCTCATGAAATATTTTTTTTGTCATCAAAGATTTTTTTTTTACTTTTTCAATTATTAGTGATTTCCTTTTCTTACTCAATTTCATTGTCTGAATAAAATCAATATAAATCGATATACCAAAATGATTTTATTTATACAAAAAGCTCAAAGACTGTCAAAAAAACGAAACTTGTAGGGAAAAACATTTTATTTTGAATTTCAATAATAAAGGTAAGGAAAAAGTGGTAGGAAGGTGTTTTTCTTTCATATACGAACAGTTTTTTTCATGTCAATAATATTTACTTAGGAAAATAACCAACAAAAAAAATGAACAAAAGTGTAGAAAAACAAAATACAAACAAATACTAAGAACAAGATAGATATTTAATGTTATTGTTATAAGTTTTATTTTATTATTTTTACGAATCACTTCTCTTTCTTTTACTTTTTTTTCTTCTCACATACAGTACATTAATTTTCTTAACAAATTTATACAAAAATGTTAACATCTGTGCCAACCAACACGCATTTCCTCTTAGAGACCTCTTATAATTTTTTTTTAGCATCATCATGATCGTCATACACAATTTAGTTTTGTATTTAAGTACGAAATATTATGAAAAAAAATCGGAAAAAAAGGTTTATATTAATATTTAAGTAAAAATCTGGATGAATGAAACGATTCATATAAATTTATAAAAGTGTGTTTTTTTTTGTTGGTAAAAAAATACAGTGTGTTCGATTTAAATTCATTATACTCGTTGACTGAGTTGGTTAAGGGCCTGGTAAAACCAGTGAAAATACCAATTGACTCAAATTTAAGCCTAACTAAAGGAAGAGAAGGAAACACACATGTACCATATCGTGAACTTATAGAAAGCTTAACATACCTGACAAATGCAACTATACCGGATAAATGCTTCGCAATTAGTTATCTGAGTCGTTTTCAGAAAGATGCAACCGAACAGCACTAAAGTCACCTCAAAAGAATTTAGAAATATATCGAAGGTATATTTATATGCCAACCCAAGGAAGAATCTCAACCAATAATAACATTCGTAGATACGGATTATGCAATGGACTGGGAAGACAGAAAATCAACTACTGGGTAAGTACTATTTTAACATGATTGGCCAATCTTGTGGGGAACAAAGAAACAACTGATAGTTACACTCTCAAGTACCAAAGCCGAATACGTAGCCGCAATCTAGCTGCATGTGAAGTGTTGTGGCTAAGAAAAAATTTTATGGAAATATCAATTGATCTCCCCGAACCAACAATAACACACGAAGCCAACCAAGGAGCTATCATGATATCTCAGAACGCTGAAACAAAAAGAACAAATCATATGCAAATAAGATATAACATTCAGAAAGAGAAATTCAGTAGAAATATATGTTCTAACAGATCAACAGTTAGCCGATGCTCTTACAAAAGGCCTCACCAGAGACAAATTTGAGGACCTTACAAGCCGTATAATGAAAAGGAGTGACAGTTAATAATTTAATGACAACACTGTATATTATACGAAATATGTTAAAAAATTCCTATGAAAAAAAAATCATATGAGTAAAGCACTTTATGACAATTTAAGATCTTTGACATTTCAAACTAAGAATAAAGAGAAGCGAATTTTACCTCTAGTTCTTACATAATCATTATCAAAATACAAAAGTTTCAAGGATCAAAAAAATTCTTAAAGAAAAATAAGAGCTAAACCTATAATAATAAGAATAGTAATAATAAAATGTGAGTGATAAAGGAAAAAAATTCAATGTGATTCCCGTCTCATTCATTTTTTTCTGTAAAAATATTTGAATTTGACGTGTTCCTTATAGTGTTGAATATAGAAAGAAAGGAAAAAGAATACACATAGAAATATAAAAAGGAAAAATAATAAAATTTATTTACTATGAAGAAATTTTTCCTCTTTTTTTTCCTCGCATTTTTATTATTATTATTATTTTATATTTTCTTTTCTTTTGGGTGTTGATTCACACCTACCTAAGCCAATGAAGAAAATATTTTGAAATGGATCAATAACGTGCTCTATGTTCTGTAATAACAGAGTAATTTTTATTCAAGGAGGAAGATAAATAAATTATTATTTCAACAGATAAAATTCCTTTGAAATGATTCTTGCTCCAATGAAATGAAATTGTAACTCAATGTACATGACTCCTAATTGAAATCTAATTCAAAATTAAAGCTTTTTAAATAAATTACCTTTATATGAGACAAGGTGCATTAAAATGATATGAAATAAAATTCAAAATCAGTTCAAAGTCATAACTCAACAAGAAAGAAGAAAAAAATGAATTTTACTAAATTAATTGAATATGTCATGCCTCATTAGTTGCAATGTGATAGAAAACCGACAATTCATTTTATTCTCATTAATTTTCTTTTCAATTCAAATCAAATCACACAGCAAAATATTTCATGTGACTTTGCGTGACTCAAGCAATTAGCCTAGATATTCAAAAGAATTAAGAGGATCAATGGTTTCCTTTTAGCTTGTAATTAAGTGACATAATACCGTCAATATAAATAAAAATTAGAAGAAAAAAGAAAACATTTGTATAGACAGGATATGTAAATAAATACTAAACATAAAGGAGATAATTTTTCCATTTATTGTAATGAAGCATGTTTTGAATAACCAAAACAAAAATATACAAATACAAAAATCGATCGAAATAGGCAATGGAATGGTCAAATTAAAGTGTGCTATGATTTTTTGCTTTTATTTTTTAATTAAACATGAATAGAATGAAAATACGGCATTAAGTGTGAAATTGGGTGGAGACGTCTGGTTATTTTCAACAAATCACGTGTATATTTTTTTTCTTCTATTTTCACTTCAATGTTAGATGGTCACAGGAGATAAACCGAAGCAGAAAAAGTAATAATAGCAGCAATAATCGAATATCCTTTTTCTATCAATGTGACACAAACATGCTTACACGTGTGTGTGCTCTTGTATTTTTTTATATTTTTTTTTGCTTGTTTATCATCAATTGATCTTCTTCTTATATGTTATTCGTTTATTTTTATTTTTTTCTTACATTAAATTCAACGAAACGAACTCTCAAAGGACATTTCGTCTTATTTTCTTTTTATTTCAGCATTCAAGCAAAACTATATACAAATGATACAATGAAAATAATAAGAAAAATTTAAGAGAAAAAAAAGGGAAAGTTAATTTTATGGGAAATTTCTTTAGAAAAATATACACACAAATAAATCACAAAATACAGCAACAAACAATAATTTATCACAAAATGGACGTTTTTTGTACACATATTATTTACTGTTAGAATAATTTTACATTGAGATCCAGACAAACACCTATTATATGGAAGACATTTAACCCTCTCTTTGCTTGAAATTTAATAATTTCTAGTTTCTAGTAAATTTTAATCACAATTTGATCAAAAAAATCCATCGATCAAAAAATTGAGGTTCTTCTGATATAATTTTCATAATATTTTTGACCCCGTCATGAAATTATCTGAAAATTGTTCCATCGATGCCCCACTGCGAATGAAAAGGTTAAGAGAAATGACATTATAGTTGCTTAAGTAACGTTTTTTGTCGAATTTTTTATCTGAAATGGATTTAATCGAATGAGTTGGACAAATTTCTGTTAAAAAAGGGATGATTATTTTTTGAAAGTGATAATCATGTGTGTATGTGTGTGTTTATTTTAATACAAAATTGGAAAATGACATGAAAAATGGTTTTAAATGTGAAAAACTAATAGATTTTTTTGTCAAATTACGTTTTTGCTTTTATTGAGAATTTTCTTTTATGGTTTTTCATCGAATATTGATCTCACACTGTGGCTTGGCTAATAATTTATATTGAAAATATTTTGGCTCCATTTCCATGAGCAATCACAATCCCTGTAATTCAATAATTTTTTGTAAATTTTAATCAATCCATATCGATAAATTTAAATTTCATTTACATACAATATTTTGCCTCAGTTACTCCGATATTTATCCACTCAACTCAATCAATAAGCATAAAATATGTAGACTATAAAATTTTCGCTGATGATGCTTTAACGATATATCAATTAAAATTAAATTAAAAATTATGGTGACAAATTGTTATTATTGATCATTTTTGTATACAAAATTTAAATCTGTCCAGCTGGTTACGTTACGAGACTGTCAAAAATGTTTTTTTTTTGTTTTTTGCAGCATAAAAAATTATTATTCAGCTTAATTAACAGCAGAACACCTGCATAATTTAATGGGATATCAACTCTATGTGTGTGTTTGAGTGTGAGTATGATATTTAATAAAATTATGACAACTCACTGCAGTTCTATAAATAAAATTGTTTTTTAAAGGTATTTTAATGGAATTTTGCGATGTAGAGACCATTTTTCTTGGGTTTAAGTGATTCCACTGTTTTTGAATATTGAACGGGTTCCCTCGGAATATGAAAATACTGCAATTTTTCTCGGTTTTTTGAAAATTTCATATTTTTTCCCGCTCTTAAAATACCCGAGATTAAATGGGAATTTGAAAAAGTCCACCACACGAGAAATGCGCTCAAAATACATTAGAAATAAAAATTTTATCCCCTAATCACCCTGCGATCGCTATGCAATGCACCCAGTATGCGAGTGAATCGCCAAGCCACTTACATCATTTAAACTTTTTAAATTGAAACTGTATTTAATGTCTGTAAATGCACTTTTTTGTGTATCACTTACGATTTCGTATTACATTTTTATCATTTTATGTATTTTTTTTTTTTGTAAAATAACGATTTAAATTTCTTTTCACATTATCCGATTTTATTGATTTTGGTTTATGGAAATTTCCTTGAATCTGAATGTTATTTCGAACTTTGATTCAACAAAAAAAATTACATACATTAAAAATACATGCAATAAATGAAGAATTTAAGATATTTCTGTTAACATTTCCTATATTGAATCAATGTAACATTCTATTAGGCATTTTATTGATTCCACAAGAATTTCATTTAATATGAGTTTCTTGGCAAATATTTGTTTTGAGGGTTTTTTTTTTGTGTTGTCTATTATGAAAATGTACAAAAAAATTTAGAGTATTTTCCATATTAAAATTATTTCAATAAAATTATCTATTGAAAGTTGAGGAACATATAAACCAAAATATTTTTCTAACAGCTAATAGCTATTAGAAAATTCGTATACATACGATGAAGCACATTTAAAATTCATTCTCATGATTTTCAACAAATTCAACAAAAACAAGTTTAGATTTTGTAGTTATTGAACATTTTTCGGTTTGGATCAATTTCAATGAATATTTTAAAACTTGTTTTATCCAATTATTCAAAAAGTTCAGGAATTAACATTGATGGAACGCGAGCAACAAGCAGATTTCTCATCAAAATTTTTATTTTATCCACTTCATTCGATTTTTTCAAAGTTAATACCTACAACTTTGCAGTACATCAATTTCACGTATATGAACAAAATTCGGCTGAATCTAAAATCTGAATTCTTTTAAAAAATTTGAATCTCAATCGAATATAATTTTTTTTTTTTAAATTAATTGAATTTAAAATCATCGTTTTATAATTTTGTAAAAGATTCAAAATAAAATTGATTCAATTTCTTTGAGAAGAATAAAATGATGCAATAAATTGCATTATTCTATTATAAAACGTAACTGAAGACAAAAAAACTATAAGAAGCATAAATTTAAATACAAAAGAAATAATAAATTGTTCAACTGATTGAAATACACAAATATATTTTTTCCGCATTCAAGAAGAAAAAAATTTAAATATTGTGAAAATAGAAGTAATTTCAAAGGAATATTTTTATCTATTTTTTAAAAAAATAAAATCTACACTGTAAGTTGAAAACGCCCCTCAAACCGCCTCGCAATATGTACAAAGAATAAAAGAGTGCCCGAAATTTTTATACGATTTAACAGAAAAAGAGTTAAAACTGGATTTATCAAAGGCCCGGTTAGCGTCAATCAAAGATCTTTGTCTACGACCAAATTAATTTGTACTTTGAGGCGTTTTTCAACTCAATTTGCGTGCAGCACTCAATTTACAGTGTTTGCAGTTCATTTCAAAGGAACCTGCATTTTTATAACGAATCAATTAGGCGATAGAGCGTTTCAAAGACGATTCTGCATCTACTCGACAAATAATATCAATAATCAAGACTTAAATCAATTAAATGATTTGCATAATGAATTTCACAGAAAAAAATGTGCATGTATTACTGCATTATTTTAATTTTATTTTGTATTCTAGCATTGTTATTACTGTAATGTGTCTCATTTTAATACTGTGTTTATTTAGTACAAAAAAAAAGTAAGTTAGAAGAAAGCATTATCTTTTATTATTATTTTTGTGCAAACACTTACAGTATCAAAGAAACGTATGGTAAGTGTAAATGCTTTAGTTTAGATAAATACTAATAATGATTATTATTGTTACAATAGTGTCTTTTTTCTGATATTATCCTACTGGGTATTTAAAATAGAGTGTAAAAGATATGAATTTCTTACATTAAATTTTATATTGTGAAAGAGCTGGTTGTCTTATTTTTCTTTTTTATTCTCTTAAAGAAATAATGTTGATATAAAAGGAGTAAAAAGTGTAATACTGCTTGAGTATTTTGTTTATTGTAGTAAAGCAATAATATTTTCATAAAAGGAAAAGACTGTAAATGTTGTTTACGAGAACAAAAAACACACTTTTATTGTATTTGAGTAAGAAAAAAATAGGTCAACTATTACAAGAAAAATGATATAATAAAATTCCAGAGCGCTCTGGTAAGTGTCAAATCTCACAATGGGCTTAAATGACTCAAAGGTATTGAAAATGAGAAAATTTAACCACTTAAGATTTAAAAGAGTGCATTTCAATGGAATTACTTATTTAAGTACGCTTAGGAGCGCATTTTTTGAATGTGATTTCATATTTATATTGAGATTGATTATGAGCCTGCACACAGACCATTAGTCGAGCCCATTGTGCATACCCGTTTTCATCATCCGAGGGCCTTAGCTTTTATCCTGTCATCCCAAGCAGGCGCCACCTTTACCTTGCCTTTAACTTAAATTGAGTAGACGGAAAAGGAAGACATTTGAGTGAAGTTTCATGGCCGAAGCGAGGACCAAAGTACCAACATTAACAACAGGGGTGGATTGAAAATTATTAACGGTCTTGGCATTCTGTTTGATTTTCTTTAAAATGTACGCTAATTAAGTTTTACAAGACGATCGACTGCGGCCTTTCTGGCATTTGCCAGATTGCCCGTATGACGAATCCGCTACTGCTTAAGATTCATTGTCCAACACGCTCGCCACTGAACCGAAAAATCACATGACTAGCTGGGTTCGTAAGGCGATTTGTTGGTACTTTTCTACTAAAATGCTCTTGAAAAATTTCTCAGATTCAATTGTTGGTCGTAGTAAGTGACAGCAAGCTATTGTAATGGTATGAACTTGAGCTTTTCAAGAGAGATTCGACTCCAATGTTGTACAAAGCTTATCATTTTACATATAATTTTGTTCATTCAAACACCATTCCAACTGTTTTGATGCAATAAAAACAATCATAATAACAACAAAAAAACATATCATATAAATATGTTTTTGGCATCGAATTGACGACAACACAATGTTCCATTTAAATGTACAACAATACAATAAATAGGCATAGTGAATTGAACGAAACATAATAAAACAAGATTTGCATAACTTCTAGTTTTTGTGTCTCAAAGCTTTCTCATGTATTTATATTTATTATTATTATGAGAATGAGAGAACAGGACATAAATTATTGTATTTTCATTGTATTTTAATATAAAATATGTTGTTTAATAAGTGTTGTTTGTACTTGTATTAGTTTGATAGACAATGATCATGATGATAATGCCAAAATAAATTTGTATGAAGACTCTTCGACTCACAATAGCCCAGTTTTAACATTAATTATTTTGCTCATAACAGTATGAATATAATTTAAAGATAGACCGAAGAATTGAGTTGGTTATTTATGAATTTATTTGTCCTTTTCTTTCATACAGCTTTGTCTTCGTTGTGACATCTACAATTAATATGACTATAAATAAATGAAATGTGCCTGACATCTCCATTAAATGGATATTTGAATTATTCAATCAATTTCTGGTGATTTTTTTTGTTAAAGTACAATAAGAATAACATTCTGGTATATTTTAATATAAAATTCAAATTGAGGAAGGAGGATCGAGAAGAGCATCGATAAGATTTATTGCTTTTATGCAAAATAATTTTCATGTATATTGTGTGTGTGTGTGTGTGTGTGTGATTGAATTGAAAAGCTAAGGAAGCTTTATAAATGCATTTCATTACAGATGTACGGTGATAGAGCAAGATGACATAATATTATATAAAATTTGAAACCTTGTTTGTATAAGGTAAAAGTATTTTGCATGCATTAGAGCTAGATGAATGCACCTGTCTCTCTATTATTGCATCCGAAAAAATTTCCATATCAAGGGGTGGTAATTGAATTTTTTTTCGATCAATTAAATATCAAATTGCAAATATTTTTATATTTTTTTTGTAGTTTATGCGATTTGGCTGCAAGCCCATGGCATGAAGTATGACAAGAATTTGTTAAACAATTATCAAGCTCCATAAAAATTTAGCTAAAATAAGTTTCACCAAGTCAAATTTTATTCAGGACAATCGTGTCCAATAAGTTCATAGGCTTGAATCTATTTTGACGTTTCATAATTTCACGTACAAAATTTTGAAGTTTCCGTATGTGTTTCTATAGAAAATAAACGTCAATTTAAATTTTAATTTTTGTCAGTTATTTTTTTTAAAATTTAACCGTTATAAAAGAAAAATCTGTGATATCACCCCTTGAAATTTTTGAGTATTTGGCTTATATTATTATTAAAATTTCGTATGTACATATATTTAAAATAATAACACAATTTAAATGTAATAACAAACATGTTTTTGTTGTCCTTAATAACACAACCATCATTTCACTGAAAACTACTCAAACTAAAAATTATTGATGTTATGGGCCAATAACCTTATAACAAGTTCTCGTAAGTAAAGTCCAACTTTTTTTTAATATCATTCCTTGTTGTATAGGAGAAAAAAAAGAAGTACGTCATCGTGAAGGATATGCATCAGCGCATTTCACTATGTAGAATTCATTTTTTTAGAACAGTCGGCTATTTTTAGGCATACCATTTGCGCACTTTTGGGCGAGACAATCCCGATTTTTAAATCAAAGTCCCGATTTTTAACTTTGAAAAATATCAGGAAAGTCCAAAAACTGATCTTAGTTTCACAAAACGTTCGTTGATGAGTATGCAGATTGATAGAGAATCAAAAAGTACAGCGTCTTGTATTTTTCGATTGGACACTCCAGAGGGCGGTGAGAGCTGATTTTGTGATTTACACGAAGAACAAAGTTGTAAAACAACAACAAAATTAAAAGTCAGGATAAAAATCGTTGAGGAAACTGCGAGGGTGACAAGACAAATTTGGGGGTCCGAAAAAAATCTCTCGTTCAGGCTAACAAGGTGGTTAATGAGGTCGTTGAAAACTTCAGTCTTGTTATAAATGAATGATTTTTAACTGTCCCGCTTTTTGCTTTCAAATCCCGATTTTTTTTTTCACTCGTCCCGATTTTTCATCAAAAGTACCTGGTATGCCTAGTTTTTTTGGGTTAACTATCCATTTCAGGAGATCATTTTGAATCAAAGAGACGGACAGTAAGCGCATTTTTTCCTAATCGACAGAAATACGACCAATGAAAGTTCAATAAAATACAATAAAATTGCATCGTTTGCCTACAACGAAGAATTTTATTATCAAATTTCACACTTTCATCGTAAATCTTATAGTTTTATTATCATATTATAACAAGGGTGTCGTACATAAAATTTTATATTTTTTTATTATTATTTTTTCTTCATCGAAATATGTTTCATTACATAAATGATGACCAAAGTTAAGTCACACATGTGCTCGCTTTGATACTGGTAAAAAATTGGGAAAAATTGTACAATAAAAATATGTTTTCTATAATTTTTTTCTTATATTTTATTCATTTTAATCATTGTTTATGAGTAACTGTACAGCAAATTTAGAAGTCTCACAATATTTATTTTAAATTATCTTAAATTTACACAACTGTGTTACCATTGAAATTGTATGGCGTGTGTAATGAAATTTATGATTCAAGCACGTGCTTCATCTATTTATTTGTACTCTTAAGTTTAGATGTATTTTGAAAGTAATAATAATAATAATAATAAATGTATTGAACATTGAAAATCTGTATTTTTATGATATCAAATTAATAAAAATAAAAATCTGAACCCTCTCATTTTTTTCTTTTAATAAATTTTTACGCTTTTAATGTTTTATGACGACAGTTTTCTAAGAAATAATTTCATCAAAATTGACACTGAAATGAAAAATTTTCCATTCCCATTTTTTTTTTCTAAGGAAAACGTCTGATAAAATTCAAATTTAAAGGAAAAAATATCTCTTTAATACTAATTTTCAATCAATGATTTTCCCCATCAGTGTCACATTCAAAGGACACTCTTTCAATCCATGTAATCCACTAAAATTTGAATTGATCCATTTTTTTGACAGACAAATGATGGGTCTTGCTCATTTTTTTTTCAATATCTTTTACTTACAAAATTTGTTTATTCAGATGGAAAAGGTTCAAAAAATTTACTTCAAATGGAATTATCATTATAAAATTTGTATGATTTGTATTTTTCTTTGAAGTTTGTATAATTTTTTTTTTGCTAAGATATTATTATATTATATGAAGAGTGCTTTTACTTGGATTAGTTTAATATCACTAATGTTTATTACTTTTCTTTTTGTATCAAATTTTGGTGGATTTTGAATAAGAAGTTCAGTTGCCTTGGTACAGTGAAAAGTGTAAAACTTAACTTTTCAAGGCCTCGCATTTCTCGAGGGTCGCATTTCTTAACGGTTTTGAAAACAATCGAACGTGGTGATTTTTGAAAACCAAGACCTGCGAGTAATTTGACTTTCCACTATTGAAAATATTGATTTTTGAGTAAATTTTGAGTTTTTTGACTTTTCTTAATTTCCGACGTGTATTTTTATAAATTTCTTTTTTTTTTAAGTTTTTAAACTTTTTAACTTTTTCGAAATCTTGGTCTTTTTTTTTGAAGGTTATTAACGTTTTTGAAAATATTATTTTTTTAAAAAGTTAGTTTTATGAGTTTTCCGGCTTTTGAATTTATTTTAAAAACTTAAAAAATTGATTTTTTTTTTGATTTTTTTAATTTTTACAAAGTTAAAATATTTTTTTTTTTGTAAATTTTAAGTTGATTGAAGCTTTAAATTACTCTTAAAATTACACTTTTCTTTCTTAGAGGGTGAGGTTCCGTGTAATTTAACGTGGTATTGCAGGAAGATTTTTGACGTGTTCTCATTAAAAGTGATTTTTAACTTGAGATTTTTATCTTTTGTTGAAAAAATTTACACTTGGAAGCATAAATTTTACATATTTCGCATCTGAAGTGCAATAAAATTGTAAATTTAATATGAAACTTAACTAAGAAGAAGCCCTTTTTTATACAAAAAAGAAAATTTTGAGTTGAGTGTGTCATCCTTCGTTAACTTTGAAGAAAATTTTCATACAATAACTTTATATGAATAAAAATGAAAAAGGACACATCGAAGACACAGCTTGAATAATAAAGAAAATCATTTTATTTCTCTTTTTTTTTTGTTGCTAAGAAAAAGAAAAATTGAAATGAGAAAATCGTATATTTCATCACTAGGCTTAGCCTTTGTCTTTTCTTTAGGACTTAAATACACACACACACACACACAAATATATAAAAAAAGGATATTTCTACAATTTTATCATCATAACACACATATGTAAAATATCTTTTTATTTAAGAATATGTGACATTTTGAATAGGCTTTTTCTTTCTTTTAAAACAGAAACTTGAAGTAAATGTCATATATAGTTTTACTATTCATCTTATACATTTTTTTATGATTATTATTTTATTATTTCTCTTGAAACACACATGAGTGTTAGTTTGAAATGGTATCAAAGCAATCCAGGAATTTTTCATTTATTATTCTTCTTCTTCCTTAGGAGACACATATAAAATAACTCTTTTTTGTGTTATAACACTCTCCTTTTACCCTTCAACAAACTGATCCTTTTCTTTTCACACTCAAATTTATTATGCCAAAGAACATCCCATGTAAATTTTTTTTTTATACATTTTTTATGCAAATATGAATTGAGGAGCCTTAGAACAAAGAAATAAAATATATGATGACGGCTGAAATAAAAATTATTCAAATAAAAATGGTTTATGAAACGTTTTTTATGATTTTTTTTTTGTGTAGTGAAACAGCAGCATTTTACATCCAATTGATGGCTTTGTTGACATGAGCCCATTCAAATATAGCAGAGTCATATTTTTCTTTTTATATTTAATCAGAGTATGAAATAAAAAGGATAATATTGACACTATTTTCATTTTATTTTACAAAATTTGACTGATGTTCTTCTTCAAATACATAAACCCACACGCATTTAAATGAAAATACCATGAAACATTTAAAATTTATTTTTATTGCTCAAATATGTAAAAATACATATTTACAGCGTAAAATGTTATAAAAAAGTATGTTAAAAAAATGTAAAAATATTGAATATTTACTTAAAAGTAACAATTTTTCTTATTAAGAGACCACTTAAAAAAATAAAATAATGTTTTTCCAGTATCTGTCTAATTTATCATCGATAATTTTATGTAACTCACGTGTTAGATTCGGAAAATATGTAGTAAAAAAAATATAAAATTATGCTATCTAGACATGATATTAATAAGTCATGCACGTTCGTATAATTTATCATAATTAATTGGAATTTATTTTAAGCTGATCGTGGAACTTCTCCGAAAATATTTTGCAGATGTGTGTGTTGATATGAGATTTGGTCTTACCTAGAAAGAGAAAAAAGAAAGAAAAATGATTAGTTTATAGTGAAAGAATCTTTTATTAGGGCATGAAAAATAGATACAAGCCAGGCAAAATTTGATGGTAATTTATTAATTAAAATGGATTTATTGAATTGTTTTACTATCCTTGATAGTAGAAAACCGTGTTCACGTTTACTTTGAAATAGAAAAAGTTCCTATGAAATTTGTAAAGCGTCGCACAGTGGTCCAAAATGCCAAAAAAATTCCATAAAATAATTTTGATATCAAGATGAACTACGATTTTCATCATCTTAGGCTTGTTGAAAAACTGGTAATTATACGCTTCTTTTGATAATAAGTTGAGCTTTCTAGCTGTAGCTGATGGAAAGTTACGTTTAGAAGAAGTAGCAAAAAATAATGATATAGGATATTCTACGCTATTTCTTCAGATTTTATTTGGTTTTAATTAATTTTTACTTCTTGTTTTTGAGTCTCAAAAGGTTTTATCAGCAAAAAAATAATGATTTTAATCATAAAAATGCAAGAAAACCTCATTTTTTGCTTTACACCTTAAAATATAATGAATATTTCATAAAAAGAAAAGGTTATTCAAAAATATAAAGCATATTTCAGAAAACATTTAATTTTACTTTAATTTTAACTAATTCAGTTCAATTATTTTAAATAATTACGTATAATTACCAGTTTTTCAACAAGCCTAAGATGATGAAAATCGTAGTTCATCTTGATATCAAAATTATTTTATGGAATTTTTTTGGCATTTTGGACCACTGTGCGTCGATTTACATAAATTTTAATTCAAATTTCCCTGTTCCAGTTGATTGCTTCATTTTCACTAACGCATTTTTCGTAAAAATCATTTCAATCGCTAGGAAATGGTCTTACCTCGAGAGCTTTTTCGTTTTACAATGATACGACGCATTTTTAATGCATAAAAGTGAGGTATGGAAAAAGGAAATTTTGTTTAAGACCTCATCTGGAAAAATTTAGGATATCTTAACACGGTGATTAAGGCTGACTCCCTTAATAAGCCTTAACGATCATTTTCTAACTTTGATCTGGACTAAAACTAAATTCAAGGATTATTTCTCCTGAGCATCCGGAGGGCGGAAACGTAGATACAACGTTGAACAGGAGCTAGAATACGGCGAACCAAGTAGATTAAGATGGATTGAGGAATTTAGCCCTAATAGACCTTTGCTGAGCCCCACCACACCTGCTCTTAAATTATCCAGAAGACCGTCGGGGTGTTATTTTGTTAAAATTCATAATATCTAATTCAAACTGTCTTAAGGTGCCATCTGTCTTGGAACCAGACAAATAAAGTGACACTTTGTGTTTAAACCGTAGGAGTTCTTAGTTTCCTTGCTGTTTGTTGTTAGTCATGATTTCTTTTTTTTTCTCACTGTCTTGAAATCAAACATATTCTTTCGTGTGACGAATTTCTGTGAAACGTACCACTGGACACTCTCTATTCGGTCAACGTCTTTTTTCCTAAATGGCGCCCATACAATACATGCATATTCGAAAATGGAGCGTACAAGCGAACAATACAATGTCTTTGTAACATAAGGATCGTTCATATTCTTCACTCTCCTTTTCACAAATCCAAGGATTGAATAAGAACCATTCACAATCTTATCAATATGTGATCTAAATGTTGATTGACGGTCAAAAATAACACCTAAGTCTTTAATTACACTTGTCCTCGAAAGTTTATCCCCTTTAATTTCATAATCAAATATATTGATCCCTTTAAAAAATTCATTACAAAGCATTTCTTGACATTCAATGACATTCAAATCTTACTACACCAATCATCAAGTCACGTCAGATTGTTATTAAGAGTGTCATGGTCAGAATCGTTTGTGATCGTTTTAAAGATCTTAAAATCGTCAGCAAATAGAAGAAATCTGCATTTTGCGAAAAGTTTAACCAAATCATTTATGAGACACTTCCTTGAGGTACACCCGAGCTCATTCTGACCTTATCAGATCTGCAATTTTGGAAGTTAACAATCTGATATCTGTTATTCAGATATGAACTAAACCATTTCAAGAGAGGACCACTAAAGCCATATCTCTGAAACTTAAAGAGTAAAAACTGATCTGAATATTAAAATTAAAAAAAATCATTAAAAATCACTCAAAAGTCGCTAAAAATAAATCAAATATTTTCCAATGGGTATAAACTGAATTTAAATTTAACGACCAAACTATTAAAAGATTATCTCATATTCAATTAGCTTTATCTGATCTGAAACGAAGATGAATTTTATCTTTTCATTTTATTTACAATACAAATAAACTTCAAAAACTTTGAAATTTAAAACTATTTACAAATGTAATCATTTCAGTGACACATCATAAGTCAAAGCCATTTAACTTAACTGATTTAAGTAACCAGACTTACAAGAACTATCAGAGTGATAACACACAAAATTATAATCCCTCATTACATTTATTTTTCAATGTCACTCAATCATTTTTGATTGTAATGTGACGTATTCAGACCAGGAATTTTTCGATTTTTTTTTTCAATTAAAACAGAAATTTTCCACATTTGCATAAATTCAGTTGAAACGTAAAATACCTTCTTCAGTGATAACGAAAAATACCAGAATAGTGGTGTATATTTGCATTTTAAATAATTAATTAGGAATTTCCATTGAAATTTAATGCATGTTAAAATAAAAAAAAAATTTTATCGATAAATTTTTTTTCCAATATTTAGTCATTTAGTAATAAAACATTGAACTAGGTTGATTGGTGGTTAATTTCAAGTTTAAATTGAAGTGGAAAAAAAATTGAAGCAAAATTTTAATGTAAAATAATATAAATGTGAGTTACCATTTTCAAGTGTAATATATTTCAGTTTATTATTCAGTCAGGTAAGACAAGTTAATGCGAAAATGTGTTAAAAATTAGTTGTAATTTAATTGAGTAGACGTAAAGAGGGTAGGAGTGATGTTCAAATTATAACTTAATTTTAGTTTGAATTGTTATTTAATTGGAGAGTGTTCGATTTAATTTTATAACGAATCCAGATTTAGAAAATTAGTGGTAAATTTTATTGTGAAATTTCTCTCCAGGATTCAAAAACATCGAAAAAAAAACAAAAAAGGTTAAAATACGGTACAAAGCTAAAATTTCAAGTGCATCAGTGATCAATCAATGTTACAAATTTATTAAAAAAAATTACTGATTAGTTCTAATTTTTTTACATATTAATCATATGCATTTCTGCTTCAATGATTTCAATATTTTTATTTATGATGCATTTTTTCATTGTAGAATTTTAGCAGAATGGCAAAAATGTTCAACATATTTTCAATTAGTCTAATTTTACTGCTCATGATGTCGATTTATTCATGGGGGACGAGTAATGGTAAATTTTTTATATAATTTTTTTTTTTGATTTTAATTTAAAAATATTTTTCATTGAAATTTTTTTCATCAGCTTACAGTGTAAAAACATCACAAAGCGATTCCACAAATGAACAATCCGTAAGTAATCCATCAAATAATGGTCAATATCGAAAACGTAATCCAGATTATGATGATTGGTTATTTTATGTGCATGATTTGGTCGATGATGGGCAACAATTACGTCAAAAACGAGGTTTTTATGAAACAATAAGTAATTTTACGCGAACATCTGTTGATAATATTTTTAATTGGGGTAAATCCCTTTCTGCGTCACTATCAAATTCAACGTCTTTGTGGCAAAATCATCAAAATAATAATAAAAATGAAGCAAAAAGAGATGATGAGAAAAGTGAAATTATTTCACCTCGTGCGATTAATGAGGTGACAATTGTGGATACCCAAATACCTCGAGTTAAAGCGAGAAAAGTCGTTAAATTTATGCCTGATAATGAAAAGCATTGCAAATGTTCGTCAACAGTCAATCAAAATGATGTAAGAATTGAAATGAATTTCAACGGAGACGCACAGCGCACAATATGCAATTTTATTAATTGAAGTCACATGCACAGAAAATGTCCATTCACACTATTAAAAAATTATATAACAAAAAATTTAAATTCAATTTAATGTAATTTTCAGATAAATTTCATTGATACGCATCCCTTGGTCTTTGACGACCTATTTCGTCGAGCGCATTGGACAGAAGAATCTTTACTTCCATTTTTCTCTCATGATCCAAACAAAAACGATGGTCCCAATAATTGGGAGAATGCAGCACCAGCGTGTGGTGGCAATTACCAAAGTCCGATTGCTCTGAATGATCGTGATGGAGTTTTCATTACAAATCGACCGCTGAAAATTAATGGATTACATACCGTACCAAAAACGATATTGCAACAAAATGATGGGCATTCCGTTAAATTTATACCAAATTACGAACAGGGTGAAGAGGTTTCAATTTCAGGGGGTCCACTGACAGACGAATATATTTTACAACAATTTCATTTTCATTGGGGATCCACAGATAAGTGAGTGTGCAGATTATTTTAATTGAAATTTATAATAAAATATTTTTTTTTAATTTTAATTTTAGTCATGGATCTGAACACACCCTTAATAAAAGACGGTTTGCCAATGAAGTCCATTTCGTTTTCTACAATTCTCGATATCGGTCTTTTGATGAGGCGGCACCATCCCCTCGTGGCTTAGCTGTTGTTGCGTTTTTTTATGAAGTAAAATTTAACTATTGATCGTGAAATTTCAATTGAATTTTAATTTAATTTCATTTCAAGGTCAATCACTCACTGAAAGGCTCACTCCTAGCAAATGGCCTTGAAAGTGTAATAAATTGGAATGACACAAACACCCTTGATATGCACGAGACATTCAGCATGGGAGAAATGATTGGTGATGTGCCTTTTGATTTTATTAGTTATGCTGGATCACTTACAACGCCGCCCTGTTACGAAACTGTTACATGGATTGTGTCAACGAAAATCCTTCAAGCAGCTCCCAGGGAATTAGAAGCCTTCCGTAAATTGAAAAATAGCAGTGGAAATCAAATGGTCAATAATTTCCGACCTCTCCAAAAACGAAATAGCAGGAAATTTTATTATTTTTTTGATTATTAATTTGAATTAAATTTTAACATCCTTGATCATGATCTTGAATTAAAAAAAAATTATAATTTTATTAAATTAATTTAAAAATTTACTTGAACATACTCATTTGAATTATTCATAAAATCAATAGTGCATGTAATAAAAACATTTATGAGATATTGCGTGTCAATTAACATTATTCAATGGATAATTATTTACAAATGAACATATGTATAAAATTTAACTACACACATGTGTATGACCTTGAACCTGAAATGCATTAAAGAACACAATTTTATTTATTTTTAAGTGTTTTTGTATGTGTTGGATCAGATGCGATCAATTAATTAAATAAAATAATATTTTTCTGCTTCAGAAATTGCATAAAAATGGTGTTTAATGAGTTGCAATGGAATTTTGAACAATAAAGTTAGTTAGTTTATCGTTATTGCTTGTCATGAGAAGTTGGGAAGTTTTCGCATAGGTTTTTATTTCTTTTTTTTTAAAGTGACTGATTTTTTTATAATTTTAGGAGATTGATAATAAAAATCTCTAAGATACATTGCTACAACTGAAAACAGAGGTCTTACTCCGATAACTTTAGATTTGAACAGAATGTGTTCAAGCCAAAACTTGCAGGCCATGAAATCGAAATGTGTTTGTTTATATTTTCTTAAAATGAATTAATATTAATGAGAACAAGCCCATAAATAAAAGATTATTAATTGATATTTTTAATTTATGTCATGCCATATCTCAATGAATGGATTTTTCTTATTTATTGCCTTGATTAAACTTCTTTGGTAAATGTCACATCTAAGAACTGTGTCAATGTATACAAAAGCAAACATATCTGAAACAATTGGCTAATCAAACGAAAACTGTTGCCAACAAGAAATTATGTTATGGGAATCACAAAATGTATATTCAAATACACAATGAAATGTCACAGTCAACTAACCTCCTTGCTCCAGTTCTTTTATTTTTCCTTGTAAATTTTTCTTTGCATATAACATTAAAATTAAAGCTAATTAACAAATGTGTTTTACTTTTTCTTTTAAGAGAAGAAAAAAAATTTCTATTCCCATTCGTCATAAATTTTATTGTTTGTCATAAAATTACTACCGCAAAAAAAGAGTCTCTCAAATTGCTTCATGTACAAACGTAAAAATTCTTAACCTACATTTCAAGCATGTACATTATACAAAAATAAGTCATAAAAGACATTAAAGTTACTTATTATCATTATGATTATGAGGAGGAAAAAAAAACGAAGTCATCCTTTAAATAAAATATATTTATATGTACAAGAAATACCACAGAGACATCACAGTATCTGTCTAAACTTTGTTTATAAATTGTACGAGTGCTTGATGTTGTGCTAAATTTAGAATGAGAAATGCCCTGAATGTGTGTATGAAAATGAGTGAATAAAAAACATGGAAAAAAAACATAAAAATCTAGTGAAAATTAACTGGAATCACTTGGGATGAAAGATTTTCGTGACATGAACAGGTATTTTTTGTTTTTTAATGGAAAACTCTTTTGATGAGTAAATTTCTTGCGAAAATCCAATTAAATTAACGAAATCCTGGAATTGTGTTAGATCAGATTTGTAGGGCGGCTATTAAGCCTGCACTCACGCCATCAGTCGGGCTCATTGTGGATATCCGTTATCATCATCCGAGGGACTTAGCTTTTATCCTGTCATCCCAAGCAGGCACCACTTTTATCTAGCCTTTAACTCAAATTGAGTAGACGGAAAAAGGGACATTTGAGATTGTAAAGTTTAATGGCCGGAGCGAGAATCGAAATGAATCTGTGATGAATGAAAATCAGTGATGGCCCATGTGACCTTGAAAAAAAATCAGTTCAATGCGGTCTCATTACCGCAATTTGTCAATAAAATTTTCCAAAACATTGAATTATTTGGTGAGGAAAAGGGAAAATTAAAATGTTCATATAAAAGCTAATTTGTGTAAAACAAACATAACATTTTTGCTAATTAGATAATAAAAATGTAAGAGTTGTTTGTATTTTCCTTAATCGAGCTTCTATACTAGAGATGTGACATCGAGAATTCCCGGTCGGGAATTCCCGACGGGAATGACTCTATTCCCGTTCCCGTTTCCCGAAAATTTTTGGCCGGGAACGGGAATAGCATTTTAAAAGTACCGTTACTCTTTATTTTTATCATTTCTTTTGTCAACTTAAAAACGTCAAATTTAATAAAAGACGACAAAAACAAAAAACAACGTGCGTTGAAATTATTAAATATAAAAGTTTAAACTTTTCTGAGGTTAATTTTGTTCCAAAGTGTCCAATTATATTGGGCTTTTTAAGGCTAAAAAGAGAAAAAACTTATTTTCTTCTGATATTTTTAGAACAAAATTTAATATGAATTGAATATTATGCGGGCTTATTCTGATAAAATTTATATTTTCTGTTAGCTCTTTTTGCCTTCTTTCTAAAAATATAAATTACTTGACACTTTGGAACAAAATTAACCTCAGAAAAGTTTAAACTTTGATATTTAATAATTTCAACTTAAAGGGAAAATGGCTCTTTTCCATACAAATTTCATTATTTCAAAAAACAAACACGAATCAGTGAATTTTAAAATTTCAAAGTCGAAAATAATCAGGATTGAAAAATCTTTTTGACGTGTTTCGGGATTTCTCAAAGCAATCACATCGATTTTATTTTGTTAAGCTGTGTAATAATATCAATGATGAAATTGTACAATTTCAAAAAACGGGAATAATGTCAAAACAATTGTCTATCATCCAAAACATTTTGAAGTCAATTCCTCCAACTTCCATACAGGCTGAGCGTCATTTTTCTCTATCCGGTAATGTAGTCAATAACAGTATGATAAATAATATTAAGGTTGGAAAATCTTATTTTTTAAAAATTAATAATAATTAAAAATGCATTAAATTATCAAAATTTAAATACACTGACAAAAAAAAATAAAAATTTATTTTTGCTTTTTCCCGTTCCCGTTCCCGGGATCCCGGGATTATCCTATTCTCGTTCCCGTTTCCCGTGTTTTCCAATTCCCGGGAAAAATCACATCTCTATTCTATACAGGTCTTGTTTTTATCTATAATTGCATCTTTACGGTTGACATTAAAATCCCTGTCTCAATGTTTTTTTTTTTAATTTAAATGGCGTATGATAATTTCTTGTTTGTCTTTTTGTTCTTTTCTTAAAATAATATCTTTTGTTTGCATACCGTGCTCACACAGTAACGATTCCTGCTTTAATTGTCTTATTCTTGATCCTTTTCATAAAAGATAATTACAGTTTTTGTGTATATTTGCCAAATATGGTCTTAAAATGATAACACAATCGCGGTATGACAATGAATTACAAATTAATTAACTGTCTGTACTGATATTTCCTGGTCAATAAATTCAAATGGCGTAATTAGCATCTGTTCGATCTGTGCATTATTAACAGTTGAGATAACTTTTTCAAAATTATTACCAAGAAATATTAAAAAAATTCATCATTTAATATTAAAATAAAATTAAGTTAACAAAAAAAAGTATATAATTTCAAATAAAATTATCTGTAATTGAGTACAGTGAACAGACAAGACAAGACAAGACCAAACTCAATTATATAATTTACAGAAAAAAAATTATATACAAGGAATGAATAATAAAGAAATTGAGAAACCATAGCGAAATTGCACGTACATAACTATTTATATTGCTATGATACAAAAAAAAAATTAAATAAACGAAGAAGTATCGCAATAGAAAATGAAAAATAAAAGGAAAAAAAAACATATGAAATGAAAAATCCAATTCTACAAAAGTACCAACTTGGGACAAGTTTCTTTATTTTCTTGATCTTAACACACACACACACATTCAATGTTTGCTTTGAAAGAAATACAGAGATACAGAAAAAGCTATCTTTTCATCATTTGTAAATGTACCTTCTCATTTATTTTCATTTTTCCATTTAAAAGAATTCTTTGTATGTTTTGTGTGTGTGTGTGTGTGTGTGTGTGTGTGTGTATATCAAAAGAGAAATGTATATTTTATGTACAAAATGCGCAATTGTCTTTGTATATGATATTATTTTCATTTTTTTTTCTTTAAATTATTATTTTTTTTCAGTGAAGTAGGGAAAAGGGGATGAACTTCATAAACGGCAGTTGCAAATGAGACTGAATTGAAATTTCTCCAAATTTTACACGCTCTTTAAAAAAATAGGACCGCATTTTAGGCTTGTGAAAAATTTCGCGATTTTCTTGATTTGAGCAAATTTTAATACAAGTTTTACGCAGGGCCTTTCCAAACGGAGATCTGGATATTGAAGGCCACAATATTCCCTGGGGTGCAAGCGGAAAGTATCTAGGAGTAACACTTGATCGTAAACTCACCTTTCAAAAACATATAAATAACGTCATAGAAAAAGCCGGCAAATGTGTAAGAATGGTATACCCCTTGATATCACGCAACTCGTTCCTGCACACAAAAAATAAATTAACACTATACAAGTCAATAATAAGGCCAACAATGTTGTATGCACCTCCAGTTCTTAAGCATGCAGCAAATTGCCACATCAACCGCTTACAACTGTATCAAAACCGAGTACTGAAAATGTGTCTCGATATCCCGAGAGCTTGGCGATATCCCACAATTACACTGCACCAAGAAGCAAACACTGAAATGGTCAATGAATTTATTGACAGACTCTCATTAACGTTTGAGGACAGGAGTTGGGTTGTAGACAACCCACTCATCAGAAACTTGTACAACTGACTTGCACACATGAATCTACAATGGTCACTCTCCTAATTTTTTTTAACGACATTAGTTCCAATTTTTAAATTTTTCTTAGTTTTAGTTTAGTTTAGTAAAATTTCAGTAAATGGAGGTTTTCGTAGAGTTTTTCCTCCAAATCAATTAGCACTTTCAAATTAAACATTGTCAAACACATTAAAAAATTAACGAAATTTGCTAAAAACCCCTTAGGTATAGCATTAGATTTAAGTACATTTGTAAATAATAATAAGAAAAGAACACGCCAATAAAAATATATTAAATTTTCATTAAATTAAAATACAAGTTTTAAAATTTCGGGGTTTGTAGAAATTTTTGGCGGTATTTTGAACACCTACAACTATCGAAAATTCCGTGGATTTGTGCGATTTTGGAAAATTTCACAGTTTTTCGTGGTTTGCGAATTCCCACGATTTAAACCCTCAACCCAAAACCCGTGGGACACCAGTGGGAGCACCCTTTCCTTCTGGGGCCTAACTGGTTTTGGGTTGACCGTGTACGCAATTCTGGAAAACCTCATCATTTTGAAAAATCTGGTTTTTTTGTCGCGCCAAAATTTTTTTTCAAATCGACGAGAAACGCACTAAAAAGTTCATCAAAATTTTCAGCTTAAAAATAGCATTTATACGGATCACCCCCCGCCCTGCTACTTCATAAAAATATAATAAGAAACAACATAAAATGACATAGAAAGACAGAACTTCTACGTGTTTCATTCACTTTTATATTCCTTTTTTTGATTCAACAGCTACCTTTTTCTGAATTTTTCTTACTTTTTTTACATTTCAAATCAAAACTCACACGATTGACATTGAATTGGATCAGGTACCCACTGATTCTTTTTTTATTATTACATTTTTTTAAATTAAACGCATGTACCTGAAAAAATTTATAAATAGAATTGTTTTTGGTGTTTAGGCGGAAACATGAATTAAAATTTATTTTTGATTGCAAATCTTTGATCATAATTGAATTTGACGCTAATTTTGGATCAAAGTCTAAAATAAAATTTAATTTTCTTAAAATTAAAATCCAATTCATTGAAATGAATCACAGATCCTTGAAGTGTTCCTTAACATTGATATAAAATTGGAATGAAAACAAATTCTTACATAATCACTTTGAATATTTTCTCTTTACTAAGACACTCAACATGATAAGTCAAGTCAAAAAACGGAATATATAAGATATTTTTTTTAACATTTCTGAAAAGAATACATAATTTGGACAAACAAAATGTAAAGCCTGTCTTTCTCAAAACACACACACACACATACACAGGCATCCATGCAAAGTGAATGAATAAACGGTTTTTGTCTCCATTTTTTATTATAATTTTCTTTTTTATATGTGTATGTGTGTGTGTGTGTGTGTTTGTCAGATTTTTACATTGAGCTTCTTTATACACTTGGGTCACATTCCACAGTTCAAATGTCATGAAAAAAAAATAAATGTATTTTTCGATTGCTAACTCGGTATTTGAATATGTGTTTGTGTGTGTGTGTAAAAATAAGTGAAAATGAAAAATGCATAGCTTTGCATAAAACTTAAATTTAATCTTTTATCTCTTGTTTCTCTATGTAGCTGATCTACCACTGGAAGTCAAATTCTTTCATTGTTATTGGTATTTTTCTATTGAAAATGGGATGACAGGAGTGATTTATCATCATCAGTAAATTAACAATGAATTTGATGAATAAATTGAGCAAGTTTCTTTAAACTTGAAATTTTTATTTTTTATCGTAATTTTATTCTGTGATCCTGAATCACACGATTTAAGACTCAAATGTAACATTTCTCAGTCAAAATGCACTCGTGTTTTTCAATTCATTCTAATTTTAGTCCCTTTTCCGTGAATTTTTACAAAAATATTGCAATTCAAACTGAAAAAATACATTTTTTCATCAAATAAGTTTATTTTCATTTATTGTTTAACTATTTTAGTGCTTCAACACAAAAAAAAACTGTAACTAAAAATGAAATCCATAAACTGACAAGTCTATTGAGACTTTTATTGTTGCACGTTTTTTGGGGCTTTGTTGTTATTTTAATATTGAATATGCGTGATATCAAAATACAACCGAAGGCGTCATGCAAACAAAAATTTTAATCAATATTCCATGTTATGTTTCTTTTTTAAAATACTCGACTTTTCATTTATCATTTGTGATAATCCCACGAGACTGTTTCATTTTTTCAAATGTGTTTTGACCAGTTTTGCTGAACTAACATATTTTGACTATTTTGACATTTGAATGTTATTGCATTTTTTTTGTTGTTGTTAAAATTTCAATTTTGGTGTATTTTTTCAATAGTGCTTTATTTATCGATTTCAATTCAAATATGAACTTGTAAAATGCGGTTTAAGTGATTGAACAAGGATTAACACATTAATTTATCGATGTTTTTGTAGCTCAAAGGAATTTCAATCTACGTGAATTTTAATCCTACGGGAATCACAGTTACATTTTAATCAAATGTCTAACGCATTTGTGGTCAATTTGAAATAGACTCATGCTGACAGTCGTATAATTACCTCATGTCAAAATGGCTTTTAGAGTTGGTTTAGAAATACTGTTAGAAATCGATTTTAAAACCCCAAAATTTCATTAGAACACTCCTTTGAAAGACCACTGATCCAAAGGCTTCAAATTCAAATTTTTAGTGATAAAATCAATATTTGAAAGAATCTTTATATTTTCACACGAATAAAAATCCAACAAAATACCAAGAATTGACATTGCATGTCGCACTGTGACTGGAAAAATAAACAAACAATCACGCAAAAGCACATTAATTAATATAACGTTTAATAATGTTTTAATAACATTACAATATTTGTGGAAATGTGTGTGTTTGTGTATGTTCTGATGATAATGTATGCTAATTTCGTTTAAAATGAAACAATAATTATTTTGACATATTTTTAAATGATGATGAAAATTAGAAGAATTTTACATTCATTATGTTGAATTTGAATAATAAATGAAAATTTAGTTATTTCCATAGCCAGAAGCTTCACACATTTGATGCAATTATTGTGCTCTGACTGAGGTAGTGCAGTAAAAACTCACACTTTCAGTGAAAATGCTCATGAGTGCTTATAGAGCGTTTCACAGCGTTGAATTTACCTTCAAGGTCAAATTTTACAAAATGACTTTTCCGATTCCTATGGTCAAGCATAATGTCAATCTTAATTTTAAAACCAAGGTGTGACATTTACGTGACGTTCGTCCAAATGATAAAAAAATATGCAAAGGAGTACTTTAATAGTCGGCATTAACCAAAGTGTACTGGCATGCAGGTCATTTACAACAAACAATGCACTCTAACACACTAAATTATCAATGGTAACACTTCCTAATAGCTCTGTTATTGATGTACTTTATCATTTTATGCGTTTAATCGTTATTTTTTATTAATTAACAACACTCTACTAAATTTATATACTTTTTTTTATTATCATACAATAACCATTAAAAAATGGTATTCGAGTTCAAAATTTTATTTCAATTTATTAATTTATTTTAAAATTCAAAAACACAACAAACAAACATCATCATATATTTAATCTTATGAACTGTTTCCCATTAAACTTTGTACATATCTGGCGTTATTCGTCATTTGATGAATGTGTTAATTAATTTTTATTATTTGTATTCCATATATCAGTGTTAAAAGAGAAATGAATGTTAAAATGTACATTTTTTAAAGGAATTTCTCGCTGAATTGGAAAATATGGTGCATTGTAACGCTTATGACGTCCGTTCTTCATTTAAAATTTTCAAAAATCGTTGAAATTTTAAAGAATTACGAAATTTCGAGAAAATCGTTGAAATTTCCAAAATTTGCTGATTTTTCGAATATCGTTGAAATTTGCAAAATTTGCTGAATTTTCGAATAACGTTGAAATTGTCAAAAATCGTGAAATTTTGAGAAAATAGTTGAAATTTCCAAAATTCGTTGAATTTTCGAATATCGTGAAATTTTTCAAAATTCGTTGAATTTTCGAATAGCGTTAAAATTTTCAAAGTTCGCTGAGTGTTCCAATATTGTTAAAATTGTAAAAAATCGTGGAATTTCGAGAAAATCAATGAAATTATCAAAATTTGTTGAAATTTCCAAAATTCGCTGAATTTTCAAAAAGCGTTGAAATCGCAATATTTCAAAATAATGCATCTTCTAAAATGTCCAAATTCCATTTATTAAAATACGCTCATGTTATTCTTAACGATCACGTTCCACATTTTTATTTTTCAATTTTTACAGTGAGTGGAAAAGGTTTCGTATTAAATGTATTGAATTTTTTTTTGTTGTATAGTGATGAATGTTTTAAAATGAAAAATACTTTTTAATTACAATTTTAACAAACAAACACACTATTCATCACTTTTCCAAATGTACCACTTACATTGAAATTTCATGATATATTAGTTCATTGAAGGGATTTCATTGATATAAGTGAAAAAAATGCGCTGAAACTTAGATGAACACTGAACTGGTCACCAAAGATATGAGTCGTGCTCCAAAGAAACTTTCCTGAAATGAGTCAAACGGTCATTGTGGAATGGGTTTAGGTGGATCGATGGCGTTGAAGTAGATCTGAGAGAAACTGCAAAAAAAAACTGTGAAGAATTAAAAGCCTTGAATTTTAATTCCGTACCATGCCAAGTTTAGAAAATCCATGTAGGGCCAGTCGGCTGAGTTCCATGTTGACTTGAATGCACTTTAAACGGTTCATTCAATGTAACATTTACTATTTTCTTTTTCAGTTTTAATTTCAAACATAAAATACCGAAACGATGTAACGTAATCTCCTTAATTCCAAACAACATGTAGTTGAAATGTTTTTTCGGTTGTAAAATAAAACAAAATAGGAAAATTTGGTTTTTTCGGTTCAAATGAAGTTCTAAATTAGGAAAATTAAATTTAGATTCGTTGTCTTGTGTTATGTTTTTTTTCTTTAACATTTAACGATTGAATTGGAATATCGGAACATAAACAAGATTTTTAAATGGATTTCAATGAAGCGTTGATTTGTTTTTCAACACAGTTGACATTTTTTTAATGTAACCATAGAAGTCATTAAAAAAATTTGATGACATGTCTTTGATAGTTGTTTTTGTTAAAAAAAATAAACTTTTAATAAAGACCAGAAGTTAAATTAGTAATATAATAACAAAAAAATGTTTTTTCTTTACATGAAATTGATTTTCGTTGCTCTTCATGATCAATTTCATTTCACATCAGCCATTCTCAATGAATTTTTTTTGTATGAATTCAAACAATAATAAATCTCATTTTCTTAATAATCCATTATCTGATGAAAAAAAATCCAGTACACACCTTTCACAAACATTTAACCTTTCAAGTTCCCAAGAATAAAAAAAAATCGTAATACCATTAAAGTCAGTCACTTATCTATATCATTTATATCATTTTCTTTATTACTTCATCACGGACAACTTCCTTTTATAAATTTCATTTTTAGCGAAATGCCATGAAATGATAACAAGAATATTTCTTTTTTCGTGGTACCGCATAAAAAAATCAGTCAAAAACAGAGTAACAATGTAACACGCATCTTTTTCGATGAAATTTACACACAAACATACACTAAAAATACCAAAAGCAACAAAACATCAATCATCCGAGCTGCAATAAATCCTTATGTCAAAATGATAAAGTGTAATTGGGCAAGAATGATTTTCACGTTTTTACCGTTATATTATTAATTTTTTGTTGTTGTAAAAGTGAAAAGAATTCTGTTTCAGGGTTATGAGGAAGAGATCTATGTACCAGATGATGTATCTTTTTGTTTATTTTTTTATGAAATTTTTAGATAAAAGTATTAAATTTAAAGAAGTTTTTTTTCATTTGATATGAGATTAAAATTGATTTTTGAAGAACATTTACACAGGTAATAAATGGAAAAAAATAAATTAAATTGAATGACGTCAATGATGTCTCTTGTTATCTGTTTTGAATAAGAATTTATTGGTCATGACACTCGTATTAAATTCATTTTCCTGTTTTTTGTATGCTTTGGAAAATAAAATAAAATAATACTAATAATGTTAAACAAACAAAAGTTCCAATTTAAAAAAAAATAAGAGATGAAATTACTGATAAAAGATATACTTAATCCCATTTAAATCAAGAGAAGAGAATTTGAAATGAATGAATGATAAGTTGATTATATATTGTAAATGCAAAAAAAATCTGATTTGAATAGGAATCATGATTTATCTGATTTTATTTCAATTTTTTTTTTCTCTGAAGTGATTTTATTTTTAGTTTTATAACAGGATGAAATTTTCTTTTAAAATTTTATATGAAAATAAGTGAAATTCATTGTATACATTTAAGGGAATTGAAACAGAAAATAACCCCTTTAAAGCCTTTTTATAAACTCCTGAGTCTTTGCAAAAGTCATATTTTTCATTAGCTCAGAGCATTTGCAAACAGATTCAGGAGAAAAAAGTCCAAGGCTGCTTTGTGTGAAGTTCATTGCATAAATTTAGGGAAATTAAAACAGAAAAAACCCCTTTAAAGCCTTTTTATAAACAACTGAGTCTTTGCAAAAGTCATATTTTTTATTAGCTCAGAGGATCTGCAAACAGATTCAGTAGAAAAAAAGTCCTAGGCTGCTTTGTGTGAAATTGATTGCATACATTTAAGGGAATTGAAAGGCAAAATTTCTCTTCAAAGTCTTTTGGTAAAGACCTAAAACTTTGCATTGGTCATATTTTTCACTAGCACATAGGGTCCGTTAACAGATTCAGAAGTTAGGTACTGGGCTGTTTTGTGAAAATAACATTGCATAAATTTAGGAAATTTAAATCCAAACCCTTTAAAAGCCCTTTTATAAAAACGTGAGTCTTTACAAAAGTCATATTTTTCATTTGCTCAGAGGGAAGTTTAGGGAAATTAAAGTAGAAAAAGCCCCTTTAAAGCCTTTTTATAAACAACTGAGTATTTGCAAAAGTCATAATTTTCATTAGCTCAAAGGATCTTCTAACAGATTCAGGAGAAAAAAGTCCTATGCTGCTGTGTGAAAAAGACATTGCATAAATTTAGGAGATTGGAAATTTATTGATTTTTCTCTTTTTTCTTATTTTAAATATTTTTTTAAATTTAAAATAAATTTCTGAAATATTTTTCAAGATTCTTTCACTTCGTAAAACCAAAAAAGAATACGAAATGACCAAATATGTCAAAAAAAGACAAAAAAAAAAACACAAAGTACTTTGATTTATTTACTAAGTGTAAATTTAGTTTAGGACTTGTTTTAAATCTTACAACATGAGAATTTAATGCGTATGTAAAAGTAATAAAATATGTTTTTTTCTACCATAAATACTTAAAATTCTGTAAACAGTTTTAAGAATTAAGGAAAACATGGACTTGACATGTGAATACTTTTCTTTTACTTATCTGCTGTTGTTTTACTTTTGTTTGATAATAATTTATTCATTCGAAAGTTTGAACAACATTTGTGTGATAAAAGCTTTGTCCAGGAAAGTTTTACAAAGCATATGAAAAATTATAAAAGAATTGTATTAGGAAAATGTCTTTTAGAAATCTTTCTTAAATTTTCTTTTGTGTATTCATTTAAATTTCAGAATTGAGAGTGGATTGGACACATTTCACTTTTTCATGCAAGAAATGACTAAAATCATGAACAGTCAAAAGCTTTTGGATAACAATAACGAGGCATACAATTGACCATTTCATTTCATTTCATTTAAACCACAAGATATTTCACCTGACAATTGCATTGCAAAATCTCGGTAATCCAATAAAATCAAAATGATATTTCCATACACAAAACACAATCAAACACACACAAAAACACATTCCAGAAAAGACCAAGAAGGAAAATAATCATTAATTTACTTAATTGTGTATTGCGGTAGCACACAGTAATTGATCATAAAATTTATAGGAGCATATTCAACCCATTTCAATTTCATTTTACATTTACTTTTTATTACCTCAATCTAATTTTACAATCTTTTTCCTTGTATATTACAGTTTTTTTTTGTATACATGGTTTACAACTTACACTGGGTCAGTGTTCAAATCAATAATAATAAAAAAAGTTAAATAATAATTTTTAATATTCTACATGTAATTGAGATATAATTTTATGGCGAATGGCAATCAACATTAAAAATAAAAAATTAAATTCAAATTAAGATTAAAGTGAGTTTTTACTCAAATTATGATGTTAAATTGAAATTTGATACACTCTCGACAACTGTTTTTATTTTAAATGAAATATGAGAATGATTATTAAATCTTCATATAAAATTAAGTCATTTGTATATGAAATATCATAAATTTTTATTATTATTTTATCAATGAGACAAACACGCGTTCATCAATGTTGACGTAAAATTGTTACTTTTAATATTCAAATTTTATCGGCTTATCTTTATTATTATTATTATTTTTCTTACGTCTATAAATTCATAAAAACTTAAATTTATAAATAATAATAGTAAACAATACAAAAGAGAATGATGAAGACATCAGTAATAGTTAATAATTCCCACTTAGATGAATATGATGATGATATGTGCTAATCAAGATTTATGTACTTTTAATGTTGTGTATTATTTTTATAATCCTTGTAAACAACTCTTTTATAAAATGTGAAGATTTTAGTGTAGTATAGAAAAAAACAACTCTAGATGTGTCTTTTCCCAAATGAGCTTTAATCATGATAATATCTGTATGTTTAAAATGAGAAAACACATCAAACAAAAGTGAAAAGATGGGTTTGTTACTGTAATGCGGTATTTTGTCTGGAAATGGAGCGAAATCACTTTTATTTTGCATGATTAAATGGAATTTGTGAGAAAACATTTCTAACGCTGATCCACAAACAAGCTGATATGCTAGAGGTACTATCAGACGCAGAGTGGTGAGTTAAGATGGTAAGCATATTCGACTATTAATCTTAAGGTTGGTAGTTCGATTCTCGCTTCGACCAGGAAGCTTTAAAATTTCAAATGTTCGTTTTTTCAGCTACTCGATTTGAGTTGAAAGCTAGATAAAGGTGGCGACTGGTAAAGATGACAAGATAAAAGCTAAGGCCCTCTGATGATGATGATGATTATGCATGATAAGCACGAATTATGGCCCGGCTTAAGTACCGCCTTATAAAATCTGATCTGAAAGATGTGCAAACCAGGATTAGGAAAGCTAGCAGTGCCTTGACCATACTTAACTGTGTTTTACTGTAGATCGTGTGTGCTCTCGGTCCTTCTGCATGGTTGTGAGGCCAGTCATGTTACAGAAGATATTAAGAAAAGGCTACAAATATTTGTCAACCGCTGGCCTAAAAAAACTCTGGATATCATCTGGTCGAATAGAATATCTAATGAGGATCTACTGAGATAAGCCGATATGCAAAACATAAATATGGAGATACGTAGAAGAAAATTTGATTGGACTGTTCTACCTTACAAATAGACCTTGCAGAAATTTGACACCAGACCATTAGACAAAATCGACAAGGTAGTCGCATTTTCCGAACCAGAAAATCTTTGAAAAAAAACTTTATCTTTAGACAAAAATAAGAAATTCAATTTTCAACCTAATTTTAAGAAAAATGTCTCATGATAAAATCAAGTTTTCAAAGTAAGAGAGAAGTTTTAAATACAAAATTTGATTTTTTGCTTTGAATTTTGATTTGAACAACACAAGCGTGATAAGAGTTGGATAAAATGTTTTTCTACAGATATTTTAAATAAATTAGTGTTAATTAAAACGAGAAATGAAGACATGCAAATAATATAAAATGAGAGGATTTTAAAAAAGAAATTTAAATTCTTTTGAATTAATTCATTTTTTGCAGAATCATGAAAAAAATTTATCAAAAAAATGAAACTTTTAAACTTTTTTTAAAGTAAAACTGAAATAAAACGACAAAAATCTTTCAAAACTCCTTCACGAACTCGAGCCTTTTTAGACTTTCATAAAAATTAAACAACATAAGATTAGAAATGAGAGGTTACTCGAAAATATTTTGATATTTTGTAAAAAAATCAGTTTAACTGAAAATTAGTATCAAAATCAGTTTGATCAGTCGAGACCATGGAAATTTAATTTAAAAAAAAAATCTTTATGGAAAAGTCTCAAAAAAAGTGAATTCAATCATATTTTTTTTTATTAAAATGTTAAGAGACTTTTAAAAGTTTTTCAAATAATTTCTTGAATAACGAAAAGTATTCAAACTTGGAAAACTTTTGAAATGAACATATTCAAATAATTTTTTCCCATATTACATTTTTTTTGTGTTTGCTAAAAGGGTTGTGAATATAAAAGAAAAAGTATTTTTAAAACAAGACCAACAAGAAGAGAAAATATGATAAACTACTTAAAAAATAAATTCATTTTATACCTTAAAGGCAAATTTTCCTTCATATACAAAATATGTAGATAATAATTTTTTTTTTCGAAATTTTATACCACAAAGTTTTACTTGCATATTTTACGACTTCAAACTCATTCCCAACAAATCCGCATTTTGTTGTATATTCACTTGAATTATAATTTCAAAAAAAAAAATAAAAGGAAAAATTATAAAAAACTTTTCATCTTGTATACAATTTTTTTTTTTAATTTTATTTACATGCATCTTAGAATAAAAAAATATCAAATTAAAACGCAAAAGTTTATATTTATGTTTTTTAGTGCATTTCGTAAGAAAAAATGCACTATTACAGACGGTTTGTCCGCCGTCACTCTGTAAGTCCGTAAGTCTGTAAGTCGGGTTTTTTTTATTAGACAGAGGAGGTCTTAAGGATGATTTTAAACTCATTAGTTTTGTGGTTGGGCTCATGGATTGGGCTCCAGCGCCTGAAAACGGTCAAAAGCCCAAAATTTCCCAAAATCGACGATTTTTCCAAAATTATATATTTTTTTAACGGTTTTTTGTTACTATCATTTACAAAAATTTTAAAATATTTATAATTATTCATATATATTTTATTTAAAACATAATTTTATTCAATGAATCGAGTCCCATCGAAATGCACTTTTCTAAACCGCCCAGTGGTTAGGAGTTCTAATTTTTTTTTTAAATATTTAAAAGGAACATTTTAATGGATACCAAGAAAATCTGTTCAATTTAAATTCAATTTTTTAATTATTTTAAATACAATAGAAATTTACATGTCAAATTAAAACTAAATGACATAAAATGTCATATAAAATATAATAATATAAAAAAAAATGTGTTAAAATATCAATATATCACAGCAAGTGGTTTTCTTTGATGATGTGGTTTCCCTTCTTATTATTATAATAATATTCAAACTACTTCTTGTTTCTTCATCATAATTGCATTATGAATAGAAATGCATTTTATGTAAAACACTTCTCGTATTACAATTTTACTACAATATGTGTCAAATTCATGCACTATAAAGCCATATGTGGTCTTTTATAGTATGACTGTGTGTGTGTGTGTACCTGTGTGTGTTTGAGTGTGTATGTCAAATGCATGGAACATTCAATGTGGTAAAGCTAATCTAATTCCATCACAGTATTAGGGGTATGTACAAATTTTGCAAAATATGATGATTTCTGGACTTTTCCACCCTTTATTGTACGACGAGTGAGATTTAAGTGCTTCACAATCCTTAACTCTCAGTTGAACTTAGTTTGTTTTTAGGGATTTAAAATTCGAAAAGATCGGTTACCTCAAATTTTCTGTATGAGACATACTCAGATGACAGTGTCTTGCAGAATTGAAGCACTAGTCAAATAAAAAAAAAATAACGACTAAAACTTCACTTTATAAAGTTACAGGGACGAAAATGCCCCTGGACAGGATGAAGGTTAAGAATGGAGCTCGACATATGCCATATGACGTCAAAATATCAAAAGTTATTTTATGATTCCAGAGCACAATTCAATAAAAAATTCCATTTTACTTGAAATCTACACACCCCTAATTTTAAAAGTAAAATTAATCTAACCAGCTTAGCAATATTTGATATGTTTATGTTTATTGAAATGGTTTAAATTAATAATGCAGAGAAAATTATAATGTAATAAAGTAAATTGTCAAATGAATGTATTTAAATAAGTTAATGAAAGTGCATTCGTTTGACACTTGTAGCGTTAAGTGAATGATGAAATAAAAAACACATTTTTTTATTACAAACTACTTCTGTTTCCACTTATTATGCATTGAAATGAGGGTTTCTTTGATATTTTTAAATTGAATTGCATTTTTTTTAAAATAAATGAACAAATTTGAACCACGTGCCCTTTAAATTCTTTGAAGTGTATTTTGAGTGCATTTTGAAAGAAAATCAATCAAAAGGTCAAATTTCATCAAGAGCTTCGATTAAATGAGCTGCGTTTTTCTGCAACAACGAGCAATTGCATTTCACTTAACATAAAAAAAAAACATTAACATGAAAAAAAATTTAAACAAAAGAGACACGTGCCATAATAAGGTGTTGTGTTACCTGTTCATATGATATTTTGTTGTTTGTTTACATTATTTTTTGATTTTTTTACACATTGTGTGAAATAACAACAAACTATCAGTAAAATTCAAGGGACAAGTAAAGAAATATTCTGTTATGAGACATAAAACTGTTGCTTTAAGAATATTTCGTTAAAAATAAACAATATTTGTAAAATAAAAAAAATATAAAAAAAATCATAAAAAGTGTGCCTTGTCCTCAAGAAGTTATTAACTTCTAAAATAAACTTTTATGAGGAAAGGGGGTGGCTAACTAAAAAGTAAAAAACAAGAAGTTTTCAAGCAAAAAAAAATATTTGTGATAACAGCTTCACAAAGTTTTTAAAAGTTGAATTTTTTATTGAGTCTGATTTTGCTATGTGAGAAAAACCTAAGGTCTTTACAACTATACTTCCTGTTAATACTCAAAATTCAACTTTTAAAAACTTTGTGAAGCTGTTATCACAAATATTTTTTTTTGCTTGAAAACTTCTTGTTTTTTACTTTTTAGTTAGCCACCCCCTTTCCTCATAAAAGTTTATTTTAGAAGTTAATAACTTCTTGAGGACAAGGCACACTTTTTATGATTTTTTTTATATTTTTTTTATTTTTGACTTTTTAGTTTTATTTTTCGTAAAATTAACCGAATTAAGATCTAACCAAACAACTTAGTAGATTTTGGAATACACTTTTTATTTACAGTCGATGTAACCACATTCTGTTAAGAGAATTCATGTGTATGGAAAAAAAAATTTTTTTCAAGTTCGTCCTAGGTCTTTGGTGTCTTCAGCAAAGTTGTAGCTTATTTTCAGAGGATTTTAGTGATATAATTTTTTTTTTAATTTTCCGGGAAATTTGTGGAAATTTTTTGATTTTTGTTGAAAAACCGGTATTTTAAACCAAAAGTTGTTCGGCAACTCTATTTTTTTATATGAAAATCAAAAATTCTAATGATGAGGCTACCTCCGCGCATGAAAATAAGACATAGTTTCAGAAGAAACTATGGGTCTACAATGGCCCGAAAAGGCTGTAGCGACGTTTTACTTGACTTCCATTTTTAGATGTGACCTAATATAAAAGTATTATAATAAGAGAATTCATGTGTATGGAAAAAAAAATTTTTTTCAAGTTCGTCCTAGGTCTTTGGTGTCTTCAGCAAAGTTGTAGCTTATTTTCAGAGGATTTTAGTGATATAATTTTTTTTTTAATTTTCCGGGAAATTTGTGGAAATTTTTTGATTTTTGTTGAAAAACCGGTATTTTAAACCAAAAGTTGTTCGGCAACTCTATTTTTTTATATGAAAATCAAAAATTCTAATGATGAGGCTACCTCCGCGCATGAAAATAAGACATAGTTTCAGAAGAAACTATGGGTCTACAATGGCCCGAAAAGGCTGTAGCGACGTTTTACTTGACTTCCATTTTTAGATGTGACCTAATATAAAAGTATTATAATAAGAGAATTCATGTGTATGGAAAAAAAAATTTTTTTCAAGTTCGTCCTAGGTCTTTGGTGTCTTCAGCAAAGTTGTAGCTTATTTTCAGAGGATTTTAGTGATATAATTTTTTTTTTAATTTTCCGGGAAATTTGTGGAAATTTTTTGATTTTTGTTGAAAAACCGGTATTTTAAATCAAAAGTTGTTCGGCAACTCTATTTTTTTATATGAAAATCAAAAATTCTAATGATGAGGCTACCTCCGCGCATGAAAATAAGACATAGTTTCAGAAGAAACTATGGGTCTACAATGGCCCGAAAAGGCTGTAGCGACGTTTTACTTGACTTCCATTTTTAGATGTGACCTAATATAAAAGTATTATAAAAACAAGTGAATTTTGTTTTCATTGAAAATAAGGGTGATATCAGATTTCACACTTGATTTTATACAAAATAAAGTCATATGAAGACTAAATTTATAAAAATATCGTCTGATTTTGTTTAAATATGTTCAGAAATATTCAAATATCTTCTAATTTTGGATTATGTTAAGTACAAGACCCTCTTCATTTAGAAAAATAGTATTTTTAGAATCATAAATTCTTATTTTGAAGATCAAAAGGAAAAAAAATCCATGAAATCTGTCTTTTGAAATTTAAATTTATTGTTCAAATTCTGTGAATAAAAGACAAATCAATATAATCTCATCTCTTCAGAGAATCATTTTTTATATTACAATAAAAATTGATTTAAGAGACCATATGAATATCTTTTATTCATTTTCTTCGTCTTTTGGTATTGAAATTTACATGGAAATAATTTGAAACCGATTTGATTTGAAAAAAAAAATTCTATTATTATTACTATTATGATTTTTTTCTAATGTTTGATCGGTTTCAATTCCACTCATATTAAAAATAATGATAATTCGTGAATGAAACAGACAAATGAAGATGTATTTTCATTATACCTTTGACACGTTCGCATTGTATAAAATTTATTTGTTTAATTTAGTCATGATGAAGATCTACACAATGCCACATGCCAGAGGATATGAATAGAAATATGTGTGTCTGTGTGATATATGCATTCATTATATTTATTTTTTATTATAATTCTAATGTAAGTGAGTAGACAACATTGTCTGATAGTTAAAATGTTGTGAATGCACACGTAATAATAACGACAACTATGAGATAAGAGAGGTACAAGTTCATTGACTTACATTTTTGAGAAGTACTTGTGATTTTTATTTTTTTCTTGAATGAATGAATGAACATTGTTCGTGGTTATTTTTTATCATGATTGGAACAAGAAAAAAAAATGCTTGAACAAAAAAAATGTGACTCTTTTACAAAATATAATGTGAAAAAAAATATGATAAAAGGGTAGAAAAATATGTTAAGAGTGTTATTTTTTTAACTTTATATTTCACTTTATAAAAGATGACAAGAAAAGCGCTTATATAACATTTTTTTTTCGACTCTTCTGATGTATAATATTCTATCTCTCATTCTGAACACTTTCAGTTATGATTGTAACATGTGCATTATACATTTACATTATGACTGCAACTCAAAGAAAATATCAATGTGTAAAAAGCCATGATAGAGAAAGAAGAGGAATATGATTGTGCATTAAAATGCAATTCAGAAATCAAGTTCAGTTACGTGCTGACGCATTTAAATGATATTTTTCAACATTATGTACAGTGTGGTCGATGTAAAATGACCCATATGATAAAATATTTAAGTGTCGCAGTGCGTTTAATGGCAACAGGCTGATTTCTTTCTTCCTTTTTAGTGTGTTTAGTAAGAAAATATGTACTATTACAGACGGTTTTTCCATCGTCACTCTGTAAGTCGTTGTGTCTGTTCCATTCATAACTCCGGATTGGTCCATCGGAGCAAGGTCTGGTTTTATGATAGATGGAGGAGGTCATAAGGATGATTTTTAACTGATTATCTTTGAGATTGGGCACAGAGTTGGCACTCTAGAGCCTCCAAAGCAAAAAAAAACGTTAAAAAACGGTTAAAAGTTTAAAAAACTGATATTTTGTTTTGTTTAATGGACTTTAACTCATTCGCTCTAAGATTAGGCTCCAGAGGCTGAAAATGGTCAAAAGCACAAAATTTCCTCAATTTTTCTCTTTGTAGCTCAAATTTAAAGGTCAACAGAGTGACGCTTGACAATGTGACCGCTTTTAAAAAAAGGGGCAAAAATAATTTGAACCCCCTGTATTTACAAGTACAACATTATTATATGCCATAACATGCAATATGTTTAAACATCAACCACAGTGTTTGTGTTGAAATTTCATTTGATATGAAGAGTAAAAAAAAAATGAGTGAACAGAAGTGAAGATGTCATTCATTTTTAATACACTCATTTTCATTGTGAAAAATTACTAAAGAAAAGTCAAGTTAAGTAACTCTTGTACATTGATTATAATTTTATATCCTTCATGAATTTTTATACCAATTGAAACAAATAAAAAAAAATTCCTTTGAAAATAATATAAAATTGAATGCATGAAACCCCATAAATATAGGTCAAAATGTTTAATAATTCAAATAAATGCAGGATCATTATTTTTTTCAGCTGAATCAATAAACGAATTTCACATAAGCACATTGTAAAAATTTCGAATTAAATTATTTTTTATTAATGACCACAGTCAGCAAATTCGCTATAAAAATGCAAATCCCACATTTAACACACATACACACACACACATTTTCAGTAAAATTTGTAGGTAATTAAATTAATAATTACTTAAATAATTTAAATTTATAATTTCCGTCTGACACATTTAATGGAATATTTATGTATTTTTATTTTGATAAACCACAAAACCCTTATTTATCATTTTCACACTTATTCAAACCGAAAATTAAAGTTTTATCAATGAAAATTAATTTTATATAAAAAAAAAATGTGGAAAAATCAGATTAAGAGATAATAAAGTTAGATTTGCATTAAACTTTTCAAAAAAATAAATAAAATTTGTTTAAAACTTAAAAAAAATAAGTAGAAATGAAGAAAAAAAAGTTTTTTAAATGAAAATTGTCATCTATTTTTCGTAATTAAATTGCATTATTTATGTTTTTTTCACGTACAACATGGAAATAAATTTCCTCATCATTGAAGAAAAAGATTATACTAAGAAAAAAAGAGGAAATCCATTTTAAATTAAAAATTATACATTTAAAGTCTTGTATATTTTTTTTTTTTTTTAAATTTGAGGCTAGAAAAAGAAAGTTTTTAATATGGTTGTTTTGTATTTTTATTAGTGGAGTTTTAAAGAAAAAATACACTTTTATAGTCGGCTTGTCGTCATCACTTGTCAGCTTGTCAGTCCCTGAAATGAAAATGTCCATTAAAGGCAATGTAACGTAAGCGACTAAAGCGAGGTACTCTTGAGAATCTGTCATGGTTTTTGGATTGGGCTCAGGCTTTGGACTCGTGAGGCTAAAAAGGACCAAAATGTGTTAAGAACCGTAAAAAAGTTTTTTTTTTGGTAATTTTTCGTGTTTAAAATCAAAGCTTATGAGCATTAACTGAAACTAATTATATAGAAATATTGCTGAAGAAGAGAGATGGAGAGATAAAGAGAAAATTCGTATGTTTTTCCAAATGCGCTATCTCACATTATTTTACAGTTACGATCATTAATTTTTTTATCCTTTTCATGTTTTATTTTAAAATTTAAACTATGCCATATCAATTTCAATTAAGTTAGTTTGAAAATATCTTATGTTTGGTATAAAAATTGAAGATTTTCTTCACTCCTTTGGGATAAAGAAGATTTCACACTGTAAAATAAAAGAGGAAATTTAAAATTTACCGTTCATTTAATCGTCTCTTCTAAGAAGGTGATATATCCTCGAACTTTAAATAAAAATTTTCATCAGAAAACTTCAAGATTTCAATAAAAATGATTTCGCACCCCGATTGATAAATAATTTCGGTCATTTTATTTTCACAGTGTAGAAAACATGATTAAGATTTTTCCGATACAAAAATGCAAGATAAGAGAAAAGTTTTTAGTTAAAGAATTTCAATCGGAATTTAATTCTCTCAATTTATATCGAATAAAACACTACTTGTAGATTCATTTAATTAGTTCTGTATTATAAATACATTGTGCTTTGTATCGGACATTTTCTCTCTATTATTATATTCATTTAAAAGTGTATGAATATAATTTTATTTTATTAATCTAGTTCAATATAAATTTTTCACCGACCTCTTATTTAATCTTATGTTATAATGATTGTTATTACAAATTGTAAAAAAAAATAAAATTTGATCATGAATCGATCACAAAAGCACATTTACATTGTAAATTTCGTATCATCGACCGGCCTCGGCCTCTTGTGAGCTCTTTAGCACATAAGTAGGAAACTTAATTTTTTTTTTCGGTGAAAATTGCAGGTTTCATATAAAAATTTTCAGGAAAGCCAAAAAAATAGGTATAAGTGCTACATAAACCTACACAGAGCCATGTACGAGAGAAAACGCGACTTTACAAAGAAATTTTTTGATTTGAATGAAAAAAGTGACCTCAAAGGACATCAGTCGCGGTTAATGAGTTAAACCTTGATTTAATTTTCTTTCCTCATTTTTTTACTCCACAAGAAATTCCTGGACCTTTAAAGCGCACTTTCACTTTAAAATTTGCTATGAAATGAAAGGCGTATGAATTACAATAGTGCAAGTGTTTATGAAAATATTTAAAATTAGTAACAATAATAACACTGCAATTAGATATTTAACGTTAGAAATGAAATAAAATGAAATAACAACCATAATTATACCAATTTGTACATTTCATAATGAAATTTTATAACATAATTCATGTAATTTATATGATAAGTTAATTTTATACAATTTTAAAATTTACATCATCCAAGACGAAAAACATTTGTTGAAAAACCTTTCATTTAAACAAAGAGAAAAATCAAAAAAAAAAAATAAATATTGAAGTGAAATTCAATTCATTTTAAAAAAACTAATAAAATCACATTGAATCCGTTTTTCAATTAAATTTAAAAGTAAAATACTAAAACTGTGTTATACGGATTCCAAATTTAAATGAATTGCAAGGAAATTTAGCACAAATATGACGAGAAGCAAAGTAAAAGTAAATATTATTATACATTTCAAAATGAAAATGTTTTAATAAAAAGCTGTATTTATTTCTTTATTTCTTTTATTTGTTTGTAGTTTGAAATAACAGGATTGCTGGATGGTGTAAATTTCATTTAAGGCGTTATTCATAAAAGATTTAAGTCTGTGTCTGTGTGAAGGTGTGTTGCCATGAAATACAATTATTAATGAACGTTTTATTTCCTTTAAGTTGCATTTAAATTACATTAAAGCAGGAAAAATACCGTGTGACTTTAAAAAAATTTACAATATTTACCGATCTTAGTACAAATTTGTTATTTGTACAACTAAATGCAAAGTTTTTCTTATTTCTTTATTTCAGATTCTACTGAAGAAAGGTATAAAACACAATTTATATTGAGTCTACACATAGCAGATTGAAATGGTCTGTTATATGAACCTAAGGCCGGGCTTCTCAAGCAAAGGCGTGGCTTTTATCTCACAATTGTGTGTGAAGCCTTTATTGGTCTCTTAAGATAATCGATATTACAATTTGATCAGTTCAGCAAATTTGAAGCTTGAAATATTCTTTACAACTTTGTCTCACATCACTTTAACCTAAAGCTTTTAAAAATATGTTTTTTCCTAGAACAATGGAAAATTTGATTCAAAATCTTTTTCTCTGTAAACTCTTGAAGCATTTCCAGTCGCAAAAAAAATCGCACGATCTTCCTTGCCCTGTCGGAAGAAAACTCCTGAATTTTAGGAGCTAAACTGAATTTTAGGAGTTAACTCCTGAAAATTAGGAGTTTAGCTCCTGAAATTCAGGAGTTTACTTCGGACAGGGTGGTCAAAAGTTTAGGATATCTGCAAATTGTCATCTTTGTTCCAAATCTTTCGGATATTTTGTTAATGTAAGTATCAAAATTTTGAAACTGGTTTTTTTTCAAAATGCACTCGCGCATTCCATTCACAATTCTTTTTCTTAAACTTTTCCTTGAATTTTTTAATGGCAAGGAAAACGAAATACATATTTTATTATTATAAAAGTTTTAATTTATGAATGCAACTCTACTTGAAATGTTTATTTTTTACCCTTATTTATACCTTATTTTATTATTTAAAATTGTATTATAAACGAAAATGAAAGAATAAGAAGAATAATTGCATTTTCTAGGCTACAATTCAAGAAAAACAACAAAAATAAAAAGCAAAAAAAAAATAGTCATTCTTTTTCCATACCGCAATATTTCACAATTGGCTTATGTAATCTTAGCGTATAATTTGACTCTAAAATAGGTTAATGCGATTGTAGTTTTTTTTGTGCTTACCTGAAATGAAATGGAATGAAAAAAATTATTAGTATAAGTTTTTTTTTTTAAATTTCTCATAATAAATTTTCATTGAAATGAAACATATACAAAAAAAAAAACAAACTCACTCATCATTTTCACACATTTCCTTGTTAAATTCAATATTCAAGTCAGACAAATTGTGAAGAAAAGCCTTAATCGGAAAATACATTTATCTTTTCATGCATGGATCAATAAACGAAATGAAACGGTCCAACACAAATTTATCATTTGAAACATTCAGCGACTCAACAAGCAATTCCTCAAATGGATATGTGTGTATTTTAAATTGAATGAGCTTCTATCGTTTGTATATTTCATTTTAGTTTCTTATTATCATTGTGACATATATACATTGGGTTTTTTATGATTTTCATACCAAAATATATACAAATAGGCAGAAAATGATGATAGTGTGTGTCTTTATGTGCAAATTTATGTATCGCATCATTTCAAATTTTCCCGTCTGTTCTATTATATGAATGAAAAGAACAAAAAAAATGTGTTTCATGGAAAACATTTAAAAGATACAATAAAAGAAAATAATAATAACAACTATAAGGCTCGGTTGAAACACTTTACTAAAATGGATCACGTAGTCTCCTTATTTTATTTTGTGAAATAAATTTGTTTTTTCTCTCTCAATATGAGAAATTATGTATTCTATGCTTTTTGTTTGTATCGGCCATTTTTTTAAAATACTTAAATGTGCTTGCAAAGATGTGTGAGGGGAAAATTTGATGATTTGTTTTTCAGTAATTGAAGTTTCATTGGAAACAGGCTCCGATGAAAATCTTGAGAGCTCGAAAGTAACAAAAGTTGAATTTGCAACGTTTTAACGATCGGTAAAAAGAGCTGCTATGCCTCTGAAAATTCATCTTCAGTTCTTGATTAAATTTAAATGTGAAGTTTTTCGAAAACACTGTTGAAAAATTATCGGCAACATTTTTTTTGGGACAGTGAAAAATCGGTAAAAGATCAGGAAATGGGTGGAAAAATCGGGAAAAGCCTGTTTTTGTTCGTTGTTCTACTCTAAAATTTTTGTTTTCCATTATATTTGAGTAAAATTTGATTGAGTAGTTCCAGGGAGACCCAAAGATGGGGGGGTAGAAAAAAATTTCAACCCTTCTAGAGCAAAATTTTTCGCAAAAATGAGAAATTTTCCCGATATTTCGAATTTTACTCATTTTTCCGCAAAATTTTGCTCTAGAAGGGTTTATATTTTTTTCTAACCCCCTATCTTTGGACCTCGCTGGAACTACTCAAGCAAATTTTACTCAAATATAGTGGAGAACAAACATTTTAGAGTGGAACAAAGAACGCAAAACAGGCATTTTTCCGATTTTTTGGTTTTCCGAAAATCTTTCTGTGTTTTCTGATTTTATACCGTCTTTTTCAGAATTTTCCAATTTTCTTGAGTATTTTTTGTTTAGTTGTCATTTTCCGATTTTTCTGGCTATTTTCTGGGTTTCCCAGTATAATTTTTTAAAAGTGTTTTCAGAAGAAACTTCACAGTGGTCAGAACGACGTTGACGGAATCAGTAATACAGAAATCACAGCAAAACACCTTCAATGCATAAACTCTTTCACTTAAATCTTTTTTTATGGTAACACTTTGCTTTGCTTCAAATATACCATCATATTCTCAATATTTATACACGAAACCCATAAAAATCACGTAATCAATAATCTTTTTGCCACTATAAAGATAACATAAAAAAATAACTTCAATCTAACGCCTCCAAACTTCTGTTCGATTATATTAAATGTTTTAATATGATCGATATCTGCATTCCAATGGCGTTTGTTTACACACCTAAGGTGTTGTATTTTTTTTTTTATATCACATAATAAAATGATAAGAACTTTATCTTCCAAATTATTCATACACATATCAATTAATATACATTTAATTATCGTCATAAAATAATCATTAAATTGCACCTGAGCACATGATACAAATTTTTCTTGATACACTCACATCCCATATAACACACAATTTTCATACTTAATTTTAAATTTATGATATTGCTAACATGATACTTTGATACAGAATTTATATATTTATACAGGTTGCCGCGCGCTTCAATAAAAAACAATAAAAAAAAAATTTGTATATTTATGATCATAAAAAAAATAATATAAATAAATTTAAATGCAGTGAGACGAGGACGACGACAATGAACAAAAAGAATAATAAATATTAAACCAAAATAATACACATTTTATATTAATGGGAATTGTATTGAGTTTATAAAATAATAATAATAAATAAATAAATATACAAATAAATAAGAAATAAATAAACAAACATTGATATATGATGATTTCAAATAAAAAAAAATGAATATAAATAAAAATAAATATTGTGGAACATGTGTTTTTTTTTCTTTGTATTTTGATCATTATATGAAGAGTACCTCTCATGTTAATGCTTGTCGTCATGTTTTTTAATACTTTGATGCGATTTATTAAAAAGACATAGAAAAATTAAGTACAAAAAGAATGATGATATGCAACTTGACTCGTTCATCTGTTTCAAATTATTTCTAAAGTGTTTTTTTTTGTACGGTTAACTTAGATTGAGATTTTAATGATGGCGCTATCTTTGAATTATTTGTTAGATTTTGTATGATTTTGAAATTGTTAAGGTATTTAACATATTCGATTTTTTTTACTTTACTACCTTTTTTATTTTTACTACTTTGCCTTCACTGAAATCAGCGATTGTCAATGAAAAGCTTGAGTACTAGAATCTTTAGATAAAAAGAATACGATAAATATTTGATTTATTGTAAGAAATACCTTAAAATTTTTAATTTCATGAAAATTAACTTAGTGGAATTTAAAATATCTCAAAACTTTGAAAAAATTCCCAAAATTTTAAAAATTTTGAAAAATTGAATCACGAAATTTTCAGATACATTGGTAGTGTGAAGTGTCCTGTCGGAAGTTAACTGCTGAATTTCAGGAGCTCAATCCCTGAAAGAGATAACTCCTAATTTTAAATTCACATTAAATTTTCCTGTGGAATTGAGAAAATTACTCATAAGATTTTTTTAATTTTCTTGGCTTTTTCGAACTTTTTGAATATTTTAAGTTTTTTGACTTTTTAAAAAAATTGACTTTCTAGATTTTTATTTCTTTTTAAATATCAGCTCTTATGAAAACTTTTGAGTTTTTCTGCTTTTTTAAAGTTTTTTGACTTTTATCAAATTTGTAAGGCCGCGACAAATGAATTTCAAAAGTTTTGTCCGATGCCCCTTTTGAAAAGTCGAAAAAGACGTGGGGCATAAAAAAAAAAAAATTTTTTTTGAATAGGATTTTCAATTGAAAATTCATGTTTTTTAGAAAATTTCAACAATTTTTAAGTAATTATTACGTTATTGTGGTGAATAAGCCTAAAAAAAACTAAATAAACCAAAAAAATCCAATTGAAATTCCTTTTGCAAAATTTTAAAATCCAAAATTTTTAACGGTCAAAATTTTTTAAACAGGTTTTATGAATTTCTGAGTGATTTCTTTGTAAACCTTACAAAAAACATTCTCAAAAGGCAATTAATTAAAAATGTAAGCAATTATACGTCTGTTATTGGTATTATTTGAAAGAAATTGCCTTAAAAACATAATCTGCAAGAAGAACTTTTTTTTTTTTTTTGCCCCCCATCTAACATGTTATTGGATTAGGACAAAACTTTCGATTTTCATTTGCCGCGGCCTAAGTTTTTTAAATTTTTTTTGAAAAATTTGAATTTTTTGAGGAGTTAACTCTTAATATTCAGGAGTTTACTTCCGATAGGGTATTGAAATATCTTAGAACATCAACGAACCTTCAGATATAAAGCAAATAGCAGGGTTTTTTTACCTAAGAAAATCGGAGAGTTTTCAGATACCTCGAAAAATTGCGGAATTTTCAAATAATTTTGAAAAATCAAGAAGTTGGCTGATATCACGGAAAATTACAGAAATTTCTTAAGCCCAGTTGAAACGGCCATAATTGCTTAAGATCGTAGAATTTTCTGACGCCGCAGAGTTGACGAATTTCGAAAAAATTTTTGTATCATAAAGGGCACCACCACGGTCTCAAAAAATCCTATTCAGAGTCCTAATACCGTAAAAAACGTGGAAATTTTGAAAACTCCACGGTTTTTGAAAAATCCTTCATTTTTCGCGATCGTGAAAGTTTTGGTGGTTGTCCAAATTCAGCGATTGTTCGAAAAATCTGAAAATTCTGCGATTTCTAAAGTTTTTTAAATCTATGGTGGTTTTGGAAAACACTGCAATTTATCATTAATTTGCAAAATTTCCCTAGACAAGGAATTCGTTAAAAATGCATTGTAAAAATAAAAAATTAACCCCGTAACCACCCCGCAGCGACCTTAACTCATCATCGCAGAATAAAATTTTTCGCAATAAACCAATATTTAAAAAGATTCTTGTCCTGTAAAGAATACTCTAAAAATCCTTGAACAAAATTTACTCATCACATTCTTGATTTTATTGCGATGTGAACCACTCAAAAGGCAAAAAAATAACAATGTAAGAAAAATGTGTTTGTTTGATAAAATGCGAAAAATTATTTTTTATTTTTACGTTGAGAAAAAAAAAATAATGATGATGATGATATAAATTGATGATACACACTTTTCCTTGTAGAATGATTTCATATATTTCGACATTTTATGTGTATGAAATTTTTTTCAAAAAAAAATTGATATCTATGTGCGTGCTTGAGTGAGTTTGACATTGTAATTGATGTTCTTGCAATTTATATGCATTTTGAAAGATAATTTTCCTGTGTCATAAGCACACACACACACACACACACACACACTCACATAGACATTCACATTTAGTTGACTTGATAAAATGAAAAGAAAATCAAGAAGTTGAGAAAATTGGCATCGTTTGTATGAGTTGAAGATAAAATTGTATGTGATGACGTTCCACAAGACTTACTTTTGTGATTTTAAATTATATATTACAAACTTACATTTGGCACAGGAAGAATTTGAATGTTTCTTCTAAATTGTGTTATTATTACAAACTTTGCTATATATCTCAAAATATGTTTATTTCTCGGAAGAATTGTGATAAATTGACTTTTGTAATTGAAAACTGTTACAATTAAAATTCAAATCCTAATGAATGGTAACTAAAATCAATATTTAATTGTCACTTCTTACTGTAAAATGACAATGCATAGAATAATTATTTGTGGTTTTGCTTGATTTTCAGATTTCATTGAAATATTTAAACAGTAACACGAATCCCCAAACGACCTTCATTAATAATGGAAAATTATCGAAGAAAATGCACACCCAGCTCAATTTAACGAAATATCAATAAATTAATCAAGGTAAAATACAAACAAAAAATTATTCTATTAATATTGATTTGAAATATATACTGAAACCTTATCTGTTATTTTTTTTCTTACTTCAAATAGACTGGTAATTGCCGAATGGCGTGATTATGCTGGTACAATGTAAATAAACAAAAAAAAAGAAAAAAATTATCGAAGAAATTGATATGAATTGAATCAATTTAATGAAAAATCAGCATAGTAAAGTAAGTTTATCAGAAAACTAAAAACGAAGCGATAAAATTTTATCGTAGTGCTTCAATCTATGTTGAATGTAAAATCTAATAGGCGTCTCTTATACAAACACACACACACATGTATACAAAATAAAACATAAAATAGGCTAAAGGTTAAAGGTACAAAAAAGTGATGGCTATGTTTATGTATGATTGTTACTATTTTATTATAATGTTCACAACGCTATTCTGTGAAAAGCTTCTTAAAAAGAAAACGCAGACATGTCTGACACTATTAAATTGAATTGAAAATGTGTTAGTTTGAAATGATTTGGATTTGTTACATTTCAATTTTATACGAAAAATGTTGTTTTAGGGATGAATTGAAGTCGGAGCTGAGTCGGGTCCCAGTGACACTGTTCAGAAACGATTCAGGGATGTGGGTTGATGTAAACCGAAGTGAATCGTCGAACTTAAGGGTGCTACAAATAAAAACTGTAATAGCTCTGAAATTCAATGCTTGACGATTGTGGACGCTCAGCCGAAAATGCCGACTTTTCCAAAATGGCCCAAAAATTCCAAAAGAGTGCTTTTGCGAGTCCGCGCAATTCGCTCAAACTTCTGAAATTGTAAAAAATCGAAATATTATAAAATCGTACAGAAAAAAGGGGTATAATGTTATAATTTTCGTTCATAAATGGGCTCGTGTGTTTCGTTCACGATCACATTCCACATTTTTTTTGTTATTCACAATAAAAATTCCTTAGAGTAAATAAAAATTTGTGGTTTTAATATAATTTTATTTGTCTACCATAAAAAATTGCATTTCAACATTCAATCAAATGACTTTTGTGGCTTTAATAAAATGCAATAATGAAATTCAATACAAATTTCGTCTCTGTTAAAACTGATTTATTCAAATTTAATTCATCCATTTTATTTTTTTTTTCATTTTTATTCAATTAAAATGTTCAAAATAATTAAATACACTAAAAAGTGGCGCCATGAAGAACTAATTAAATCTCATATTTACACCTGAAATCACTTCATTTCATGTCATTTGTACCATTTAATTAACATCAGTAGCAAATACACGAAAATCATATCTTGTAATGTAAGATTAAATAATAATACTGAAAAAAAATGATTTTTTTTAAACCCACACAATTTTAACGCCCATTTAGAATTGAATTACAACAAAATGCACAACAACTTACTCATGATTTAACATTAACATTAAAAAAAATATATATGAGTGCAGTACACAGTTAATAATAATAAAAAAAAAATAGTAATCCTTTACTTCATGTTTGTTTTGTTCAATGGTCATATTTATGTTATCATGCTCTGATTTGATGCTTTGATATAAACCGAGAGTTAAAACTGTAGCAGTGAAGTACATTTTTTTGTTTTTTTTTATCATTAAAATATGAAACCAGTTTTTTGTTAAAAAAAATAAATTGTAGAGTGAATCGAGGATAAGTGAACGTAAAATGTGCATCATTAAGTTTTGTTTTGTTCGTACTTTGTGTTTGATAGAACGCATCGTAAACCGGTATAAGACTTGATGTTTGTGGTCACTATTGATTAGTCGCGTTTCCTTTTTATTATTTCTTATATTTATACCGTTGTGGTTTAGTTTCAATAAATATAAAATGAATAAATAAAGTTAAAAACAAAGTTGAAAGGAACAAAAACGTGAGGTAAAGTTACAATGATGCGTTTTTTTGTTGTTGTTATAGGTTAACTGCTGAACTTATTAATATTCATGAGAGATTTTGAGTTTGATGGTTTTTTGTGTGTCTTGGAAAAGAAAACGAAAAAAAAGGAAAATTAACTGCGAAATAAAATGTGAGTGCATTTTGTGTAGTGCATTCTAAGTTGAACACGCCTCGTAAATCACCCCGTAGTGCTTGGCGATTACGCCACATGCGGGTTGATAACGAGGCGTTTGCGGGGTCAAATTTTTATTTTTTAAACGTTATTTTTAACCGCATTTTTTAAATTTTTATAAAGTTTTTGACCATAGAAAGTTTGAGTAAAATTAATAAATTTGAAAAAGATCATTTTGAGCGCACAAAAAATATAAAGCAAAATTTTTTTTTAAATCATTTATTTTTAAAATTGGGTTTTCAAAAAAGATAATTTTTCTTGAACAAAGTATCAAAATCTCAGTTTTAAGTAAAAAATTTGATAAAAAACAGTAGTGCCGCAAACCAGTGCCATTCTCCGGCACTCCAACGGCACGTTTTCTTCTAATCGCGCACCCCGCATGGGGGTAATCGCCAAGCACTACAGGGTGATTTGTGCGGCGTTTTCAACTTAGAGTGTGAAGGCTTCAGAAAATTTGAATCTTGAAATGAACCTTCAGACTCATCTTAAAAGCGCTATTTTTTCCACAACTGTAACCTTTTTTTTCAACAAATATTGTTCAGACAAAAAATATTCAAAACAAAAGTACATTTAATTTCAAAATTTTTCAAATTTAACTTACTTGATTTTACTTTAACATTAACAACATCACAAACTCATGCAATTGAACCAGCATAATATTTTTTTTCATTAATTGCCATCATCATATGCAGAATTTTGAACACCACATAAAACAAAACTGCAAACATATACAAAAATTTTTTTCCACCAAAAAAAGTGATTTAAACTCTGAATGATTTCATACAAAATTTAACATGCATAAGTCCAATTATTGGAAAAGTTAGACTTATAATAACAAAAAAATGTGCCCCAAATAAAATTTATAGTTTATGTGAAAAATGTCAAAGTGTGTGCAAAAAGCATAAAAAAATTTGTATGATGTCTATTTAGAACTTGAATATTATGTTAGAGTGAACAACTTAAAAATGCATATTGATCCTAAAAGTGCTTGAAGCTGGACTCGTGAAAATGAAATTCATATTATTTAACAGCTTCAAAAAAAAATAGTGTTACCTCTTCTCTGCATCAAGCATTCATTTTCAATATTCATAGATTTTCATGCCTGAATCGATTTAAATTTGATCACAATTCGATTAAAAATTTGATGTTTTCAATTTATTGCATGAATTTGATTTTATTTTGTGTTCAATGCAAATTGAAATTGAAAAAAAATATTAAAAAAATTTTAACATCAACATTGATGTTGTTTTTTCATGGCTTGGCCAAATTAATTTGAATCAACATAAAAAATTAAGTTCGTGAATTTTATCCCTTTTTTATGGTTATTTTTGAAAAACACGATACTTTTATTTGCTAACTGCATGACCTACAAAAAAAATTATCCTACAGATACATTAGTAAATCCTTTAAAAACATTAATTTCTTGTACTTTTTCTGCTTAATATTTCAAATAAATTATAATAAAATCCAAATGTAACACACTAGAGAACCACTTTTATATCCACGTATGTTTATGAATGATGATAAACTCTGCCATGCTGTGCTCTCAGTTGTTCAAACGTTTACTTTATTTTTATTTTCATATTATAAAAATTCTTTAATAATGTTACACAAATAAATGAATATGACCAACTAACATACAAAAATGTAAAATGCACCTAAAAATAAAGGAGAAAAAAGAAAATTATGGACTTTTAGATGAACTTTATGTATGTGAGTTATTTGCATATTTTCATATTTTTACTGCATGCATATTATTTTAATTCAAATAAGTTCTTGGTCTAAATAAAATCAGATATGAGGATGAAAAAAAAATTGCTTGTATCTGATTGTGGTTTTTCTCATCTCTTACTTTTATTTTATTAGCGTGAATGGTTTTTGTTGAGCTTACCAAAAAATTTATTTTAATATACTGGAAATTTAACCCATTAAAGCAGATTGAAAGTCTTTTTCTAGGTAAATACAAAAAGATAATTGAGTTGTGATTATTTAAATGAAATCATTTTAAATTTTTATTTAACATTATAAAAGAGAAGCAAATAAAGATAACACAGTTAAATATAAATTTAGATACAGATGCAATTTATTTTTATAAATTCCCATACAAAATTTTTCAGCACTAAGTATTTTGGTAATTAAGATAAGAAATTTAAAAATTTGTGTGAGTCTTCTAAAAATAATTGTCATAATAATAATAATAGTAATAATTATGTTTAAAAAGTTTTTTATCTGTCTGCCTAATGAGCTTAATTCAAAAATAGTACAATTTTATCGCATTTCTTGTTGATTTGAAATGATATCGCTTATTGAGGACACGTTTGCCGTCTGCTCTTAACATTCAACAATAAAACTGTTAATAAAATTTTCCGGAACTGCTAAAAAACCATCGAATTTTCGAAAGTTAAAATATATTTTTTCTTTATTCTGAAATTGCAAAATCACATTTTAAGAATCCGTCGCTATTTTATTGTTTTACATTGAATTTTGGTCTGAAGTTACTAGATGGCGCTGGTTGCTTGTTCTTATTCGTTTGAAATTTTGTTAGTTTCATGACTTTTTTGAGATAAATTCCAAGATAAAAATCGTTATTACTTTGATTTATTGTGAATTTTACCACAAGTGTCCAAACCGACTTTCTTTTAATACGAACCTAGAGCAAAACGGCAAAAGTTGGTACTAAATATTTCTAAATATGAAAAACCTATAGATGGAGCTTCAAAATTATCCATTATGTCGACCATATGGCGTTATGATATGAAAAAGGCTGAACTGCGGTCGCTGCGGGTTCTATTGTGCATATGGCGTTAATAGCAGTCGTTAAACATAGAAAGAAAAATATGTTGAAGGTGTTCATGAACAATATGAACGAGCGCATCTCTATAAATATTCTATGATTCGAGTATTCTGAAAAATTCGACCATTGGGAAAATTCGATAATTCGAAAAACTTCCGTGGCTGAGGAAAAATCATGGAAAACCTCTACATATTCATGATACAGCTGAACGCTTTGAGCGCTCACAATACTTGCCTTTTTCAAATCAAAGAGAAATGCCTTAAAAACTTTAAAGAACAAGTTTTAAAAATTTCATTGAATATGCTCAGAAGGATCCTAAACTTGCTTAGTCTAGACTATTAGGATAGTAGGAAAAATCGATATCATTTCAGATAAATTAAAATTACTCTTTAAATCCCTTTAAAATTTTGCACCATCTTCAAAATATTTTAATCTTTAAATAGTTTACATTTTAATCAAGCATCATTTCATATAGACGACCAAATCTAATTAAAATGTTTGCCTAATTCAACAAACTTTCAGTATAAAAGTAAAATAAATAACCTAGATAATTTTGTGAGAACACCCAAAAAGTTTATAAAAACAGTTTTTATTTTGACAACTTCTTAACATGATTTATTAATCTTTGTATAACAAGACATTTTGCGGTTCATTCATCATACAAATCATTTATTATTATTTGTTCATATTATTTTATGTACAAACTCCTTCTATTATTTTTACTTATTAAAATCTTTATTATTAATTTTCATTTTTCTGTTTTGACATGCTCATAACAACATCTTATATGAATCATGCTCTCTTGATTAAAAGTTGGGAGAATTAACCAAAAATGAACTGAAATGACAATTTATATCAGAGTTCAGAAAATTCCAGAGTGGACTTAGAATTTGATCATTTTTTTACTTCTCACAATCTATACGAGGACTCTCGGAGAGTTATTTGAAGAAAAGTCACGTACAAGATTTAAAAAAACGGATTGAAAATTATTAACGGCCTTGGCATTCTGAATGATTTTCTTTAAAATTTTCGCTAGACTGAACTTTTACAAGACGATCGACTGCGGGCTTGCCACATTGCCTGTACGGACAATACGCCACTGGGTTTGACTGGAAAAACGTTTGACTTTAATTTTTTTTTAATTTTCGGTCAATTTTGGTCCATTGAAGGAACACTCGTCCAAAATGGGTTAAAATAGCATAGTAATAAATACAAATATAAACAGATATTAGAATAAAGTTTCAAAGATAAATTCTCTGAATAAGATATGAATATTGATGCAAAATTTTACCTTGTATAATAGTAAATTTTTATGTACAAATACATTCACATACTAATTTCCGCTTAAAGGAAATTAATATTCAAAACAAGTTGTTTACGCGTTTGTTTTTCTTACTTTTATTTATGTATATTCTTATTATTATACATATTTCGCATGTGTGTGTGTGTGTGTCTGTTAACAACTTTTTGTTAAGTTTTTTGTTTGGGTTGCAGAATTAGGAATTAAAATCCTTTTACTTGTAAACAATAAATAATAAGATTATATAAAGGAAAGAGAATGCGTAGGCAGTTCAACAATGAAAGCTTGTGGTCCTTATCAGACAAAAAAACAAAGAGAATATGCTATTTTTGAACTACATTGAAACGAGAAAAAAAGAAACGTTAAAGAATTTTAACCATGAAACATCTTCATTTCATGTTCCTTTGTGTTTGCTTGTCATAAAATGGATTAAATTCTTTTCGAGTGAAGTCACAAAGAAAACATGCTAAAAACAATTTTTACACGTCACAGTTCCATTAAAATCAATTGAATTGATATTTCAATGTAATTACTGTTCAAAATAATCTGAGATTAAACGACTATATAATTAGTTTGCCAATAAATCAGCAATTACCATTACATTTAGTCACATTTCTTTATCTGTTTTCAATTCTCTGTTTCTGCAATAAATGAATAAATAAAAAGATTTTTCCACACACAATGTATGTAATTTGAAATCAACCTGTTTGTAATTGACAAATGTTTAAGATAATGACAGTCATATTTATCTTACAACATTTGCAAGGAGTTGTCATTTCAGTTAATTTACCATTATTTATCAATGACTGTAAGCTATGAAGGTAAGGAAATACCCTCGACTTTATTATGATTGTGATTTCAGGTATTTTCATCAAAGAAACCCAGAAAATGATATGAATGTCTTGCAACACAGTGTGAATTAAATATGCGAAAAATTGTTATTATTATTATTATTAATAAATATTTGAAAAAGTTGAGAAGAAAACAAATTCTCGTTTAACTTTAAATTTAACTTTAGAGAGAAAAGAACGAGGAAATGTATGTATGTATGTATGTATGTATGTATATTTCTTTATTTTCATTTTTCTTATTTCATTATACAAAAAAATTAAATACAACGCAACATAGGCGTAAATGATAATTTAATAAAGTTTGTTATGGTAAATAAGAATAATAATAAAAATAATAATGAATCAGAAAGATATAAGCAATTTATTTTATTATAAAGTGTTTGTATTATATGTAAATAATAATAAAAATAAAATGTGAGATAAAACAACATTTTATATAAATTTATTTATCATTTTCCTTCTCAAATTGAGTCACATTTCTTTAAATGTCTTGTATTAGAAGAAAAATAAGCAATAAACAGAAAAATAAACTCATTTTCCCAAGAGTTAATTTGCGTTGAGTCGTTTTATGAAATGGAAAAAAATAAATAAATAGTATGATGTTCCAATCCATTAGTGAATGAAATTTCATATAAAGCGTAAAAGGAAATTTGAGAAAATTAAAAAAAGAACTAAAATATTAACTACTTTACAGTGGGTCCAACAAAGCCAGCAGTAAGAACTGCAAATCAGCCCATTAGTCACTTCATTTTAATCGTTTCCGTTTAAAGGCCATAATTAGACTCTCTTTGATCGAATTGAGTACAATACTCATCAAAATAAGTTTGAATCTCATCAAGCAGCTCAGTAAATAAAGATTTTCAATTAAAAATCATGAAAAAATATAAAAATTCAACTAAAAACGAAGGAATTACAAATATAAGCCACATTATTTGATTTAGTTATGTAAAACTGATGTCATTCGTATCTCACTCAATGACGCAAAACTTTTTAACAAACAAATCCTATTTGTTTCCATCAAAATGTTTGCTGTTTCCTTAGCAATAGAATTTACCTTGAGGGAAGTTTAGATATGAATTAACGTAGGATGATTCGATCTACTTATTTCTCTCAAGTTATTACCACAAAATCTGTGTTCATTCATCATTCAATTTCAAAATTCTATTATAAACAAGCGAATCACAAGCAATATCAACAAACAGGAAAAAGTTATATTTGGTTTTTGTTAGAAAAGTAATTTCTTAAAGTTTTCATTAAACAGAAACGTAAATTAACGTTAAAATAACAAAAGTAAAATGAGAAACTAAATTACATGTAAAATTACACTTATTAAGTAATATTGAGAACGACTTTATTGAATTTAAGCGTATTTCTGGTCAATTTAAAATAAAATATGAGCTATGTAAGCCCTCATGCTGTCCGTCCAAAACCCGTAAAATTTGCCTGAATCGTCGAATTTTCATGCATTTCATGTCAAATGTTCAAATTTTTACAAAGCGCTCAAATTTTCTAACGAAATCAACAGTTTTACTGTCACCTGGATCGATCGTGCCAAAAGGCGACCAATGGCATTTAATGGATTAAAATCTTAATGTAATTTCGATTTGTGAATTAATTTTAAATTTTGAAATTACTTATTAATCTTTCAATACAATTCATCATTAAACTTAAAGCATGACAAAAGGATTCTCCATTAAAAAAAGAGGACAACATACCGAAACATGTTTAAATTAAATAATAATCCAAATCATGATGATACACAACATAATGCAAAACATTTTTTCTTGCCTTCCTTTTTCCGTTTAGTAGAAAAAAAAATGTAAAATATTATTATAATTATTTAAAGAAAGAGGACGAACTCAGTCATTAAAAGCTCGTACAATAAATTTGAATTATATAAAATAATGTAAAATAAAATAAAAAAAGGGTTGATTCAACCTTTTAAATTATGACATAAAAATATTGCTAATATAATAAAAGACGGAAATTTAACATCAAAAGGAAAGAGAAAAAAAATACAAAATTTTACTATGACAAGTTTTTTTTTTGATATTGTTGTCGCAACCTAATTTGATTTTCATTTTTTTATACTTTAAATGACATTAAAAAAAAAGCAACAGAAAAATTACGTAAAATTAAATTAAAAGTTCTGTAACTTTAATTTAATATTAATATTGCTATGAGCATGCAATACCCAAAATGAAAAGAAGAAAAATATTGACATGAAATTATGTTCCTGGAAATCTTTTTATGGAATGTAAACTGATTTTAATGTGATTGTGATTTTCAATACCCACTTGGCAAGGAAAATTTTAAATTTATATGTTTTAATTTTTAAATGACATTTAAGACACCTTCATTTATCTGAAGATACTGAGAAAGATGGACAAAAATTTCGTTTATATTCCAAGTTTTGTGAATGATTTAACGCTTAAGTGATTTTATTTCCATTACACTTTGCCAACCGGGTGTTATCTTTCATTAGAATTGTATTCCCTATCGAAAAAAGGATTGAATTCATATTCCAATGAAATAATTTTTTTTCTCCCTCGTTCAATTACCTTGCAGTTTCAGAAGTAATGTAAAAAAGGTTTCTGGGTTCATTAAAATCGCATCAATTATGAATTTGGTATAAGATTTTCAATTTTTTGCTCATATCGAAATTGAGTTCATTGAAAAAAAAATCATTGATGTTGCTTAGCATTCTCCTGCCAAACTAAGTCATTATCCTTGGTAGAAAATAAAACATGAGCCAGTTCGTTAATCTCCTCATGCTGATTAAACATTTTTAACAGCTTTTTAGACTCTCAGTGATAGGACAAAAAAAATCCAACCCTGCTCCAATTAATCCTGGAGTCAGTCTCAGGAGCAGTGGCGGATTGGCCATACGGGCAATTTGGTAATTGCCAGAAAAGCCGCAGGCTATCGTCTTGTAAAAGTTAAGTTTAGCGTTAATTTTAAGTAAAATCATAAAGAATTCCAGCCCTGCTCAAGATCATGATAGTGTTCATTTTTTAAACAGTCCTTCAACTCTTCAGAGGCAAATTCAGTAATACAAAACCCTTCAAATATCCTCTTAATGTATGTAAGAAGGTCACAAAAAACATAAATTTAAATTTTTTTGTTACATTGTAATATAAATGTAAGTACGCTTCATATTTTAAGTGCTCATATCAATGATGATGACCCTTATTTTCCTTAACAAACACATATCATTATTATTTTTATTATTATAAACAAGCACTTCAATGCAATATAAAATGTATGCGACAATTTTAACACAAATGCAACAGATATAAATGTCAAACCAAGACAATGGAAGGGAGAGAACAAAAAAAAAGGTTGTAATAAATGTTTAAATAATGCAATAAATAAGTGTAATTCCCAATGCGATTAAAATACCAAAAATGAAAAGGGGTCGTGTGTCATCACTCAAATGCATGTAAATTGTGCAAAAAAAAAATTCTCCCTGGAGTGTAAAAAGTGTGTCGATTCTATGCGACCTAGACAAAGTGACGCTGATTTTTTTTTCTCTATTCTCTCAAAATTAGTGCAATGAACTTCTATTTTATACATTTTTTAATATTTCCTTATGATTTGACATCCCTAGTAAATGCATATTAAAAAAAAAATCCATTTATTATTAATTTAATAATAAAATGCAACAACAACAACAAAAAAAACTAAATCAATATAATTTATGTGATCAAGTTAAAAACATTTTTTTTAATTTTTGTTATTTTGTAGTGCAGTAGCAGGGAGAGACATTGCAACATGTTACTTTAAAATTTATGACTTTCAAACTCATAAAAGACAGAGCGAGAGAGACACAAATAAATTGGTACTATTTTATTATTACATTTTTTGGATACAATTTACGAGATCATCTATTATGGTTCCGTTCCTTGAAGAAAATTTATAAAGACATCGTACGAAAAATCAAGATAAAATTATTGGATTGTAAAATTTTGTAATCTATAAAGTTTTTTAGAGTTAAATTAAACTTTTACTGTATTCTAATACATTTATTGTGTGATAAAATTGAAATGTACTTAAATTTGTATTAAAATGTCAGCCAAAAAGGTTGAAATGAAAAAAAAAGTTTTAAATTTTAAATTAAAGTTTTACTTGAAATAACATTCGCGTGATTGTTTTTATTTAAATTTAAAATTTTGAGCTACTTCAAATATCGAATAACAATTGACATTTACACACAAAAACATAACAAAACAACATCCCTTCTCAAATTCAAATATTTACAATTATTTGTATAAAATTTGAGACAAAAACTATTGTTGAATTTTTTTTGTTTCCTCTCCTCCATTTATGAATTTCAAGTACCATTAATAATTACTTTTTCATTTGTTTTTTGTCTGAATATGGTCTCAATGGTGTCCATACACTCAAAAATATGTTGTTTGTATCGGTTTATCATTATTAACATTTACAAAATATAAATGTTTGTTCATAAAAGAATTGAAAGCAATAAATTTGTTGTTGTGGTAGGGAACTCAGTACGCATACATTTTTGTTAAAAAATTTCATACAACTTCAAATATGTGTGTGACACCCCATCGAGATTCTTCGTCGTATTGTGTGATATTGAAAATACATTTTATATGCGGGTTCTGTACTGTAAATGTACTGTCTGGACTTTTTCTTTCAATGAAATAATGGAAATTTACTTGAATTTTAATAGTTTACGAGAAAATTAGACTTTGAAACTTATTAATATTTAAAAAAAATGGGATTGGAAAATTAATAATTGTATGATAATTTGTGTTGGAACTGTTTTTCAATGGAAAAAGCCATCCCTTTTTACAGACACAAGATTTTATATAAGAAAATTGGTTTCATTATTGTTATTATGGAAGGAAAACAAAAAAATCAATATCCGTCTGACTTTGTTTTTCATGTTATAAGAAATTTACGCAGTTACATTTCATATTTTTACTGCTATGAGGGAAATCAGATATAAGGCGATGAAATGAAGAGAGGACTTTATCTGCAGCAAATATAATTGAATGAAATTTTTGATAGCTTATATGGTGGTATTACCCATCTGCCACCCAGTGGTGGATTGGCCATACGGACAATCTGGCAAATGCCAGAGGCCGCAGTTGATCGTCTTGTAAAATTTAAGTTTAGCGTAAATTTTAAAGAAACTAGTCGTAAGTAACTTTCAATCCGCCACTGCTGCTATCTGTCCTTCCGTACACTGAAAGCTGAAAACGCCTCGCAGTACAAAAAGACTTGGTCGACAGACGGAGATCTTTGATTGACGCTTACAGGACATTTTTTTTCCTTATTTTTGTTCTGTTTATAAAATATATGGAAGTATCGGATTTCCATGGTTGGTCCGGGTCTTTTTATTTGATGTTTTTTTATATTTCAAGCTGGCTTTTTTCAAAGAACTCTCTCAATACTGGTATTGTTGCAATTTATAGTGTGCCTAACATGTCCCGTACATCTGTGTTTTCTGTTATTCCTAATTTTTTCAGTTCTACCTTTGTGTTGCCTCTGTGGAGTTGGGGGCATGATCATAGGCAGTAGTCTATTGTCTGGTACCCCTGTTGGCATATGTAGAGTTGGACCTTGACTATGTTGAATCTGTTCAGGTGTGCTCTAGTTCTGTTGTGGTTGGAAACCAACCTTTAAAATGAGCGTAGCACCCTAATTGATCTGACGACCAATTAAAACACCATTCTACCCTGGAAAGCTGCCTCAACAGAGAACTAAAATCATTAAAAAATAGGAACTGATCCTCACCAAGCATGCCTATCGTTGCCAGACCATCTGCAATCTCATTGCCATGTAGACCACTATGTGAGGGTGCCAACGAGATAACAACGCGTGCACCTCCATTGCTCAGATCTCGGATTAGTTTCTTGATTACGAAAACACACGGGTGTACACTTCTATCCAGTCTGCACGATTGCAGTGATTCGACATTGCTCAGCATTACAGGACATTTTATGAATGAAACTTTTATCGCTTTTCCAATTAATTTGGAACAAGAATTTGAGTATTATGTGCACTCTTTTAGTCTATGTATATTATTTTGGGAGGTCTGCGGGGCGTTTTCAACTTAGAATGTAGAGAAAATTTCTCTGTATTTTCTAAAATCATCAAATCGTTTACAATCATGTTTTTCTCTTCACTTCACTTATGTCAGAACTATTCCAATGAAATCACGAAAAAAATATTTTCAAATCATAATAACTTACAAATACTTAGAAGGAACGAAATTTTACCTGGAATTCATCTGAATTCATTATCTGAACTCATTTAATGCAAAATATATGTGAATAAAATGACCGGCTATTGTCCTTTTTTTAATGAAATAAGCACATAACAACTACTAAAACCACTAGACTTCTTGTCTAGCAAAAATCCATAGTTGTTATATCAAATTTTTTGTACAAGTAAATATTATAGAATAAAAAAATCAAAATTTATATAAAAACTTTTTTTTGTTCAATAGATGAGAATCAATAATCTATTGAATTTTATTGTTATATTTTAAAAATATTTTAGTTAATATACAATTTTTACAACAAAAAAGCTCAATATTAGGCACTCGTAAAGAGTCCTACGTAAATACATATTTTTATTTTGTTTTGTAAAAAATATATATCGAATTTTGTTAACATATGATCATATAAAAAAATATGAAAAAAAATATTTAGAAATCCATAAGGGATTTCATACTTAACAATATTTTTAAGGTTTTTTTTCTGATGTATTTGAATCGTAACAATGAATGTCAGGATGAATAAAAATGTGTATCTGAATGAAAAAAAAAATTATGTCGTTGTCAATAGTCAATGTGTCTAGTATTGTCATAGTTACTTATTCTATTTATTTACCATAAAAAATTTGTTTTATTCTCATTTGAAGTGATTTTTTTTTTTTATTTTAAATTGGTTTCAAATTTCAAGTCAAATTCAGCACAAATGTAATATGAGAGTTAAAATGAAAATTAACGAATAGTGACTGTGATTAACTTGAAGAGTCAATTTGAAACGAAAATTCATCAATTAAATGTTGATTTGTATTGATTTTAAGGATTTTTATGCAAAAAATTAACATCAGAACGAGAATTTGACTTGAAACAAAGTTTCTTGATGCACAGATGCGTTCATCAGACACACTGTTTCAGTATGATGTTACTTTTTCTTGTTGTTGTTTTAACTTTAAAACAAAATAATAATAATAAAAGTAACAACAAGAACACACTCTTCAGATCTTAATCATGCCAGAACTCCTTTCATTTCATTTCATTTTATGTTCATGTTCTCTGTTGTTCTTTTTTATTATTATCATTTTTTTCCTCTCCTCATCAACATTAGTAGTCATTTGTTGTTGCTTGTTTTTATTCAGTATCAACATAATATGTGTATATTGATGATAATATTAATGTAATGGAACATCGTTTACAGTCCAAATCCAGATCCAAGCGTTGCATTTTGTGCTTCTGTATTTTTTTTTTATATTAAATTTAATTTAATTTCATTTTACTCCTTTTGCTCTTTTTTTTAAAAAAAAAGAGTAAACATAAAAATATAAGAAAAATAACAATTTTAAACAACAAACTTGAATTAACAAAGAGAAATTATACCAAGATTCCTTGATTATATTACAACAAATGTGTCTCTGTGTGTTTTGTTAAAATTGTATCAATTCAGTAAAGTTACAATTAAAATGTGTATCGTTATGCGGGTAACTTGAAATTCAACTAGATGATGATCATGGTGCATAAAACAGAAAATCAAGAGTGTGTATTATTTTAATTAGTTCGTTTAAGTTACATCACAAGTCAAGATGAGAATTGAAAACTACATCGAGATAAAATCTTCCCTCTTAAAACGATCTGAAACAAGGAAGTAATGTTACATTGTATCACATTCATAAAACAAATTGTCAAAATTGAAATACACATATCAATTTTTTATGATAATTTACTTCTTCTTGACAAACTTTAATATCTTATTTTTTATTCCATTTCATCAATTTCCCTTATAACATGGATAGAATACAACATACTGAGTAATAAAAAAATATGTAACTACGTAGAATATTAAAAAATAAAAAAAAAAAAACTTTTTATTTCCTTGTACCTCATTGCTTATGGATGTGTACTTTTAATACATTAGAGAAAATGTCTCACTAGACATTTACTTTTCTTCGTGTCTTCTTCCATTTTATGATTATCATCATCATCATCATCATCAACATTAACATACAGCCAAAAATAAGAAAAAGGAAGGAAAAAAACAGGCATAACATTATAATACGGTCTATTTTTTAATGCATAACTAAAGCAAGCAGGCAAGCAATCAAGCTAACCAGCCAACAACAACACACAACATTCAAAAAACAAGCTGTATAAATATTTGCATACATTTAGTTCAAAAATATTAACAGACGAGAAGCCATAAAAATGGAAAAACAGTCATATAATGAAAATTTAAAATTTATGAGCTAACGATATGTATTGGCATACAGTTTTTTTCTCTTTTTTTCATTTTCATCTAAAAAATTGTACTCAAAAGTTATGAAAAAAACAAACATATTTAAGAACAACAAAAAAATGGAATTCACGTTACAGTGTCTGTATAAATTGATATTGATAGAAATACTAATAGAATTCTGTTTGCATATTTTGATAACAAATTGATTGAAATAGTTGGGAAAATAAGCGACATCTATGAGACATAAAATTATGAGCGCTATACTGAGAGAACGGTGAAAATTAGAACTACTATTATTAGACTTGGTTAAATATCAGTTGGAGTCCGTTCATTGGGAAAAAACTAAAGGTTTTCCGAGTTGACCCGAAAGATTTTCACGGTCTTAAGAAAAACCTCAGGCTCTGGAGCGCAAGTCCTATGACCAATTAGTGCAAGTGAGTATTTTTAATCCTACTTATTCATCTCAAGGCACTTGCACTAACTCACATAGACAATTCGTAGCTCATGGATAAATGCCTTAAGATAAGAAATATCCAGGGGCCTTAAGATGTTTTGTTGATGCAACGGTTAGTTTGGTTTTTAGTGTGAGTCGAAAAACAACAAAAAAAAAATTCGCTTAAACATTTGCTGCTCTAACAGTTTCTCTCTAATCACCGATAGGGCTACATGAATCTTACAATTCTGATAAAACTGTTTGAGTTCCTTGCCATTGATTCCACAATGATTCACAGTTTTATTTTAGGATTGTGATCATTATGCAAGGAATCCATTCGAAAAAAAAGACATACATTAGTGTCCGTTCAATGGCCATTCAAATTTTAAATTTTCTGGCAACCCTAATAACAAATATTCCGTTTTCATTTTATTTGTGTACAAATAATGCATGTTAATATTTTTCTTCTAATATATTTAAATTTAAGCTGATTTGAATAAAATTGAACATTTTCCTTCGTTAAATTTGTTTTCAAATACCAAAAGTAATACATTTTTACATAAAAAGGATATAATGGAGTTAAATTAACAATTTTTTCCGTATTTTATTTGTTTTTTTTCAGAAATTACATAAAACAAGACAATAACTGGGAATACAAACATAATTTTACGGTAAATTACTATCATAAACAACATTTTCAAATGATTTTCATTTAAATATTTAAACAAAACTCTTCAATTTTCATCACAAGTTCATTACAAGAAGCAATTTATACTCAAAATAATCGAATAGAGCTTTAAACGAATCAATAGAAAGTAATTAAATCATCATTAAATTCGCCTCATCTTCATTTAAATTTAAACAAACCACATTATTTGTGAACATCAAACAGACAAATATCTTTTACAACTTATACAAGTCTTATAGATATAAGGAAAATTTGAATATTGAGGACAAAGGATCAATAAATGTTCTTGTATTAATAAAATTGATTTAATATTTGAAGATTATAATATTTTTGATGTTGATATAAAATATTTATTGATTGAGTATGTTTTGGTGATTATTTGATGATTTCATTATAATTATTAATGAATATGGATATGGATGGGGAGAAATGACAAGTGTCTTTAATTAAAACATACTTGAAATTTTTGTTTATTTAGGGAAATATTAAATTTTGGAAGATATGTCATTAAATTTGAGTTTGAAAATTTAATTGAATTGTCAATTTATAGAAATTAAGACAGAATTTTTGATCATAGATGCAGTGAAATGCGTTTCAGGGTAATGAATGTGAAGATTGCACCGGCTCAATATTTTTTCGAAATACAGCCTTCCGGCAGCATTATTTTTTATTCTTCGAAATTTCCTTAAAATTAATCATCTATTTGCTTCATCCTCTTGTTTCTACTGTCCGGAGTTTTTCAGCAGAGGTTCGTCAACCAGAATGCAAAGTTGTAATAATGTTCTAGATTTTCGAACTTTGCTCTATTGTTTCTTCAAGATTTCTTTTTTTCAGAGCTGTTTCATATCATCAATGACCAAGACAACAGATGAAGCAACAGATGAACTGTATGAGGATTTCAAGACCTTAAGAAACCTAGCAAAGCTTTCAACTTTATTTTAATTTTTCGAGAATAAAATTAAAAAAAAAAGAATTTGGTGAATGTTCAAAACGTTGGGGTTATTGTTATATAAAATATATTCCCGAAAATAACCTAAACATGTTTTCCACAAGTGACACTTTGTTGGATTTTTTCTTTATGACTTTTTTAAGTCCAATTGAAAATTTTTAAAGAACTTTTTTCCATGATCTATTTCTAATGAATCAAAGAAATTAAATCTTTTAGTTTCAAAATTTAATATCGCTTATACCTAAGGATTGGTTTGCGATGTTTGTAAAACTAAAATGGACATACATGTAATAAATTGGGGTCCATTAAAAGTTCAGGGACCCATTGATTTACATAAATCAATCAATGTTTTTCGTTTATATTCAAACTTTCATTAAATAATGAAATCAAAGGATTTGTAATAGAGATAATGTATTTGTCCTCTAAAAATAGAGATTTCATAAATAATTTAACTGCACCATATATTGCAATGTCTGTTACTTGTTCTGATCAATCTGAAATCGATTTCATATTAGCAAATTCCATCCATTCGTATGTTGCATAGTTAGCAATGTTATGAATTCGCTACAATTCTTATCGTAGTGGTTAGCCGTTGAAACGAGTAGACGATTTCGTAAAAGAATAATGCAGCAGTGCAATCTTCACATGGGTATTATCCATGTAAATTTTTAGATAGCCAAAACTTCACACTCCTAAAAATAATCATCGAAACATTCAAATTATTCCTACACACATTTTACTGACCACACACATTGGTCCACTTCTGTGACATTTAGAGACATTAATTCCACTATGCATTGTATACAAATATCATCATCGTAAAACCATTAATGCCAAAATAACCATTTAAAATGCATTTCTACAACCTAATAAATAATTATAATATTGATGAAAATTTACACTCATTCATACAAACAGCTATATTATTATTTGAAAAAAGAGAGAACACACGTTACATTAATTTAATATTTATCTTTTAATAATGAAATATTTGAATTTAATATTTGAACTAACAGTCATTCATAAAATAAAATGAAGTAAAAATAATAATAATAATAATATTTTTTTTTACATTTTAAAACATAAACTAATATGAATGAATAGTACTCGTGTCATTATGTCGTTTTATGTATGAAATTATTGGAATGTGGGCGATGAAATGTAAAATCAATGGAAATATATTTACAATATTTTATGTCATGACAACGGTGTGTGTTTTTTTCCATTATTTTTTTTTTAAGTGCAATAGTTAAACATGAATATCAAAACTAACTTAATATTTTATTTAATTTTATCATCATTATTATTATAATAACTTTGTCATCATTTGTATCTTGATCACGAGATCAAACATTAAATAAGAAGAATGTTCATATTGGTGTTTTTTTATTTATTATGAAATGTAGGTGTTGTCGTTGAATCGGTGAATTTTAAGATTAAAATTACTTTGATTTTAAATGTAACATTAAATGATGATAAGAAATTTATGTATGTGAATATTTGTATAATTATGTTGGTTTTCTATGAAATGGTGTAAATATTGGTTATGGCATGTAAATTTTCTCTTTTGTTTGAACAAATGAAGTGATATCTATGTTTTGATTTGTTAAATAGAAAATAATTTTGTATAGTATTTTAAATTAATTGAAATGAGTTTGAGAGCGTTCTTAGTGTAAATAAAACTTGGAAATGGATCTTAGTTGATGGTATTGATGCTTTTCTTATAGCGTTATCTTAATATATGAAATATCGACTTGGTCAGTTCAGCGAAATTTCACCTTTAAATATTATCTACAATTTTACTTCAGGTCACTTTTACCTTAAACTTACGAAAATATGATTTTTTTACTCCAAAACCGAAACATGAGCTAAAAATCGTGTGTTTTGCCATTATTAGCCTCTCATAGTGTGGAATATTGACTTGGTCAGTTCAGTAAAGTTGCAGCTTGAAAAAGGTAAAAATTTGTTCTAAAGTTATATGTTTACTTTTGAACATTCCCGTCGCAAATTACTGTCGACAGAGTCGGGAAACTTTCTGTGTAAGATTATCAGCAAATCACTCATAATCTGATCCCAAGATCAAAGAAAACAACATTTTAGATATACATGCCCGAAAAATTCGTCCATAATCCACAGTTGTCGTTCAAATCACTCATTTTCAATTCCGACTTATTGCATTTTATTCATTCATCTCATACAAACAACTTCTCATTCTAAAAATACTTGAGCAAACATTTCAGACAGGTGCAATTTGCAGTCAACGAATCAAATGACAAACACAAAAATAACTTGAAATATACATTCATAAATAAAAGAATTTCTTTAAAATTCTTTAAAACCTAATAACAATTCAACGAATTAACCCAGATAAGGCATCAGTCTTTTCAGAAGTTGTCAAGTTTATTCTAATTTCGTTCAAAATCATAGTTTTGATAAATAAACAGAATCGAAAGCTGACCAAATGATTCTTGAGAGTATTTTTTTTTTATTAATATTACTACAAAAAATTTAACCCTCAGTTCAGCGAAAGGGTCTGGCCATCCCCTAAATATATTGTATAAAAAAGTCATTTTTTTATGAGTTTTCAGTAAAACTGACCTGAATTGACCCGAAATTGCGTATTTTGCCATTTTTGGGCTTTAAATTAATGAAACATCGACTTGGGCAGTTCAGCAAAGTTGTAGCTTGAAATTTTTTCTACAACTTTGCTTTAGGTGACTTTTGCCTAAAACTTACAAAAACATGATTTTTTTACTCATAATAGTAAGGGGTCCGGCCTGACTCCGTTGCTGAAAGCAAGGGTAAAAAGTTATCGCTGAACTAAGGGTTAAACCTTGAAATCTTTATTAAGGATGCCGAAAATGCGCCTTGTCTGGGTTAAGAAAATAAAACAATAACAAAAATAAGCTTACCTAAAACAGCTAATAATACAATCCATTTATCCATGTTTGGTATGTTTATTTAAGTTGACTATGTTGAATATTATGTTTAATATTATGTTTAATATTATGATTATTAAATAATTATAATAATAGCACAAATATATATTTAATATTATTAAGCAGAGCACACATGCACTTTTTAATTATAATAATTTATTTATCTTTTCTTTTCTTTTAAATTTTATTCAATATACACATAAATTCTTATAATTTTTTTTGTTCCTTTATCAATTTAAACATACATGAAACTTTATTTTTAATTTTTTCTTATTTTGTATTATATTATTTTTTTTTTAATATATTTATATTGAATTTCTAAACATGTACCAACTCAAAATAATATAATAATAACATTATATATAGCCTTATTATAGAGCTAGAGCATAAAAAGTAAGCATATATATGTATTTTTTTTATGTTGATGTTGCTTTTGCTGTGATGTTGTTTTGTTGTTGGATTTTCTGTGTATATTTTTCTATTCTCCTTTCTTTTATATATTTATTTTTTTTTTCTTTCTTTTTTTGGTACTATAACATTATATTCTATGTATGTATGATATAGAAATACACTGAACCACACAACTTTTTTGTTTTATTATTGATTTTTTTCCGTTCACTAGAATTTTTGTGAGTGAGTATTTTTTTTTGTATTTCAAGCGAATGTTAAATATTAGAAGGAAAAATACACGATAATTTTCCTTCAAATTTCAATGTTGTCTGAAAAATTTTTTTTTGTATTTTTAGATTAATTAATTCATCAATTAACTTCCTTGAGGGTGTTGTTTGAAAATTACCGTGTTCGTCCTGGAATTCTCCTTTAATTAACACGGTATTTTTGTTATTAACTCTTAAATTAAAATAACATACACCTCTTGAAACTGCACGCACAATATAAACAATTATAAATAATATCCCGAGTGTATTTTTCTATGTGTGTGTGTGTTTCATTCACGTTTATTTATGTAATTATAATAATAATAATAAAATATTCTTTAACACACTTAAGGTTTTTTTTCTTTAAATTTAATTATTATTTATTCAATTTAATTTTTAATTAAAATTAAATGAATAAAAAATTTAACTTTCATTAAAAATTTACATTGTACATTATTTTGTGTGAAATTTACACACAATTAAATTACAATTTCTTATTACATTGAATATTTCACATCTTTTACTTATTCAATTTTTTTTCCTTCAATCATATTGAATTTCATAAAATTTTCCATTAAATTTAACTTAATTTTTATGATAATTTTTTTTATTTCACTTTCAGAACAAACAAAAATCTTGTCTGTGTTCACTCACAGACAATCAAAACTCAACTCAATGCTCGACTTTATCATTTATTGCATGAATGGTCTATTGCATTATTATTATAATACTTCAGAATACACACACACACACAGGCCTATATACGTGAAATGTAAAACATAATGTCAAAAAATAAGAGGAATTGTGATCGAAACGAAATTCAAATGAATGAAGGAATTCAAGTCATGAACCTCCCTCTCGCTGTGTGTAGGATATGTGAAGATAATGATGAATGAAACACATACACGTACACACACACACACATATGTGCATATACACAGTTAAAATATTGTTTTAATTTTAATTTTTATGAATGAAAATTCTTTTAATTTTAATTGAATATCATTAATTTTGTATTGAAATTGTCATAAAAAGTAAATTTTAATAGAAAATAATGGAAAATTTCAATTAATTAATAGAAAATGTTGAAATGAGATTCACATGTCATGCGCTGTTTCTGTGTTCTTTTCATACTGATTGTGTTTAATTTCATATCATTATCATTGAATCGAGATAGAATTGAATTCAAATTCTATTGAAATGAAGATGGCGTTTCAACTGAAATCGAATTTTCATTTATAAATTTATATTTTTTATAATTTTTAGGTATATTTTGATTAAAATTTTATTTTTAAGATGAATTTTAATATCACCCATTGAAATTAACATTAAACATTGATAATTTCATTCATAAATTCATTAAAACAAATTTGAATCCCTTTTAAATCTACTTCCCTGAAATTATTTTGATAATTCGTACCATAATATTTGAAGTCAATGAAACCGTAGTTGTACCGAACATAACATTACATAAATTTATATTGAGTTAATTGAATGGAATTTTATTATTTTGAAGAAAAATGCTTGGATTAAGGAATTTACAAGTTAATTTACTGAAAAATGAGCTCTTTTGGACACAGGTAACGTTAAAGAATATTTTTAAATTGATTGATATCAAGGAATATTTTCCCTTTTTATGAATTTAAGTTTAAAAGATTCAACTCACCTACTGCAAATCAAAATAAGAAACAACCTGAAGGATTTATGGAACAACCGGATCCTCATTTGATTGATAAAGATTGTAAGTTTTGTAATTAATTATTATGAGAACTGTTTTTTTTTCAAAATTGGGATAGGGAATTAAATTCTGAGACTCGAAATTCAAGACATCAGACTCAGCTTTAATAGAATCCTAAGTTGGCTATGATCTAGAAGTAGTAGTGCCACTTTTTCAATAAGTCGATAAAAATGCAGGAACCCAGTACCCCAAGAACTGATTAAGCCAGTCTCGTCAATTTCCAACATGGCAAACTTGTTACCAAGAACTCTAATAATTTCCTTGCCCTTTTCCCCGGCAAAGAATTCTGGTACATATCACTAAAACGAGTTCTTGATTTGGTCAAGCAAGGTTTTGTTCTAGTGATCTGAACTCAAATATGTGACGGGATTGTTGAGTTTTTTCAGCCTTTTGAGCCTTAACGTATCTGGACGGGCAATTCTTCAAGATCAGATGACATTCCAACAAATTGATCTTTAATTTGTCATCACTTTTTCACATCGACATTGAAATTTTGATAAAAGAGATTGCTCGTTGACATTTCCGGATTTGTCAACGCTGCAGATGCTGGTACAGAAACAGGTGCAGCAGTAGCAGCAACATCATCATCACCACAACCACCACCACTTACTACCACATCGACACCCAACAATTGAGTAAAATTGATGTCAGTTATAGCATAATCCAAACCATCGAATGGGTGCACGACTGATTCATTGTTCTCTTTCTGATTGTTGTTGTTGTTGTTATTGATGATTTTTTCCGTTTTTTCAATTTGCCTGTTAATTTAAACTTGTAAAAAATTTGTCAAAATCACGAGCAGCATTTTATGATTTTCCATTCAAAATTTTTTCATTTTTATCACACTTGTTTGAAATTCAACGAACATTACATTAATTTCTCCAATTGAACTTTTCAGACATTGGTCCACCAGACAAACGCTCAAATTTGAGGCCCATTGTAAGACACATACCTGAAAATGAAACATACGCTCAACAGCTACTGCGAGAACGAAGGTTAGAGATTGCAGATTGGAATCAAAGTTTCTGGGAAAGACACAATAAGAGATTTTATGAAGTATAAATTGAATTAAATTTAAATTAAATAAAAAATTTTCACTTAAATTATTCATTTATTTCAGGACAAAGCTGAATTCGTTCGATTAAATAAAAAACCTGATCAAGATTCAATTCCCGCCGATGACATGAGCAAATTTTATAAATATTTCCTTGACAAAAACTGGAAAATTCATTTTCTCTACAATATTTCGTGGTATTCAAAGAACTTTGAATTGTTATTTTTAGCTTTAAGAGTTAATTTGGAAAGTTATGTACAGAAATTGAAAGGAAAATAAAAATAAACTTAAATTTTTAGTACAAACAATTTACTTATTTGTTTTTTTTTACCTAACAGCACCAGTATTTTTCCATGTTTCAAGTGTCATTTCATGTCTTGTACAGCAATGAGAAAGAAGAAGAAAAAAATGATCAAAACAAAAATTAAATTTAACTTAAAAAAAAAAAATTTGAATGATTTGCTAATAAAATTCCTTGAGTGCTCAAATTAAAATATGTTTAAAATCGATCAACAATAAAAGGGAAGTGTCATGATTTTTATATTCAAATTAAACATCATCAGATGTTCATTCAAATCATGTAACTGACAATTAAATTATTAAATAATATTAATTTATGACTTGATTTGATGAATTTCAAGGTGAAAGTTTTGTGTATTTTAATAGGAAATTCTTGAACTATTTTTATTGATTATCAATTTGAGTGATTATGATTAGACAATCTCAAGGCAATTCTACGATAATTTAGTAGTAACCTTAAGATTATTTTTGTCTCAAATGATAAGGAATATCATGATTTATGATTTGAAAAAAAATTCAAACTGAAAAAGCCGGTATATGAAATTTAAAGTTGTGTGTGTTTGAATTTCAATTAACATAAAATTAATTTAATAAAAGCATCTTGAATAAGGTCAATAACTGGGTCATAAATTCTAAATTTATATAATCTGTATGTAAATGCGTCATAAAAAAACTATACAATTTATTGATATCAGACACACACACATACTACACACCTTCAACATCATAAAATATTACAATTCATTTGACTATGGTCTTAATTCAATTACGTCATTGACATTGACACACATAATTTATATTGTGTATGTTTTTTTTTGTTTCTCTATAAATTGCTACTATTATTCACATTTATTATGATAACTTTATTAAAATAAAAAAACTCACCGAGTTTTATCAATCTGTTAAATCAAAATACAAAGTAAAAAAAGTATCTTTGCATTTTATCGCATCTCATGATTCATACAGCTAATTTAACTTTATGCAACACAGATTTAAATGAATTTCCAGCTAGTACACACCTGAAAGTTGTTTAAAAAGTAAAATACTTGAATGAGACAAGACAATTATTAACCCCAATTTTATTATTATTATTTTTTTTATTACAGCTCAATTTTAATCAGAAATTAAAAATATTTTATGGGTCTTTTAAGTAATTTTTGGTCCTGCCTTAACAAAATTCGTATTGTGGCATTAATTTAAAAAAAAAATATTTAAAATTCCTTAATTTAAATGATTTTTTTGTAATATTTACATAAAGTTTTGCGCGGAAAAATACAAAATTAACTAAAAGGAAAGTTGAAAAAAAAATTATAAATATTTGCACATTTTTTAAGATAATTTGTGTCTGATGTTTTGATGAAATGTTTGGTTGAAATGTTTAATTTAAAATCTATAAATTTTTTTTGGACATGTAAATTAATGGGGTATCTATCAAATTAGCTTTACTTAAATTGATGCAATTTTGAACTTGGGATACTTGCAAGAACTAGAGGCTGATTCAGAAGATAAATTTTCGAGTGGAAAGAAAAGGGAAGAGAATCATCATAATTTTGATGTTGAACAAGTTAAACACACATCCAACTGAAGAAAACACATGAATTTTCAGGAGTCTTCTTCATGGTATATGATGATGATGATTACAAGAAGGCATTACCCACCACAGCCACTTATGTTGGGCTTTTTTTGGGCTATACTGCCAGACCCGAAGTATCTAACAGCATACGCAAAATCACCACCATTGGACCTTAGATTTTATCCTGTCATCTGAAGCAGTCGCATTTTTTTCAACTAACAACTATAAGACTTGAAAAACAAACATTTGGGTAGAAATAATTTTAGCAGTTACTAGGATCGAACTCGCACCTATAAGATGGAATGCGATACGTTCACCACTTAGCTATGAAAGCCGGAGAGACGGCAATTTAAATTTGAGATTTTTTTCTTTCTTGTGCTGAAGCTCAGTGCTCGCACTTCGATTTATAAGATCTGTTGTGCTTCTCCTTACGAAGGGATCTTAGTTCACCTTCAATACATCCCAATTCGTCAAAGAATCTTAAGATGACTTTAGGATCTATGTTAACTACAGTAGAGGGAGATAAAAAACCATCCCTGAAGCAGCGAATTCTCACTCTAGCCGCTGCTTCACACTCACAGACGATGTGCTTTGATGTTTCATCCTCTTCTAGGCAGAGCCTGCATGTGCTTAAATCACTCCTTCCTATCCTTTTAAGATGACTGTCCGTCAGTTTCCTGATGTCTTTTTTGTCCAATTTTAAGATCATTTCTGATCTTTTCTTTAAACAGTTAACGAACACTTAGGATTGTGAGGATGCTGGTATACTTTGATGGTAAAATTTCATCTGTTTTCGCACCCATTTTGAGATGAGTTTTTTTAATAGCTCAGACTTACTCCACAAAAGGGTTCAAGGCTGTTAAATTTCCCTTCAGCTCCCTTCCTTGCCAGTTCATTCACCATTTAATTACCTCCGATTGAGATTTGGGCAATATATGGAACCTTTTATCAAAATTTATATTAATTTTTTTTTCTACTTTTCCGGCTACCCTCACCAAATAAAGCTAGATACGCTCCTGAGTCGAACTAAGTACTTATTCTATCTGTAGAAGCTTAACATAAAGCAAAGTAACCCGTTCAGCCAACGATCAATTAAAAAAATATTCTTACTTTAAGTAACAAACCTTTTTTCTGAATTTCTCATTAAAATTCTCACTTCTCTTATCATTAACTTCTTTTATTCTGTAATTTCATTTGCACACTTTTATAACTCTCTCAAAAAAACCAGATGTATCATATTTTTTTATTTAGTTATAAGAAGACAACCAACTCTCGCAGTTGAACTCTAAAAGTACTTAAATTCAAACCAATTAATTATAATTCAATTTTCAACCAAAAATTTAAATGATTGAATGTCAAATTAAACCAAAAGATTCTGAAACATCAAGTTCGATTAAATTTATATAAAAAAAAATAAAAAAATTCATGTCCAAGTAAATGCAAATAAATATTCACAAAGCAACTGTCGATTGATTAAAGTCAAAAATTGGTGTCAATGTCAATTTAAATCGTATTATTGAACTTTAATTTTTTTTGTACATTTATTATTATTATTTCATTTCATTTCATTAATGAAATCGAAAAATGAATGTTAAAAGTGACAAAAAAAAAAACACAGTGCAAACCTACTCATCATAAGTAAATGTGTACATAAAAAAATTAATCAGACTAGAACATTTTCATGTGATTTAAAATAAAATTTGAATGAAACTTAAATTAAAATGTAAAAAAATTGAAATGAAAACCTCTCTAATCTTGATTTATTGATACAATTTAATTGCATTTCATATTGAAGTGAATGAAATGTAACTTGAAATGTAATTCAACAAAAAAAAAGGATTAAAATCGTAAAATATACATAAAAAAAATTACAAGTAAATTGAATGTTCTGTACTATTAAATGTAAGTATCATTTATTGAACACGTGAATTTTAACCGGCTTTTTTATTATTTAATTGATAATTATCAATAAATTAAATAAAAATAAAATGAATAGCTCAAATTTGAATTTTATGCAAAAAAAAATAATTTTTTTTTTAAATATAATTGATTTTACTCTTCAACATGAATGTCAAGTTTTTTTAAAAATTCAATAGCAACAAAAATGAAATAAATTATGCAAAAATTTTCCTATGCCAAGGTCTCACCTTCACATTTGAATTCAGTTTTTTTGCAGATTAACTTGTCTAATTTAACTTCCATATAAATTCCATTTCAGTTTTATCATGTCTGACGTCTAACTCATGCATTATTGAATAAATTAAGTCTAAATTTTGGTACATACATAATAAAGACAGCTTAAATTGAGTATTGTTGAACAGGGTTCGGAAAATTTTTGTGTGAAAATTATTTAAGACATCGGGGATTGCACGGCGCAGTGATTTGCGTGTTGGACTATCAATCTGAAGGTTGGCAGTTCGAATCTCGCTCCGGACATTAAACTTTACAATCTCAAATGACCCTTTTTCCGGCTACTCAATTTGAGTTAAAGGACTCTTTGGGATGACAGGATAAAAGGAAAGTCCATTGGATGATGATAACGGGTATGCACAATAAGCTCGACTGATGGCCTGAGTGCAGGCTTAAAAGCCCCAATACAAATCTGATCTGATCTGATCTAAGACATCAAGAGAAAAAAAAATATTAAAAAAAATGTTCCTACAACTTTCCTGAATATAACATAGATTGATTTCCGTAATGAAATCTAGGACTTGGCTGGCCCAGTCGACGAATTGCTTTCCAGGTTTCTTTTATCTTGCGCTTTCTATTTCCAGCTTTGCACCCGTAAAGTTCTGAAATCTTGTTGGATGCCTTTTATGACCATAAGGATCACAACAATCTGGCAGCCCTCACACAGTAAATTGAAAGCACCGCAGTACAAAGTGATTTGATCTGCAGATGGAGGTCCTTGATTGGCGCTTACAGCACGTTTGATGAATGACATTTTTAATCGCATTTTCTGTTAATTTGTAAAAAAATCGACTATTATGGGCACTCTAGTAGACCATGCTAATCATGCAAGGTGGTTTGCGGGGCGTTTTAAACTTTCAGTGCATAATCGTTTCGGAAAAACGCAACTCGACCATGTTCAGGGTCTATTCGTGCCTAATGACCTGCTCATAGAAGTCCTTTGACTCAAAGTAGTATCTTCTTAAACATCTGTCACCCTCACGCACAGCACGAAAGATGGTCGGCGTAAAAAAGACAACTGCGACTGTTCAATTAGTGAGTTGCCAGGTTTCAGACCCGAATAACGCGACTGGCCTTTATAAGGGTTTGTAGATGACACACTTGGTCTTATTTGAGGACAGTATCTCCATCCACCAAACATGCTAAGATTGTTCCTAAGCATTCAAAGTTATCGAGATCGTCGCAAATCCATTCAAAATTTCTATTTAAATTCATCTAGAACAATCTCCAAACATCGAACCATTACAAATGAACTCTAATATCATTGAAATAATTCGAAAACCAAAAAAAACATCAATTCATTTTTTTTACACCAAAAAAAACATCAAATATATTCATTGAACACCCAAAAGTAATAAAAAAAAATGTATATTAATAAAGACAAAATGCGTCTAATAAATACTAATGATGATATCTGTCAGTCTAGGCAGTTGTTAAAATGCCATTCCGGTTTTATTTGAATATGTATTTTTTTTTTGCACTTATACATGTTATACCACACACAGGTGCAAAAATTTAAAGATATTTGAATTCAATAATAAAAAAAAATACACAAAACATCATTTGTTTAATAAACTATGTGAACATTTAAAAAAAAGTATATGGATGACTGACTGACTTTGCATTCAAAAAAAAAATAATGCTTAGTCAATTTTGAATGCGCGTCGTCGATATCGTCTCGAGTGTTTCTTTTTTTAAGTCAAGGCTAATGTTATACTTAAAAAAAATTGAATATTACCTGTATGCTTGTCATCACACGAGTTTTTTTTATCTTTCTGTTAAATAATTTAATTTTTGAATGTCGATTATTTGCTTTTTAACAAAAAAAAAATTGGATAAGTAATTTTATATGATGATGAAAGGATTTTAAGCATTTCAATATTTGTAATGATAGTGAAAAAAAAAAGTTAAAGAAAATAAAAGTGTCTGGTCTTTTAAACTTAAATTAAATTTTAATGATTGTGGATCCTTTAACATAAAAAATGTATTTAAAGGGATGTTTTTTTCAATTTAATCTTCAGTCTAGAACTTTCTTTCATTAAAATCTAACATTAAATTTCCTTTAAATTAACCAGTAAAAATGGAATTTAATTCTAATTTATTGATTTTTATCTGTGTTTTATACTGGAAACTCACATCGGGTTCTGTAATTCCAAATCAAAGTGAATTTCATGACCTTCTTAATGCAGTTCAATCAACTCAAAGTGATCAAATTCCAGTGACAAACCAATTTCCAGCAAATTATTATCCGTCACTTGAAGCGTATTTCCCTCAAAATCTTCGAATTCAACAAAATGAGCCAACATACAGTGTGAGTTCACAGTTACGAGAAGAATCGAGAGCAGCGGATACCGATGTTGAGTCACGTACACTACCATTTCTCGTTAATTTTATCCTCCTACCTAAACTTATACTAAAAGTTGTTAAAATCATCGCATTTGGGGTGTCAGCTGCCACAACCATTGGTACAATTGTGTTTTTATTATCAGCAGCCTTATGTACATTTACACCGTTATGCGTAGTTGGTCTTGCAGTCCCAGGGCTTAGAAACGCAGAGAGGTCAGCAAGGAACTTTGTCGAACAAATTTATGAGCATGTTCCTCCTGAGCATATTGAAGCGGGTAAAACCTTGATAATAGAATGAATTGGATTTCAGTTAATACGATTTTATCTTTCATCATATAGCTGCCGATATCCTTAGCAACGTTTTGGACAAATATGCAAAAATTCGGATATCTCAATCGAAAAAAGGACCAATCGATGATAATATTTAAGGTTAATGATCGTTTTTTATTCTAATTACAATAAAAAATTTAAAAAAAAAAATACAGATTTTGTTTCCTTGGTATCATATTTCGCTCTCTATGCTATTTTAAAGTTCATTAACATTTCCCCTATCCTTATAACGTTTAATTTTTTTTATTTATTTATTTGAATTCAATTCAATTATCCTGTTAAAGAAAAGACGACCTGCATCAGTGCATAATTAAATGCACTCACATGTAATATAATAAAAAAATAGAAGTTATTGAACTTGATGAAGTGATAAAATTTCATCACATGTGACAATGAACCTTTTTCTATGGTTTAAAGGTCGATGACTATTTCTTCCTATATTTTAAATAAAAAAGTTAGAAAATGCAGGGATATTCAACCTCAGTGCGACTGATGTCAATGAAATTTACTATGTAATTTCATCAAATAAACAAGCGAAAGGAGCATCAACGTAAAAATTTACGATTTACGAAAAAAAAACTTTGGTCTTGATCCGGTTCTTGATAAAATTTCAAAAAAATTAAGTTGAAAATCATTGATAACATTTTATTGAATGATACCAACGGGAATAATTATGAGGATAATGACCTACAAAAACTGTCTATGTCTGGAAATCTTTCACTCATGTAGACGCATGTGTTCACGATATTATGGTATTCAAATTACGTTAACAGGTTGTGTTACACATGGAAATTTGGTATTAAAAATTTATTGTACATCAATGGATTTTGAATATTTTATCGTTAGAATTCATGTAATGCGATGAATGGTTTAAGCCAATTTCGGCAAATTAAATGAAAAATTATCACTATATGAGACGATTCAAGGTACATTGAGTAAATTTTTTGTTTAAAGGACGTTGAATGTGAGGAATTCGATTAATCTTAATTTGATTACATCGTCCCAGGAATGGATGGAATGCAAGAGAGCAAGGTCACAGTTAAAATTGAGACATTTTTTTCCATTTCCCTTGAAATTTCAAGCAAATCATGGCCAAAGAATCCCAAAATTTGACAGTTGACTTAACACATTTTATCGCATAACATTTCTAACGTATTTTAATGGAATTTTTATCTTCTCACATTTATACGGGAATAAAATTAGAGAATCAAAGAAGAAACGGGATAAGTCAGGTTAATGCCCTGTGGGAATATTCAAAATAACTTACAGAAAAAAAAAGAAATAAAATATTCTAGATATTTATCCAAATTCTTGAATGAAAACTAATAAAAATTTTAATACCATGTGGGAATTTTTACGTTACATTGATGTTTTGTAAACGAAAACACGTGATACCTTGAAACCATGCGTTTTTATGTTTATATTTTACTATTGAACTGTTTCGATTTGGCGGGAATTTGTAAACTGTTTAATATTGTCTAGAATTTTGTATTGAATAATAGACAAACAAGAATATGACGCGATGGTGATGATCATGATGATGATGAAGAAGAATTTTATTTACACAGGACGATATTCGTTAATAAATTGCCCTTATTAATAGGACATTGACTTTTTTCTATGAAAGATTGTTGATCCTTCTAGGAATTTTGTGTTATTTTTTTATATTTTTTTTTGTGGCAGATGTGAAACATGTTTTTCTTTGATAAAATACAATTTGTACATCCGTTGATTCTTTTTTTTCTTCTTTCACCCTAAACCATGACAATAAAATCAAAAGAAATTATTACAAAAATCTTAAGCTATAAAATTGTGAAATCAATGGAATGCGGGTGTTTTTATTCGATTTATATTTCGTAGAAATGATCAAATTTATCCCCTAAATAACAAATAAATTTTATCAATTTTACCTGAAAATTAAGAAAAAAAATTTCTAGAACTTTGAAGGAATTTTTTTGTATTATAGGTCATCGACCTAAGCTTCGATCAAATGTCTACAAATGATACATTTTTTTTCAATTTTTATAAAAAATATCATAAGATTATGAAATACAGTTTCATGAAATTTCACATAATATTTGTTCTTTTGCTCGATCAGTGATTAAAAATCATACAAAATCATGAAAAAAAGACACAAAAATGTGATTTTATTTTAGAATATTTACGCTCACAGAAATGAAAAATTCTACTCACATTGTTTTTTTTTCAAATCCAAGGTTACAAATTTTTAAAAATAAATTTAAACAAAAAACGCATTATCATAATACAATGTAGTATCAAAAAATTCCATATTTGAGCGTTATTCAGATATTCTTTTGAGAAAATTTGAGAATTGTAAAATATTAGATCACATAACAATATTTCACAATTTTGTTTACATTAAGGATTAAATTTAAATTCAAATTTTCACGAGAAATCAAGAATTTAGTTTGAAATTCCAGTTCTTTCAAGGTGAAATGTGGCACTGATCACGTTTCAACCTTAAATTCCTTTTTGAAAACAAAACAACAAAAAATGTATTCACATAAATTTTAATTTACTTTTCTGGACAGTGTATTAAAATATCATCTATTTCATCATCAATTTGATATTATTTCTGTTGAATTGATATCTGATATATAAATTTTTTTTGTTTTGATTTTGATTTTCTCATATTCTTGGGTGCCTTGTTTCATGTTAAATTCTTGGACTACAAAGAAAAAATTATTTGTTTTTTTTTTGCAAAAACTCAAAAAAAATTGTGAGTTATTAATTTGTTTACTTGTAGTTGTTTTTTTTTGCTGTAAAAATTATTGGAGGTTGTATGGAGGTTAAATTTATCCAAAATTTTATTGAATTTCATTAGAGATAAAAATTTTATCTTACTTTTTCTTAAATTCTGGGAAAAAAGCAGTGAAAACCCATTTGACATACAAAAATCACTGTGACATGATTGCGTTGAACATGACTGCCGCAGTGGGAGCATTGTTGAAAGTGAATAAGTTCGTTCCACGAGATGTCCTTCTGAAAATTTATTTTGCGTTAGTGCACAGTCATTTACTGTATATGGTAATTGAGTATGGTGTTGCACGGAATGTTCATTTGGAGCCGTTACAGATACTTCAGAATCGAGCTCATAAATTTGTATATCGCCTGCCTTCATTGACTCACACAATCGAATTGAGCAGTGCTCACGCCAGTGAGCAGTGCTCTGCCTGTGAAATCTCTTCATGAATTTGAGGTTTTGAAATATGTACCAAGGAGTTTGAATGCTAAAATTATGTGTCATAATCAACTTGTTTTTAATTCTGGTACTGAGAGCTTGAGAGATGACCATAAGCTGATTCAAAAAAAAAGTGTTGACAATTATGGGAAGCCGACATATGGCTTTTATGGGTCCATCTTCATTCAACAAGCTGCCACTGTCTGTGAAGCTGATGTGTAACACTTCAGCATTTCTGAGAGCGGTTAAAGAATATTTTACTCAATCAATTAATTTATCGTGATTCCTCCAATGAATCTGTTTTAAAATGTCCACTACTTTGATTTGATTGCCTCTATCTTGACTTACAGTGGATCCACTTTGGATTTTGGATTCTACGAATTATCTGTATGAATTGATTATCCGCCCCAACCAGAGGAAATGTGGAAACCTGCTGTAAGCTTAAAAAGTTCAAATGTAAAATACTTTTTTGTTCTGTTATTGCTTTATTTGTGCTGCCTCTCTTTCCGTATGGTTTCTCTGTGTTGAGATCTGGTTGTGCTTTGGGTCTCTGTTTTCTTCTGCATCGCGTTTGAAAACCTCACATCAATATTAGAATTAGGTATTATTATAAGAACAAAAATTGTTCAAACTTCATGAATAGAAATAAATAAAATTACAATTTTTGTGCCTTCTTCAAAAAAACCAATAAGCCAAATTAAATTAAGAGCTTCTTCCTGAGACATCGAAAATTTGAAAGGCATTTAAACGATTGTTTGACAATTTAAAGATCCTGAAGCTTTATTTCAATAGTCCGAGTTATTGAAATCATCAAATTTTTGTCCTTAACTCGACCTCGACCTTTTGAATTTCTTGATGCGTCAATTCTAATGAAAATCGTATGATCTCAAAATGCATTGTTTTGAATTTCATAATTAATTAAGTAGCAAAAAAAACATAATTAAAACAAAAATAAAAACAATATTTTACGTTGAAAGCATAAAAAATTCCTTATCAGTAACATAGATGATATTTTTTCACAAAAATACAGCGTAAATCAATTGAAATTTAGTGATTATTCTTATTTTCCAGAATTACAAAAAAATATTATTAAATAACAAATAAAATTACGCAAGTAAATTATTTTTTTTTAAATTTCATTATCTTTTATTCATACTATGTTGACAATTTCGTAGCCTAAATAATGATGAACTTTATTTAATTAAAAGATCTTGATTATGTAAGGTCACAAAATTTTTTTTCAATAAAATTAAATCAAAATGACTCATTGAAATTTTTTCAAAAAAAAAAATAAAATTGCAACTAATGCAAGTTCGTTTACTTCATACACGCTCCTACCATCATGAAAGGTTCTTTGCCCGAAAATTTGTTAACTACACAACTTGTTTCATTTTATTTTTTATTATTTTTATTTTATAATTCGATAAATAATACTTTTTTTCATATTAAATTGGATACCATTAGGTGATCAGACGATACGCGTGTGTAATAATACTTTTTTATTGAAATTTAATTTTAAATAACAAGCAAAACGTCACTTTTCGTCATGAGTTTTTGGTATTCCTTTGAATCATTGATTTGTTTATTTGTTATTTTTTTTATTTAACTTTACATTTCGTAATAACATTGAATCATTCGAGTTCTTGAAAATATTCCTAATGGATTCAAAAATATTCAAAGACAAAAAAAAGTATTATAATAAAAAAAAATACGAAATTTCAATGTCAAGAGCAAAACAAACCTGGTTTTTTTTGTTGATGTCAAGTTTTGTGTTGTTGTTCGTATTTTTTTTTTAATTTTGCTGTGAATGTGGGAATGAGATTTAGAATTTATTTTAATAATTATCATTAACAGCAATGACACTACCCATTTTTTGTACGATTGCGAATTTTTTAATCGTTTTTGTGCTATTAATAGAAATAAGTTTGAAAATTAATTATAAAAATTATCGCTTGAAAAAAAAGTTCACAGGAAATTCGTTATCTTCATTCAAATTTTTTTTTATGTATTTAGTAATAATTCATTTTAATTGCACCTCAGAAGATCCTCATATCAATTTTTGAATGTTTTATAAAAAACGCAACACGTGTTTGAACTTTTAAGATTATTTTTGCATTGAATACAATGATTTGTCTTATTTTGTCTTGCCAAGTTGCAAAAAAATTGTTATTGCTATGAAAAAAATTGAAATTGAAGTAAAAAATGAGCTGTGAACAACATCTAACGCTATACGCGGTGCGATAGTCACAGACATGAGCTGATTAAAAAACAGTGTAAAATTTTAATTAAATTCTAAGAAAATTAAAGCATTATCATTTACCTTCACCTTTTGTCACATCAAACCATATTCAAAGATAACCAAATTTTTTATGAATGAAATGAAATGCTATAAAACTTGAAATGTTTTTTTTGGTAAAGTACTCTGAAATTAAATAAAACGATGAGAAAACATGATTTTATGTTATTCTAAGTCTAAATTCAAGGTTAATTTCATAGGTTATTCACATTTTTATGACAAAAAAAAATAATGAAATAAACAACATTTCGTTTGAAAAGCGCAAATTCTCTTTCAACCATCTTATTTTGCATAAATAACAAATTATAATAGGCAAGAAGAACGTAACAACAAAAAAAAGGTATATGGAAAAAAACACGTGAATAGATGTGAAAATTCTAATCTCTTCTTTTACTATGAAATACGATACGATTGAATTTGTTTACGCAATTTTTTTCGGTTCTTTGAATTAAATATAATAAAAATTATTCAAACGTACGATTTTTTTGGCGGTTTATTATTCAATTGCTTGTTCTATGGTACGCGTCATCAGAAGAAATGTTGTTTTGTTTTCTTTTTTTTTTCGTTGTTTGTTTTTAACTTTTTCAAAAAATATTCTTCTATGACGTTTATGAATTTTTATTATCATGGCGTTTCAATAACAAAGAATGGAAGTGCCTTAATGGAATTTTCTTGAAGTCTATGAAAATTGCTTTTAATATTCTCATAAAATCATGAATCAAAAGTATGTCAAATTTACGTAAACTTGACCAATATTTTGCAAATTATTCTTGCATATCTTTAACAGTTTTTGTTATAGATTGAAATTATCCGACAACCACAAATCAGAGTTACCAGCAAAAAATTCGAGTAACCGTTCTATTATTAATCATGATGATTAGAGAAGGGTATACCCACCTTAGCCACTACTACATTGGGATTTTTGTGTGCTGTCGTTCGACTTACCCTAAATTATATTCCATTTTAACTATACTTATTTCCTTCAAGAAATCATATATCAAATGAAGTTTCATTCCAAAGAGGGCCGTTGGATTTATTTGCCCATTCAAACACCCAAAAAACATCCTTCTCCTGTTCTCAAGTCCACTACAGAAGCAGAGAATGTGCTGAGCACTTTCTTCTTCTGCTTGACATATTATACATAAATCTGTTTCACTTAGATTCATTATCTTAAGGTGTTTAAGTACACATGCGTGTCCTGTGAGAAATGCCACTAGAACTCTTACTTGACCTGTGGTCATTCCTAAAAGCTCCTTAGTACGAGTGGCTGACTGTTTGGGTATGATATTAAGTACATGTTCGGAAAGACGATTACTTTGCATATCCCAGTACCAGGTTGATTCATCTATGAGTCACTCAAATATTGCAGATTTTGCTGTTTTTAATGAAATTCCTAAGCATGGATCAATACCGACATAAGTTGAAGCTGAACCTTCTCTTGCTAGTCTGTCCGCACTTTCGTTTCCCTCTATGTTACTGTGTCCAGGCACCCAAATGAATTTCACTATTATTGGTATCAAAAATCAATCGAAAATCGAAAAATGTACTCAAAATCGTGTATTTTGCCATTTTTGGTCTCTTAATATATGAAATATTGACTTGGTCAGTTCAGCAAAGTTGCAGCTTAAATTATTCTCTTCAACTTTTGCCTAAAACTTACGAGAACATGATTTTTTACTGGGCAATCAGCAGGCTTTAGTTTAAATGTTAATAACCGGTTCGAAGTTTTAAACACCCATCTCTAACTAATAACACAAAATATCATGAGATGAAATCAATTGAACTAAATTTCAAATTAAAGGCCATCCTAGATTAAGGCCATAAATGCATTTATTTACTATCAAAAAACACACAAAGAAGGAGAAAAGTTAGTAAAAAACATCAAAACACATTTCTAATAATAATTTTAAATACGCAAAAGTTACATAAAAATTGATTGACCTTCAATTAGCTTATGATACAGATCAAATTTCTTTTGAAATCTACTTTCAATGATATTCAAATAACGTCACGGAAAACAATATAGATCAAAATAATTGATAGCTTTATTATTATTATTTTGCATTCAATTGTTATTTTCTACTGATATTAAAACTATTTGAACGTGTTGTAAAACAGGTGTCATTTTAATTTGTAAAACTGAAATGCAGGTTTTTTGTTGATTCATCAATAAACTATTTCATTAATTTGAAATGAACTCATGTGTTTTGTTAGGGATTAAAAGCATTTTGAACTTGACGTGAATTTCAGAAACGGAAAAGTGATTGAACCTACAAGTGATCTGAAAAATGTTATCTAACAAAAATATTTATTGAATTGAATTCGTTACTCTTTCCTATGAGTAACATGTCAAACTTAAAGTAAAAATAGAATATGTGATCATAGTTTTTTTTGATATTTGAACTTGAAATCAAATTTGAAATGAATTCAATTCGGAACATATTAAAATTAAAAAAAAGATCGGTTCCTTTTGAATTATGCTCATTATTATTTTTATATTCAAAATTCATTTCAATAAATAGAAGGAAAAAAAATATCAGGTATTTTGCATAATTTATAGTAGTTCTTCTTTTGTATGTCGTTCAATTTCTTGTTTTTATTTAAATTGTAAAATATTTAGGATTTGTAAAAATTTTTAAGTCATATAGAAACGACATGTTTTTACGTGTATTATACGTGTTTAAATAAATATAAAACAAGTAAGTGCAAACAGGGTCACTAAACCAAAGAAGGTCAACTTTTTGTTTAAAAGAAGTTGAGAGTTGATAATTTATTTTTGGTAGTTTTTTTTTCAGGTTTGTCAAAAAATTTATTCAAATTTATAATTAAGGAGGGTGAATTTTTGCTGGTGAATGAACTTTAAGTTTGAATTAAGGTACATCAAGGTCATTCATAGTACTAAGTTATATATTTAGTATAATGATCTTGTTTAATATTTGGTATAATATTTTTTCTCATTTAATGAATAAGCGTGTTTCCGTTAAGAGGAGAACCTGTAAGCAGTGATTTCTTCAACGAAATGTACTGTACCAAATATTTAGCCTAAGCCTAAGAGTGGACCTTAGCTGTCATCCAAGAGCAGTCGCTCTCTATTTTGGCTCCATTAATAGAACAATTATTTAGTCCAAAAAAGACAAAATTGAGTTGAAATAATCTTTTAATTAAGTTATTTAATCGGTTACTTTTAGTTGATCGGATACGAACCCAGGCCAATGACATGATAGACGAATACCTGAATCACTTCTTCTTCTTAAATTAAATATGTTGTCCTTTCGTCCTAGCTAATGTGATCTTAATTTTTGTTTGTATTGTGGTCGATCTTGGAATTCTTCATTTTTGTTGACGTACTTTAGATATTTGTCTTTCATTTGTCGAAGCCAACTATTTTGGCGGTCTTCCTCTTTTTTGATGTCGTGGGATGTTCAAATTGATGATTTTCTTAACAATATGTTATTCATCATGATGTATTACGCTAACCATTTCATTTGACGCTTTTCTAATTTTTGTATTATAGGTTCATCAACTTTCAAGCTGGCTCTTACGTTCAACTTTGTTTTTATTGAAAAATATTTTAAATTTGGTCTCTCTTTGACACTACCGATGGCAATCCACTTAAAAGAAAAGAGCAAACGGTGGACACGCTTCAGATATGGTAAGTGGTTGATTACCTGACTTGGATTTTTGGCTCGCTACGGAAGGGGACGCTTATCTTTCCTACATCCAATGGATGGTGCTGCCCGAAGACCTGAAACACTTGACTATGATAAATCCTAGATTTCTAATTTGAAGAATGCTGAAGAAACGAGTAATTTGTATTTTCAGGACATTTTTAATGAAAAACGTTTGCCATTCTGTGCTAACCAAACTAAATTGAATCCCCAGAAATTCAATCATCTTACTTTTTTTGTCAAAAAACACAAAAAAAAACTCGTTTAAAATCATTCGAGTTTAAAGAGGTGTGGTTAAGATAAAACCCCAAAAATATAATAAACTGCGCAAAAAAATCTCATATGGATGCATTAAGTTCCTGTTCAAAATATATTTAGATTAATCTAATTTATTTCTTTTTTTTGTCACTGCTTTTCAAAACGAGTTTGTTATATAAGTGTTTGTTCTAGAAGAAGCGATATTGACCTTAAACGATGCTTATCCTATTGAAATAAATCCGTAAAAATTCTTTATCGTCCATGATGCAAAAATTGATGTAAACAAACCTTCAAAAAAACACACACACGCCGTCTTTTAACCTCTAAAAATTTAATTCATTACGAATCGATGGTTGATTAAACTTTCATTAAACGTGAATGATTATTATTAAAATGACCTGCATTAACTAACCGTCTATTTATTTACTCACTTCTTTCTTTCTTATCACCTTACTCTGTTACTTTACTACTCTTTTTTAACTACATAATCAACAAACAAAAAAAACCTTTATTTACTCAAATTCTTACACACACATACACACAGTGTGTGTATGAAATTTATTTATATTTTGTTTATAAAATTTTATATTTTACTTTGAGGTTACCTGAGTTCAATAACACACTTTTTCTTATAATACTTCACTTTGATTCATGTAATATTTTAAAGTGAATTAACGTCCTTCTGCCAAAAAATCACAAAATTTCACCATAAGACATTTGAAATGTTTCATCCGAACGAACGTAACCAAATCTAAAAATAATAAAGAAAAAGTTTATTTATATTTTTAAAATGAAATGTAGGTTCTAGCTAAAAGCAATACCAAACTAGCTATGTGTTGTTGATTGTACACTCAGCCATTCATTTCCAGTTCACCTACATTTTGTGTATGTATACGCTGTATTGCACAGCACATAACAATGATGATAAAATTGATCGTGACAGAGCGAAAAAAAAAAGTTTCACATAATAATCACATAATATGCACATATAGAAGAAGAAAAAAAAATTGTATGTAAGATAAAATTTCTTATTCACTTCAAGTTTTTTTTATGAGCTCTATTTTATAATAACAATAATAATAATTTTACAGAAAATATACACAATAGCTTCATTATTATAATAATAATAGGAACAATAGAGATGTTTAATAATTTCAAAATATGTAAGAGATTGTATGCGCAATATTTATCTTGACCTTGAAATTACATACACATACACACACACTCATATACGAGTTTTCATATATAAAAGCCCTCAACCATTACAAATCAATGATAAAGTGATATCTCAAAGTGAAATGTAGGTGAATAGTGAAAAAAAATTAATGATAAAATATAAATAAAATAAAAAATAGAAGAATAAATAATTATAATGTAATGTGTTTGGGTGATCGGTAGAAAGTTTTTTTTTCTAGATCTTACACATAGTATATTGGCGATTAACGATCGTGTACTAGATATTTCAATCAGATGTGAATCAGTTTTACATCAATCTTATTGATTTGACATGAAATTGGAAGAAAAAAAATTACAATAAACCGAAATTGATGAAGAAAAAAAAATAGAACTCCATCACCAATTTCTACATAATTTTTGTGTGTCATTTTAAATTACACTTTACACGAAATGTTTAACAAACAATAATTATTTTTACATGTTTTATTAAAGTTTTAACAAGAATTGTAAATAAAGTCACAAAATTAGCTTTAATTGTTTAACAAAACTGTAATTAAACAATTGTGCAGTGTTTGTTGTTGTTGCTTGTGATTAAAAATATGAATACGTTGATATTAAAGTTGTAAAATATTATTTTTTTAAAAATAAATTAGGTAGGAACACTTATCAAATTTTTTATGCAATTTGAACTCATTTTTCGTTAACAAAATATCTGTACGTAATTCTATTGAAGATATACGTATTTGAGTCGTATGGAGACGCCATAGGCCAGTGGTTTAGACATTCGTCTATCATGTCAACAATTATTGATTTTTTTTACCTGACTCGACTAACGACCTTGCTAACCTTGGCAGAGTGACTTTTTGGCCCTTACCGACACGCAGCTAGAGTCATCAGCAAGTGTTTTTGCTTATTATCAATTTTTTCTCCGTGTAAATTAAATTTTCAGCTCTAAGCACCTTGGATCCAGTGGAAATACCCAAAGGAAGCTATTAAGTCTGCACTCAGGCTATCATTCGGGGCTAACATGCATAGCCTATCATCATCATCAGAGGGTCTTAGCTATTATCCTGTCATCCAAAGCAGTCACCACCTTTATTTAGCCTTTAACTCAGATTGAGTAACTGAAAAAGGGACATTTGAGATTTTAAAGTTTAATGGCCGAAGCGGGAATCGAACTGCTAACCTTAAGATTGATACTCTAACACGCTAACCACTACAACGTACATAGCCCAGATCTGTATGTATTTCAAGCACTTATTTTTTGCGCGCATCGGTAAGATTTCGGAGAGCCTAAAAAACCTCTTCCTGAGACCACCAAGGTCATCAGATAGATTCAGAGGGTGAGCAATTTTTCCTACTGGAGCCACAATTGGGCTGATTTTAGTAAAGGTCGTTGATAAGTTTAGTCTGGTATTGGTTTTGGAATTCAGCTATGGCTTTAGCCTAAAAATATGTCTCTTTCTTTCCAACTTTGTCATTTCGTAATTTTATTACTTCAAAGCTTCATAATGATTCATCGAATCCAATTCGGTCCTCGATCCGGCCCTGTATTCAAATTTAACAATATTTATTTTTCATTAAAAAAACATGTCATAACAATAAATATTTAATTTAAAAAAAAAAATAACTTACAAATATTATTTTACTTCTCTTGTACAATTAAAGCAAACGTACGCACAATTTATGCGTAAAATAATCAAATATTTTGCATTTAATTTAAATTGTTTTACTATAAAAAAAATATTTTAAATATTTTAATATTTTACTTTTATTATTAAAAATATTCCGGGTCATTTAGGTTCGTGTTCTAATTTCACTTCAATTTATTATTATTATTATTATTATTTATGACACAGTTTCCTCCTTTTAACGCTATGTACAGAACCACAAATAGCTTTGAGGAAGGTATGGCTCATATGTGAATGTAGAGAAATAAAAATAGCAAAAAAAAGCCGGTATCGTACTGACATTCATTCAGTTTCTTAGGTCATCTACCTTTTTTTCTCTCTCTCATAAAAATAACAAACAAAAAAATCAAATCATAATAAATTCAAATCGATATCTATAACCGCGTAACTTTCTTTTTACTCTACTTATTATGTAAATTGATGATAAAATTTTTGGTGTCACTGTCCTCCTCAACTCAACTCAACTCAACTTCAACGAAATTTTATATTAGACTCAAGCAGAGACGGCGACGACAGTTCAATTTTTTATTATTCAGACACCAAAAAAAAAAATGTAGATCAAATTCGATTAGTATTTTAAATGGTTTTAATTATCAAAAAAAAATAACACACTAATAAATGAAAGTCAATGAAAAATATCAAAAATTTCTTTGAATCTTAAATTTTGAGATCAAATTCGAAAGTGATGTGCAAACTCCTGTTATTATTATTATTACACAATATCAATTTAAAGTTCATTGACATTTCAAAGTAAGGTAAAAATGTGCAAATATTTTGTTTTGCAAGGGAATGACAGTTAAAAAGTTCAATAACCCATTGTATATTAAGATCAGGGGAACTTCACACCTTTAAAAAATCTTTCTTCCTTCCTCTAAAATGTTTCCATTCAATTTAACTTCAAACAAGAATAAAAGCATAGGAAGAAAACATAAATCACTTTAATTTTCTGATCCATTTTATTAACGACTAATAATGAAATAACAATTTATACAAAAGATTTACTGCTGTATAAACACAAAACCATATTTTTTTCCTTAGTTATGCAATCTCCCTCTTTTATTACTGCATTTATTGTTGCAATTTCTTCAAATAATCCATATAATTGCCAATTATATGAAACACGATTTTTTTTTTGTATTTTTTTAATTTTTTTTTTAACTTCTCTGATATTTAATAGATGATAAAATATAAGAAAATGTAAATAAATAATAAAACTAGCGCTCTACTTGTATAGAAAGATTCATACGAGCATGAATGGTATGATATGGACACCAGAAATAAATTTATAAATATTCGATGAAAGTTTCCTGATAACATGTACAAAGCATGTAGTAACCGTTTTTATTTACTTTTTTTTATCAAATATATATGATGATAATAATAATAATAATGAAAATAATATTAAAGTGAATGTCGTTAACTGCTTCTTCCTATTAATTATTTTAATATTGTTTTCATTAATTTTATTAGGGATGACAGATAATTCGACGAAAATTCTATTTTCAAATTCATTTTCATTATCTAGGACCCTGGATCCTTTACGGATCAATGAACAACACGAGACCGCAGTAAGGGAAACATGGTTTGTAAGGATTTAAACAATTTCTATTGCATTAGCAAGGAGGTTTATCACCTGATTGTTCAGGACGACGAAAATTGGCCCTGAAAGACCAAACCAAAAATTGGTACATGAAAAAGGCAGGAAATGTTCACAGATTCAGAGAAGTCTGGGCAAGCTGTCTGGATTATTTTCTTATTTTTCTAAGTTCAAGAGGTAGTTGATTGAAGTAATGTGGACCTATAAATGATATTTGTCTTTTACCAGCATTTGTAAAAACTTCCTTTTTTCTAAGTTTGGAGTTATCCCTCAGATAAGCTATAACTTCATTACAGGATAAAGCTTGCAGGAGATGAACTTCACCATTCATCATTTGTCTCACATGTTTTAAAACTTGGCTTTCATGCAGTCCTCGAATGCTGAGGATGTTTTTTGCATGTATTTCCGTGTTTGTTAGGGGCTGGTAAGTTAAATACAAGTTTCAAAGCACGGTTCTGGAGAATTTGAATGGGTTTCAAATAAAGTGCAGCAGCTGTACCCTGAATATTCGTAAGATAGATGCATGCTTACTTTTCATGCAATTACTTGAGATAAAATTTTTAATCTTATACATAGCTCCAAGGGCTGAATTGATTTTGCTGTTTTGATTGTATGTCATATGAGTGTCAGTCCCAAATAGGTAAAATATGAAACTTTCTCAATTGGCTTATCCCTGACGTTCATACACACTGAGACCTCAATTTTAACGTTATGATGAACTTTATCTACTTTGAAGTAGGAGCATTTTGATTTAATTCCACTTCAAAATGAGACATCACTCAATTTTCATGTCAAACTACTCGAGTCCCCTAGTTTTTCTTTAAATATTTTTGTTTTGTTTCAATTCAAAACCATTAAGAAATTGTTTCAATGTGAACCGGCACGATTTGTATGATAAATTAAATCTCTTTAAAAATTGCAAAGAAACAACAAAAACATTCATTCATTCATTCGATCATTCAAACGATATCTTAATATAAAAATATAAGTTGCAGCTAAATAATAATAAAAAAAAACTAACAAATAAATGAACAAAAAAAATATAACATCAAAAAGGTCAATACACTGAATTTAGATCTTTAAGTTGCGAAAGACCTAGATATTAAATCACTTCACAACATACTTTTTTTTAAATTTAAAAGAAATTAAAATTCAAAATGAAATTTTATAATTCAATAAATTGAAGCTACAACAACATCATTTCCGTACACAGCAATACATGAGTGTGATAAAACATGTGATTTGATGTTTTTTTAAAGTGAATTGTCATATGGTTTTGTATTTCAGAAAGAAGAGTTCAATACACTTTTCTCTTTTATTTGCCAAAACTTTCATTCATTGATTCGATTGAATATAAATTCAATTAGCATATATTTTTTTATTATACTTTGATGTTATTCAAGATTGTTTTTTTTGTTTTAATTTATTGACTTCAAATCAAATTGGTTTCTAATTTTAGAATGTATTGAGAACGTCTATATGCGGAAGTTAATGGATTTGAATTGACATACTAATGCATTGTGGGGACATTCCAGGGCTCATCGCTATTGACATCCAGATTTCGGTATTTCGAACTGAAACGACTTTGACGTTTCAACGAGTGTGAATCTAGGACAATATGGGACAGTCTTTCAAGCAGAAGTGGCCACCCTTATATTTTGCTCACATACACGTGTGTCCTTAAAGATTGCTGAAGACAAAACTTGTATCTGTAGCGACAATCAAACTGTCATCAAAACCTTGACTTCCTAGAGTGCTTATCTGTGGTTCAAGATCTTTCTCAGTTTAACGAAGTCCCATTTGCTTGGGTGTCAGGGTACAGTAATATGTATGGTAAGCATTATTTCATTTCATTTCATTCATTTGGCAACAACAGGCAAATCCCTAGGCTACAAAAATTTAACATTGACTACTTAATTCTATTCTTAAATTCTAATCTACTAATACTGAAATCAATTTTATCACAGTCTGCATTTAATTCCCTAATCACTCTACTCATGGGTTGGTAGAAAGTGTAATTTCTCCTGCTAGCTTTGACTTCAAACAAGCGGGGATGCCTTGTGGTCACAGCTGGACAAAACAGATTCTGAGCAGATAGAAGCTCTGAACAGTCTAACTTTGAAGTCAAGATGTCAAAATCAAACATGAGCGTTGCAGTTGATCAACGACTTTCCAAAGATTCCAAGTTGAAAGTTTGACACATTTGCTGATAATTGAGTTTGGTGTGATCACGAAGGATGGATTTTATAAACCTTTTCTGGATGAAACGAATATGATTGCTTAAAATTGGCTGGCTGTTATCGATTGAGTCTAATTGAGCGTCTTTATGGCAAAAAAAACTTTCTCGCAGTCAAACTTATACGTGGACACACCTTACTGGACTTTTGGTCACTGGTGGAAATAAAATTGAAATCCAAATACTAAATACAATACATCCAGGTAAAATTCATTAAGTGCTTCAATAATAATCCTAAAACAACTCAAATCAATAAGATTTTAATTAAGAATATTAGCAAAAACAATCACGGTTAGTAGAAAACGTGCCGCAAATAGTGCCGCTAGCGGCACTCAGCGGCACTACTCCGGCACTGCTCCGGCACTACTTGCGGCACTACTGCGGCACTAAATTTTTATAAAATGTTTGTTTTTAAATTCAGATTTTTGTTAAAATAAATGTTTAATGACCATAGAAGGTTGAAGTAAAATTAATAAACTCGAAAAAAAATCATTTTGAGCGTACAAAAATTATTT